>CM045891.1:54348122-54360622 GCA_025169545.1 Anguilla japonica
AACGTGGGGGGCACTGGGGGGGTAGGGGGGGGGGGGGGGGGGGGGGGCGAGTAGACCAGTTAGTGAGGAGGACAGAAGCACTGCTTTTAGGATAAATGCTGGTTTAATGTAATACTGCACCTGTACAGAATGAGTGAAAGGCATTTGGAGCTTGCTATCATTTTGAGATCAATAAAATGGTTTTTAGCAAGTTTTGTTTTTTGATGTGCAAAGGGAATATTTTTAGCAATTCAGAAATTAACTTCAAGTCATTATTCAAAGTCACCCATTTTAAAAATCCCCAAAGAGCATATTTCAGTTCCTGGACTGAATTTGCCGTTAATTTTCTGAACTGAACAAATTGATCCTGTATTCACTCAAACCCTTTTTTCTTAAAAAGAAAATTTAAAAAAAAAATGGAGATTTCTGTCAATCATTGAAGACATGAAAAGATATATTTTTCTTATTCACCTTGGGAGACCAGACAGAGCTCTCATATTACCCTTTAATGTCTCTTGTTGCCATCGGCAACTGAAACATGAATGCCAGTGGGTGATGGAGATGGAGACTGGTGATGGAAGGTTGGGGAGGTTTTGGAAAATTTTTGAATGTCAGCCGGACTTACCAGACACAACTAGAAGAGAAAGAAACACAGAGCAATGCGTGGGATGAGTGAGTACATCATGTACAAACACACACACACACACACGCACACAAACAGTGTGAGAAGCACACACTTTGAAGAGAAATATGAATCCTAGCCCAATATTCACAACAAAAATGTTATTTCTATTGACTGTATGTTATCGTAACTAAAAGTTACGAGCGTTCGTTGACGGAGAGGGATATTCAGGTCATGTGACCTTTCTCAAGAGTACAACAGCTGTGACACAGCTGGGAATCGAACCTGCAACCAGCCCAGAACTTGCCTAGCCGTTACGTTACACTGCCACCGAGGTATTTGCGGACTCGAATGGAAGCATGTGTTGCTGAAGCAGAAAACCGCAGCACAATGCGTGTCTCTGCAGGGGGGGTGGGCCTGGGGGCGGGGGGGGGGGGGGGGGGGGGGGGGTGGATGTGGGGGAGGGCAGAGGAAGTGCAAAACTACTATGGTCACATTTTTGAGGATTTGGGAGAGAGGGAGGGATGGAAGGATGAAGAGAGGGAGGGAGGGAGGGAGATGGGATGTCCTCTGACTGTGCCCCCTCCCTCCCCTGTTTTCACCACTGTACAGTGTGATTAATATGTGAACAGTGGACATCAAAGGGCCTGGGGCCCCCCCCGTACGCCCCCCCCAATGCCCCCCCCCCCCACTTTAAAACAGCACGACTCCACTCTTTTTTTCTCTCGGCGCGTGTTTTGGGAACATACCTCGGCCCCGTTCCAACCCCCCCCCCACCCCCAAACTCCCCCCCTCGTTAATAGGACAGCCCTTCCAAGAGCAATTAGGAGAGGCCTCAAACAACACATAATACCCTCATTTTATCAGAATATAAGCCCATACACTGGAAAACTAACACGGACAGGATTAACCCTTCCCACCTGTGGTCAAGTAGCGACAAAAAAAAACATCCTTTATGGCTGTGGTTCCAAAACTTTTTTTTTTTTTGACCAGGCCCCCCCCCCCCTTTAGGACATTTTTTTGACAAACAGTGCCCCCCCTTTGGGATAGGTGTGTGTGTGTGTGCGCATGTTTTTTGTGAAGATGTATAAATGGTAATGATGGAAGCAGGGGAACTTGAGAACAACTTGAGACTCATCTCTCAGGCGATCTCTTCCTTTTCTCCCAATTTAGTTAAGTTTTCCTGCTGTCTAGACGATACACCTTATGGCTAAAGAATTAACAGGAAATGCAGAGGTTCTGATAGGAGAGCTTAATAAATACTGATAACCCCCCTCTGTCTCTGCTCCGGCAGCCTTATCCGTGCCATCTGAACCTACAGGTATCACTCTGCACCAGATAACGGATTCGACAGAGACGGTAATAACGTCTGCCTTCCACGGGGCCAGAGATAATCTCTTTACATTCGTCCCCCCCCCCCCCCCCCCCCCCAACCCCCTGTGCGCGACCGGCGTCTCCTTGGCAACAGCATACATCGACTCCAGGAAAATTAAACGAATTAATGAGAGAAAAAGAGCAGTATGAGTGAGAGAAAAAGAAAGAAATTCAATTCTATTTTATAATTCTCCCGGCTGTCGTTCATTGCCATTGTAATTTCCTTTTAAGTGTTGTGAGGAATATAATTGCCATGACAAATATAAATCCTTTGGGGAATGTGTAATGGCAAAACATGTCAGTGCAATTTAGGCATTTAATCTGAAATGAAAAATAGAAAGAAAGAGAAAGATACAGACGGAGAGAGGGAGAGGGAGAGAGAGAGATGTTTACTTTTGACATTCTACTTGTTGGAATATTTACCGATTGTTCATCTGTGTTTGTGTTCGTGTAAGCTTTGGCAACATTTACGCATACCAATAAAGCATTTGAAATTCAAATTTGAGAGAGAGAAAGACAGAAAGAGACAGGATGGGGGGAGAGAGAAATACTCTGTAAGCTCTTTTCTTCCCAATTTCTCTCATCTTCTTCATCATAAAATCCCCCCTTTCCACACACAAGTACGGACGAAAGACACACACACACACCCCTATTCTCTCTCCGAAAAGACTCCACTTTTCACTGTTTCCACGGTGCCCAAGCTCCTGGTTCTGTAATTAAAAACATTTACTCTGTGCTGGTCCCAGACTACCCAATCTTCTCCTCTCTCTCTATCACTCTGTCCCTGGAGCGATTTGGGGGGGGGGGGGGGGGGGGGGGTGGTAACAGGAGAATTTTGGAGGGTAACAGGTTGTGAAAGAGAGACTCAGTGGGCATCACCCTTCATAACATCTGTAAAAAACCTGTTCGGAATCAGTGTGCCCCCCCCCCCCCCCCCCCTTCTCCCCCTTCTCCCCCAGGCCCCTAACGACTGCTAAAACCACTAAACCCACTTCCTGCCAAGTCCAGCTCAGTGAGGTCACTGATAAAATGAGTTTGGCAACACTTCAGGTTAGAAGCTGTGATTAACTGCTTATAAACCATTAATAACTAGACTGTTCACCATTAGTAAACTAGTTATTAACAGCTGTGAACAAGTTCTCATTTTATTTCCTAATAGTAGCAAGGAATGGGGTCTGTGGCTCAAGGCAGGTTGGCCCTGGGGAGGACAGGTGAGCTCAGGTAAACACAGGTGTGCTCAGGTGAGTACAGGTGGATAAAGGTGAGCTCAGGTAAACACAGGTGTGCTCAGGAGAGTACAGGTGGATAAAGGTGAGCTCAGGTGAGTACAGGTGGATAAATGTGAGCTCAGGTGAATACAGGTGGATAAAGGTGAGCTCAGGTAAACACAGGCGTGCTCAGGTGAGTACAGGTGGATAAAGGTGAGCTCGGGTAAATACAGGTGTGCTCAGGTGAGTACAGGTGGATAAAGGTGAGCTCAGGTGAGTACAGGTGGATAAAGGTGAGCTCAGGTAAACACAGGCGTGCTCAGGTGAGTACAGGTGGATAAAGGTGAGCTCGGGTAAATACAGGTGTGCTCAGGTGAGTACAGGTGGATAAAGGTGAGCTCAGGTAAACACAGGCGTGCTCAGGTGAGTACAGGTGGATAAAGGCGTGCTCAGGTGAGTACAGGTGGATAAAGGTGAGCTCAGGTAAACACAGGTGTGCTCAGGTGAGTACAGGTGGATAAAGGTGAGCTCAGGTAAACACAGGCGTGCTCAGGTGAGTACAGGTGGATAAAGGTGAGCTCAGGTAAACACAGGCGTGCTCAGGTGAGTACAGGTGGATAAAGGCGTGCTCAGGTGAGTACAGGTGGATAAAGGTGAGCTCAGGTGAGTACAGGTGGATAAAGGTGAGCTCAGGTGAGTACAGGTGGATAAAGGTGAGCTCAGGTAAACACAGGTGTGCTCAGGTGAGTACAGGTGGATAAAGGTGAGCTCAGGTAAACACAGGCGTGCTCAGGTGAGTACAGGTGGATAAAGGTGAGCTCAGGTAAACACAGACGTGCTCAGGTGAGTACAGGTGGATAAAGGCGTGCTCAGGTGAGTACAGGTGGATAAAGGTGAGCTCAGGTAAACACAGGCGTGCTCAGGTGAGTACAGGTGGATAAAGGTGAGCTCAGGTAAACACAGGCGTGCTCAGGTGAGTACAGGTGGATAAAGGTGAGCTCAGGTAAACACAGGCGTGCTCAGGTGAGTACAGGTGGATAAAGGTGAGCTCAGGTAAACGCAGGCGTGCTCAGGTGAGCTCTCGTACCCAGGACGGTCAGCGTGGCGGTGGCCTCAGCCTTGCCCACCATGTTCTCCGCCACGCAGGTGTAGGAGCCCACGTCCGCCAGCGTCACGGCACGCAGGTAAAGGGTGTGGTCCTCACGGATCTCATACCTACAGGGGCAAGACACACTCGGGTATGGGCACACGCGCAGGCAATGAAACAGGGGTGCAGGTATTGGTTGACGGGACGCCCCCTACCTCCCGCTGGGCAGGTCCCCGTCCTCCTTCCTCCAGTGCACGATGGGGTGGGGGTCCCCCTGCACCTTGCAGCGAAACTCCACGTCCTTGTCCACCAGCACCCTCTGGTGGCCAGGCCTCCCGATGAAGGTGGGTCGCTCTGTAAAGGGCCAAAGAGAGGATAGCGTTAGCATAGCCATTAACATTTAGCATCAGCGCTAGGGCTGAAACCATAGCCATTAACATTTAGCATCAGCGCTAGGGCTGAAACCATAGCCATTAACATTTAGCATCAGCACTAGGGCTGATGCCCTTTAGCATTCAGCATCAGCACTAGGGCTGACCACCATTAGCATTCAGCATCAGCACTAGGGCTGAAACCACAGACATTAGCATTTAGCATGAGCTCCATGGAAGGTCATCACAGAGCCCACTACACCTGTATAAGCCTGCGTTTCCCCACCCCCACCCACCTGGCCAAAGCACATCAACAGACACCCAAGTGAGCCCTCTCATCTGACATCTGATTAACACGAAAGACCATGTCCTCGCTCTCTTCGTTCCTCTCTGTCTCTCTCTCTCTCTTTCACACACACACACACACACACACACAGTCCCCAGCTTTCTCTGCTCTTAATACAGTTTGCTCATGTTGTACATTTACTGCCTCCCTGGGAACTGAATTCCACGGCTCTGCATATTTTGGCTCAGAAATATCTGGTTTTTATAATGAAAAAAAAAAGCCTTATTATTAAAACCTTTCGGGCAGTTAAAAGTTTAAAGCACATTTAATTCTCCGCAGTTTCCCAACAGTCCTGTTCTTTTCTGCTGACCTGTTTCATCCATCAGCAGTGCAATTATTCTGTTTCTGAAAGCTATTTTTTTATTACAGACATCCACGCTCTCTGGCAGCGCACGCAGCGGATTGGGCGATAAGCCACGTCAGGACAGACAGGAAGTGGAGCATGACTGAGAGGTGGCTGTGAGGTCAGAGGTCATAGTCTTATCGTTGCCATGACGCTTGAAAGTTGAACTTGGGGGGTTGGGGGGTGTGTTGATGGGTGGTGCGGGGGTGTGTTTGGGGTGGTGCGGGGGGTGGTTGGGGTGTTGTGGGGGGTGGTTGGGTGGTGTGGGGGGTGTGTTGGGGTGGTGCGGGGGGGTGTGTTGGGGTGGGTGCGGGGGGTGTGTTGGTGGTGGTGGGGGGTGTGTTGGGGTGGTGTGGGGGGTGTGTTGGGGTGGTGTGGGGGGTGTGTTGGGGTGGTGTGGGGGGTGTGTTGGGGTGGTGTGGGGGGTGTGTTGGGGGTGGTGTGGGGGGGTCATAGCTGAATGCTGGGGGTACTCGGCCATTATGAAGAGAACCTTTGGTGAAGAAGAGAGAGGAAAAATACTTGGAGAGACAGACAGGAAGTTAATCTTTAGTGATACAGAGGTACACATAGAAACTGACAGGAAGTGAGGTATTTACCCACGACGGTGAGTTCGGCGGCCTCGCTCTCTCGCTCGCCCAGCATGTTGGTCCCCACGCACACGTACTTTCCCGCGTCGCTCTTCCTGACGGGCGTGATCATCAGCTTCCCGCCGCGGATCTGGGAAGAGGGAGGGAAAAATGGGAAAGAGTCTGGGAACAACAACAACAACAAGAACAACAAGAACATAATAATTTGATCTCAGTACGCATCTGGAGAGAGAACAAAAGAGAGAAGGAGAGGCTGAGTGTGTGTGCGTGTGTGTGTGTGTGTGTGTGTGTGTGTGTGAGAGAGAGAAAGAGTCTGTGTGTGTGAGAGAGAGTGCATGTGACACTACACATTTAACAGTTACCATGTCTTGGCAGATTAAGCAACTTAAAATATAATTGAATTCATCGAAGTATGTTTATTATTAGCTGCATCAGCTTCACATTTAATGAAGCACTTTATCTTAAGCTGAAGGGCCTGTAACGTTTCCCCAATAAAGCCCGGCCCCCGTCCCACAGGGAACAGCCAAAGGACAGCTCCGCCCACTCCCTCCCTTAGCCCCGCCCCTCAGACGCTGCCAGCTGTGACCGCAGACCCATCTGGCGATGTAGCAAAGCCACATCTGGATCCGCGCAGTCTGGAACAAAAAAGGCAGCCGGAATCCTTTGAAGAGGATTCTTCAGATGCTCTTTTACATTCCGGAACACCATCATCGCATTCCATTAAAACCCCCCGCTCCAACCACCCCCTCCCCCTTTCAACCGCCACCACTCCCCCCCCCCCCATTCACAGAGCAGCCAGGCTACCTGCTGCCAGAAACATGCTTTTTAATTAATTATGTCACTCAAAAATGATTTAAAACTCCTGGCTTTCCTCGGAAGCCACTTCCACCGCCTCTCCCAGTGATGGCTGCGCCTGGGTGAGATGTGTTTTAAGTCTCCAGAGGCTGCTAAAAAGTTAAATCCACTGCTGCAGACTGAAGGGATTTTCAGTGACACATCTTACCCACGCCAAAATGTGAAAGCATAGAAACGGGACGCGCCCCGTTTACCGTGATGTGCTCGTCCGCGTCGCTGACGCTCTCTCCGTTCTTCTTCCAGGAGATGGTGGGCTCCGGGTGGCCGCGGGGGGGCTGGCACTCAAACACCCCCGGCTCCCCCACCGCCGCCAGGACGTCCGCGGGGTTCTGCCGAAAATCATCCCGCAGCACTGAGAGAGGGAGAGGGGGAGGGAGAGAGAGAGAGAGAGAGAGAGAGAGAGAGAGAGAGAGGGAGATCGAGAGAGAGAGCGGAGAGAGAGAGAGAGAGAGGGAGAGAGAGGGGGGGAGAGAGGGGAGGGGGGAGAGAGGGGGAGAGAGAGAGAGAGGGGGAGAGAGGGGGGGAGAGAGAGAGAGAGAGAAGAAGGGAAGGAGGGAGAGAGAGGAGAGAGACAGAGAGAGAGGGAGAGAGAGAGGGAGATGGAGAAAAACAGAGAGAGAGGGAGAGAGGTCAGTGGACCATATCAATTCCAGTAAATCAATCTTAATGTCTCACACACACACACGGCTATTTTGCACATTTAAGGCAGAGGTGCTGAGGTCTGAACGAGACCCTGCCTTCACATTAGGGTCAGAACCACAGCCAAACCCAGAACCTGAGCAAGCAGAGCAAGGGATCAGAACCTGAATCAGAGCAGGAACCAGAACCAGAACCAGAACCCGAAACAGAGCAAGGACTGGAACCAGCATCCAGGGCGACAGACCCAGGAGCAGAACCAAAATCGAGATCATAACTGGAATCACCATGGTCACCACAACATAACGGTCACCAACAACATCATCACGGTCACCACAACATCACCACGGTTACCACAACATCACCATGGTCACCACAACATCGCCACCACAACATCGCCACGGTTACCATAACATCACCACAGTCACCACAACATCGCCACGGTCACCACAACATCACCATGGTCACCACAACATCGCCACGGTTACCACAACATCGCCACGGTCACCACAACATCGCCACGGTCACCATAAAATCACACGGTTACCACAACATCACCACGGTCACTAGGGAACTGAGCAGGCCAGCGTAGAGCAGCGGATGCAGGGCTCCTGCGGGGCTGAATCAGAGGACAGAGAGGTGTGAGCTGGAGACAGGCCGAGCTCTGTTCGAATTCTGAGAGCGCTCTTAATCTTCCTCTGAGCCAGCCGCTCACACTTAAACAGGCCATAAAAGCAAACACACACACGCAGGGAGGGAAATCAGATTAACGATCGGCTAACTCCATGCGAATCGGGCGAAGAGCGAGGGAGGGAGAGCCTCTCGCCGCCCGTGAGCTAACGCTACGTTTCCAAATTTTATTTACTTTCTAATCAGTGTTCCCTTTGAAAAACTGTGCTGTGGCAAAATCACATAAAAATAAATAAGAGAAATAAGGCGCTGTCTGATTGGCCGGAGCGAGCGGCTTCCCCCCCTTTTGTTAAAGCAGCCAGTCAGCACCTGTTCTGACGCAAGCACTCGGTCCTGTACTCTCACACACAAACGCACGCCGGTGAGACACACACTGCCCCTCCATGGCCCCCTACCTGCACCTCCCTACCCCCCCACTGCCCCTCCCTCCTACCCCACTGCCCCCTCCTGCCCTGGGCTAGGTGCTAAACTGCCCGGCTCTGACAGAGCAACAGAGAGCCCCTGCAGAACTACAGACACCTCATCCCCCGTCTGTCCGCATTACTGAGGCACGAGGCCAGTAATGTCTTCTCCAGCTGAGCAGAGTTTGTGCAGACAGGACCCCCTGGGAGGGGGGGGGGGGGTGTGCTGTCATAAATTTGGGGAAATTCCCAATATCTCAACTCCTCTCCTCTTTCCTCCCTCCCTGTCCCACACACACACTCACACGCTCGCAAACTCTCGCTCAGTAGAAGCGCAGTGTGTCTCTACCTTCATTTAAAATGATTCATTTTAAAAAATGAAAGTCCATGAGCACAGTGATCAAAATTTAACTGAATGAAAACACGGACATAAACGCATTATAGTTTCCCTCATTGCTTCCATATAAAGTAAGTCCTGAGGTACAGTTTCTATTGGTCACTATAACCCCATGTTCAATCCGTGCACTCCAAACACAAATGAACAGGCACGTGCACGTGCCCATCGCCTCTCAAACACTCTAAGGCAGGGTGCTGCCATCCCCAGGGGGCTCTGAATGTGCCTGTCTGGCAGGACGCGCCCGGCACTAACCGACACCTGCCCGCAGAACACCTGAGGGCTGGCGAAAGACTACCTGGATAAGCTCCCCGTGTGTGTGAACAAGCTGAGCAGGAAGAAGAGATGCAAATGCCCGGTCAAATAACCAACAGCAGAGACAGCAAATATGTGCAAGCCTTCAACTGTCATGCAAAAGACAATTGTGTGTGTGTGTGTGTGTCAGTGCGTGTGTGTGTGTGGGTGTCTGTGTGTGTGTGTGTGTGCATCAGCCAGGACAGACGGAGCATTTGTGTAGTGAGACAGACCAAGTTTTTGGAACAGTCAGGCCGTTGATGGGTTTGCATGTGGGACAGTCAGACGGCCAGTTTGATGACCTGCCATTTTGGTGAGTCTCTCTCTCTCTCTCTCTCCTCTCTCTCTCCATCTGTCTCTCTCTCTCTCTCTCTCTCTCCTTCATCCCCCTCTTCCCCCCTTGGTTTTCCTCTCTTCTCTCAGAGGAGGACTGGTGACAGTGCGTATGAGGGCACCAGCTGACCCGATAGCACGGAGAATTCCGCTCCTCCATCGAGGGGGAACGCTAATCCCGTTAGAGAGCCGGGGGGGGGGGGGGGGGGGGGGGCGGAGAGAGGGGTGGGGAGGAGGGGGCAGAGGGGTAGGTAGAGGGGGGGTTCAGACCAATCCCACACCCTCAACCAGCTACAACACACAGCTGGGGATCACACACGCCACACAGTGCACGAGAACACTTCCCACAATGCAACACAGCACACTGCACAGTGCATCAGAATACCTCCCACAATGCAACACAGCACACCGCACAGTGCATCAGAACACATCCCACAATGCAACACAGCACACTGCACAGTGCATCAGAACACATCCCACAATGCAACACAGCACACTGCACAGTGCATCAGAACACATCCCACAATGCAACACAGTACAGCACCGTACAGTCACGCATTACCGCCCCGCCAAACCCAGGTTGCCCACGGTAACATCTCCACGGCAACGATGGGGGGAGCTCCACCCACCCTCGACTCCCGCTAAAACTTTTCCTCCTCCAATCCATCCTGGGCCGACTTCCACGCTCCCCTCGTTCGCGGGCGACGACCTCGCCCCTCCGCCGGGCTCCCCGGGGGGGAAGAGGAAGCGAGACGGCGTTCGGGGGGGGGGGGGGGGGATTAAGGGCTGAGCCCCACCGAGCCCAGAGCCTCAGACAGAGGATAAACGCGGAGGATCCAGCGCCACACAGCGGCTCACGCTGGCACACGCCAGCCAGCTGCGCCCGGGACCCGCGCGCGCGTGTGTGTGTGCGCGCGTGTGTGCGTGTGCGTGTGCGTGTGTGTGTGTGTGTGTGTGAGTGTGTGTCTGTGTGTGTGTGTGTGCGTAACCATGGTGAGCCGGAGTAAACGCACACCTGGGGCTCAGACTCAGCGAGAGCCATCAGGTAAGCCTCAGGACTCGCCCCAGCCAATGGGAATCCACCCTCACATCCTCTCGAGTCTGTCTGAGTCTTTAAAGAGGAGGAGGCGAGAGAGAAACTTTAAAACGGAGGGATGAAGAGAGCGAGGGGATGAGCAAGAGGAAGAGAGGGAGAAAGACAGAGGCTGACAAAGGGATAAAAAAGTCATTTCAGTGTCTTTGCCTACTCAGGAGAAAGAAAAAGGAATAAGAAGGCAGAGAGAGAGGTGGAGAGACAGGGATGGAGAGAGAGAAAGAGAGAGGTGAAGAGAGACAGGGATGGAGAGAGAGAGAAAGAGAGAGAGGTGAAGAGAGAAAGGGATAAAGAGAGAGAGAAAGGAAGATAGATTTATAGAGAGAGGGAGTGAAAGAAAGATGGAGAGAGAAAGGGGGAGAGAAAAAGGAGGGAGATATATAGAGAGATAGGGAGAAATGGAGAAAAAGAGAGAGAGAGAGAGAGATGTACAGCAGCAGTCACGTGACCTCAGATCCACCCATGTGACCTTAAGTCAACATGTGGGTGAACGATCAAGCCTCGATTTAGACCTACTCTCCAGAGAACGTTTTAAAAACAGTCCTAAACGCTGCTACCGTGTTCACACAGTATGTGACGTTAGTGCTCATGTAATGTTAGCACCTGTCGTAGAACAACAAATTGAATTTACTGTCCTTTTCCAGCCATGTACACACACACACACACACACCTCAGAAACACACAAACACACACGAGTGAGCACACACACAGACACAACCCCAGTAACCCTTTGGGCATTTGGCTCTGGCAACCTCAGGGGAAATCACACAAAAGGTCTAATACTCCATGACCTGGGGCTTCCTACTGCAGTGCACTGTGGAACTTGTAGTCCACTAGGAGACAAGGGCAACTCACCACCTGAAGGGCATATTTATTATTAAACACGCTATGAAGAGAAAAATGAGGGAGGAGACTCGGGATGAGAGGGCAAGAGAATATCTTTAACTACAAGGTGTTAACTGCACCCTTGGCAGCTGAGGACTACAGGTCCCTGAAGCCCAAGAGGCAAAGGTCACAGGTCACAGGTCACAGGTCACTGGGGCAGAAATAACACCGAGCACCTGTCAGCCCTCCGGGAAGTGATGTCACAGAGCAGGCCCTAAGTCTTGAGCGAAGCCCAGACTTACAGTCCAAAAGGAACATTTTCACTCAAAGCACAAAGCCCGGAGATCAAAAGGAGAAATGTACGTGACTGTGGTCGGGATCGGTCTATGTGTTAGCATGTGGCGTGCGTAAGCTTCGCCACTGTCTCCGTCGGTGCAGCCAGAACACAGACTTAAAACACAAACAAAATGGCTGAAATGGGTGAATCTAACCTCAGCCTTCAAAAAAAAAAAAAACAAAGAAAAATTTTTTATGATTACACTACACTTTTTGAAAAACTGCAATCAGAGGAAAATGACACCATTTTTTCAGGGGCCAACCACCACGGGTTATGGAGTCCCACAGGGTCTTGCTGGATTCCCTAAATCCTGGTTCCCGATTCTGCTGGTTTTGGTTTTGTTTTGACATAAAAATCAGCAACCAGTTCAGACCAGGAGGTGGTGAATCTACAGACCATATGTATTATATTTATCCATATGAATGAATGAATGAATGAATGAATGAATGAATGAATGAATAGATTAGCTATGACTCATGGTGTAATCTCCTACCCACAGTACTCAGTGACGCGTGTTATTGCTGTCTATAAGTGTTACAGTATTTCAGATGAAGATCACCAGGTGATGAGATCACTGCAGGACTCCCCATTCAAGATTCAAACCTGTGAACCTTCACGAGGCCCCAGAGGGGCATTACCACGGAAACCGCATCATCCAGAGCCAAAGCGGCACACACATGGCTAATTATCCCCCCCCCCAAACCCCCCACCCCCCCCCACCC
>CM045891.1:54365622-54378122 GCA_025169545.1 Anguilla japonica
TTCATCATCACTAACACCAATACCTTCAGCACCACCACGGCCAGCACCGCAGTGATAAATGTTCTGATGCTCATCCCCCCCCCCCTCACCCCCTCCACCCCCCACCCCCACCCCCCAGATCTCTGTGGCCTCACCTGCACCCCCCCAGAGGTGACATCACAGCCGTCAGAACAAACAGGCCATAAACCTGTCTGCACCCGGCCTGGCCCCAGATAAAACCCAATGAATAACACAATTACCCCAGAACCCCCCCCGACCCCCCCCGAGGGAGCCCGACGAGAGCTGGATCTGCGCTCAAGGGCCCTCCGCATCCTGTCGGATCCCCCCCCCCCCCCGCCCACTGATGGACAGACCGTACCGGAGGAGGAGAGGCTCAGGAGAGAGATCACAGCCCCCCCCAGCCCACGACAGGCTCGTAATTAACCCTCAATGACTGCATGAGAAAACACTATTAATCTGAACAGACCCGGGTGTAGCACAACCTGCCACAGAGCAAGAGAGAGGGGGGGGGGGGGGGGGGGGGGGAGAGACAGGGAGAGGGAGAGAGGGATGGTACACAGAGAGAGAGAGGGAATGTGTGTGTGTGTGTGGGGGGGGGGGTAATGAGAGATTGAGATTTAAAACCCCCTTTATTGGGACGTTGTTCAAACACAGAGAATACAGAAATGCAAAGAGACAAATCAAACAACAAAAAACTAACTCAGACAACCCCCACAGGCACAGAGAGAGAGAGAGCGAGAGAAAAGAAAGAGCCAGAGTCAAAGAGAGAGAGAGAAAAAAGAGAAAGATAGAGGGGAGAGAGAGAGGGAGCAAGCGAGCCAAAAAGAAAGGAAGACGGGGAGAGAGAAAGAGAGGGGAAGAAGGGTGGGGGAAAGAGAAAAAAGAGAAAGAGAGAGTGACAGAGTAAGACAGAAAGAGGGAGCACTTATACAAATAAAAATAAAATGTATCCTTAATTCTAACAGAAAACACCCCCCGCTGAAACTGACATCTCTCATCCAAAGGGGCCCTAACACACACACACACACACACTGTTACAGTGACGTGACATCACAGTGACATGGCACACAGTGGGGCGCTAAGCTAATCTAGCGTCTGCCAAAGTGTTCCCCCCCAGAGACCGGTGCTTCTCATGCTAGCTCATTAGCCGCCGTTATCATCCTGACAGTGCTGTGTGTTGGCCCCTTGAGTCCCCTTGTGTCCCCTTGAGGGCCCTCGTGGCTCCTTGCGGCTCCTTGGGGCCCCTGGCACAGACCCCTGTATTCAGAGGGTGTTCCCCTCGTAGTTATTCTTGGCAAGCAGCACTATCCAAAACCCCCGATCCAGCCCAGACCAAGACCCCCCGATTCTGAGCCTGCGCCCCTCAAAATCTGGGCCTGCGCCCCTCAGAATCCACCCCGCTCTCGCTGAGAAAGACACACGTGTGAAATACCTCCTCACACACGAAACTGCTTTTTTCTGACTAAGAAAAAAACAGGAGGAGGAAATGGAGAAACAGTAAGCCTACTGTCCCTGGGCCCCCCCGCCCCCCCCCCCCCTCCAACCCCTGTGTGAGCCGAAACAGAGCCTGTCCTGATGGTTCCCACGTCCCCCCCCCCCCCCGCGTGATTGTGTTACACGAGCCCCCGGCCTGAGCAGCCACAGCTCAACCGCCACATCTGCAGTGGCCATGACGCTTTTATCAGCCCTCCATGAGAGGCTGAGCGTGGAAGAGTAAATCTCTCTCTCTCTCTCTCTCTGTCTCTCTATTTCTCTCCACCTCTCACACTCTCTCTCTCTCTCTCTCTCTCTCTCCCGCTCTCTGTCAGTTGTACTTCCTGTTTCCTGTTTCAGGGCCGTTGGTTCGCCAGGCCAGACCCGGAACGTTCCGCAGCTATTCGGTTTCGTCCTCGGAGACGAGCCAAAGCCCCACGACACCCGATACTGAAGAAACATCGCCCCCCGTCGCCCCCCGACCCCCCCGATCCCCCCGACCCCCCCGAAAAACACTCCCGCGCACCTCCCAGCCGGTCAGAGGGCTCGCTCATTTTCCTGTCTGTCCATTCCAGCCGAATTCCTGGCCATCCCCCCCCCCCCCCCCCCCCCCCCCCCCCCCCCACTCTATCACACATTTCCAACCACGAGCATCCTAGAAATCATCAGACACAGACAAAGAAATGCGTCTCTTTTCACGCAACTCAAAGCTCATTATTTCCTACCACACAGAGAAGCGGGAGGAAGTCCAGGGCTATTCTCTCAGCAGAAATGACACACACAAAAAACCAAAACAAGAGCATCTTATCCTAAATCAGGACCTGTATTCATAAAGCATCTCACAATGGGAGCGCTATATGGAATATGATCGCGTTTCCCTCGTCCCTCGCCTAACCTTATCCAGATAATTAATAATGCGAGAAGCAAAACGCACTCGTGCAAAATTATTATTTGTTCAGTTTAAGGACGGTATTAACATGGATTTGTGAAGCTATCATATTTTAACCACTTTTAATCAATTTACTACTCAGCCATTTTAGTGACCCTGAAATAAACACACAGGCCTAAAACACTGTTAATGAGGGAGGCAGAAGCGCTGGATCTGACACACACAAAAGCGCATATTTATTTTATTTAGCGTTTTCAGATTTACACACACATCGGTTCTTTCAAAGCGAGCGCTTCCTCCGGGAAAGTGAGCAGAGCTCCACGCGGTAACCGCTGGGCGCTGAGAACGCGAGCTCGAACACGAGCGTGTCCCGTTTCTGTCTGGACTCGGGGCAGGACAGATCTATCTCCGGGGGGGCGTTCGGTGAACTTGACGAAACCCCCCACGCGCTCACGAAGCGCCGTCCCGTCCGTGGACGCGGGCCGCCCGCCGCGCGCTAACGGCGATAAACCGCTCGCGGCGTTGCCAGGCAACCGGGCGGCGGCGGCGGCTGCGGGTCGTTCAGCAGGCCTTCGGGCGTCGCCGTGGTTCCCGGCCGACTTTTTCGCGCGGGAGGAACCCGATCCCGATGACCGTGAGCGACGCTGCCTTTGCCCCCCCCGCCCCCACCCCCGGGTGTCATCGGATCCCTCCCTCCTCCCAAACGCTCGCACGTCTTTCTTTCTCTCTTTATTCCTTTCTTTAGTCCCCGGCTCCTTTCATCCCCCGCTCCGGGCCGTCTGCAGACCACCGCCGCACGATCTCTCTGTCTTTCATCCGCGTCTGGCAGGGAGGCCGCGCACACACACACACACACACACACACAGGGACACAGGGACACACACACACGCACACACACACGCACACACAAACAGGGACACACACACACACACAGACACACACACACACACAGGGAAACGCACACACACACACACACACACACACACACACACACACACACACACACACACACACGCACACACAGGCCTGGTCCAGTGCATCAGCCACGGCATCACACCCATGGACGTGTGCGTCCCGAGGACGTGGTGCCTGGCACAGCCCAGCAGAGGGCGCTCAGCATCACCATGGCTGCAGCTCTGTATGTGACGGCAGTTTGACAGACACTCACGTGCAAATACACCGTCATAATCACAGACAAATTCCATCTTCGCATATGAGGAAAGCCAGTGTTCTAGAACTCCGCTGCTTCTAATTACCCAGCATTGTGACATCAGCATCAGAATGCTCAGTT
Source organism: Anguilla japonica (assembly GCA_025169545.1). Classification (NCBI taxonomy): domain Eukaryota; kingdom Metazoa; phylum Chordata; class Actinopteri; order Anguilliformes; family Anguillidae; genus Anguilla; species Anguilla japonica. The sequence goes on from CM045891.1 coordinate 54,369,276, forward strand.
AACAACATTCTAATCACATATTTGTGATTAAAGGGTTAAGCTGAATTTTGTTCTTAGTGAAATCCAAATGTTTCACACAGTTTCCAGAAAGCGCACACACACACACACACACACACACACAAACACCTCTGCAAGGTGGGAATGGTTTTGATTAAATTCAGTCTCTGCCACACGCATGACAGAAGCAAGCCAGCATGACCAGGTCTGCGGTGGGTTTGGCCTGCGGGGGTATGTGCTAAAACTAAGGGAATAAAATCACAACAAAATCTAAATAATGCCAGACAATTCCGATGGAAAAATTCTTGTTTAATCTTTGGGCCAACCAAACAAATGATTAATTAATGAATATAAACATGATATAAGAGTTGTGGGTGCTAATTCGGTTAAATGTTCACAGACTGTGAAAAGGTTCATGTGACCTGCCTGCAAACACTTCCTCTTTCACAGCGCTGAGACCACAGTGAGACACAACTGCGGTCTCTAAACTGACCAATTAGCTTAATTGGTTCGTGGCTACCGCAGTGATTCACTCCCGTAACTGGTTACACTTTTCCGGCCTCTCGGCCAATGAGGCGGCAGTGTTGCTGCTCTGAAGCCGATGGGGCTTCCGGACCGTTCCAGCCGAAGGAGGCGAAGAGCAGACGATGAGGAATCAGAGCGTTGCCGTTTCCTGTCCGCCCCGGGAGAGATCGAATGACATGCGGAAAGAGGTGAGGTCAGAATAGCTCGGGATACAATTTCAAAGACGTGACAGGATCTCGAAGCCGGCTAACCTCAAGGGCTGCTGCTGATTATGCACAAGGCTAGCAGAAGCCAACCAGGTAATCTGCTTTAAAAATAGTGTCATACAACGAAGTTCGAAGAAAACCGCTTTATCAAAACAATGGCAAGGGAAAACAAACAAAAAAAGGAGTGAATTTGAACTACGTTTCCCAAAAGCCCTTGGGTCTACTATGCACCTTCATGGGGTTGATGCGTCCGGTGTGGGCGCATTAACGGCACTTATTAGAGAGGAGCAAAGAGAGAAAAATTAAAATTTATAGAGGTGCAGGGAAAAATGGAGGCACTTGGATGGGGAAGGGGGAGGGGGGGGGGAGAGAGAGAGAGAGAGAGAGAGAGAGAAAGGGGGAGGAGGGAGAGGATGACTATGAAACATAACTCCAGGAGATACCACAGGGAGAGAATGAGAGAAGGAGGTGGGGGGTGGGGGGGGGGGGGGGGTTGGGTGATGGGGGGATAATAAGGTGGATGGGTCAAGGAGGAGGAGAGAGAAAACAGCATGGGAATGAGGGAAGGAGAGAAGGAGGGAAGGAGGGATGGATATGCTGTTGACCCTGACCCTGCCCCAACCAGACGGGGGTACTGGCTCTCAGAGTCTCCAAAAAAACGCCTCAGACAAGAGGACAAGGAAAAACAGGCCTCTGACGAAGAAGAAAAAGAAAAGCCAGCAAAGAGAAGGAAGAAAAGAAAGAGGAAAGGAGGGAGAGAGCGGTGGAAGGGAGAGGTGGAACCTCTAAAGCATGTGACTCTCAATCCCCTCCTTCCACAGAGCAAAGGAAAACTAAAACTCATGGGCAAGCAGACGTCCCGTCCTCCACCAGACCCCTCGAGTTACTCCCGAAGTATCTCACGGAAGCACCCGTTCATCAAACACACCGATCACGGACAGCGGCAAAAAAAACTGAAGGGAGGACGATTTCGCCAAGTGTGTGCAAAGAAAAAGAAAGAGAGAGAGAGAGAGAGAGAGAGAGAAGGGGAATGAAAAGAGAAGATTGCACTGACTAAGCATAGACTACGCAAAGCTGCAAAAGCAGCTAATTAAAGAGTAGCTCTTACCAGGGGAGAGATTCATCTGTGTTAAATTAACTGACAGACTTCCCCAGGATATAGAGAAAAGGTCACAATGAGGCAACCTTTAATTTAATGATTGTTTGGAGAGAAAAAACAGGCTTCATCTTAATTAGGGGGAAAATATATATATATATATATATATATTCTAATGGCTCTTAGAACAGTAACAGAAATTGAAGTCAAAAGTGAAAGCAGTGAATAATTTGGGGATTGCTTCCCACCGTCCTGCACCCCATGAACGCCCCCCCCCCCCCCCCCCCCCCCCCCCACCACCCAATCAAAAAAAGAAACATCCCAGGAGCGGCTCACGTGAAACCAGCCCCCACTGATTTCTGCGACTGTGTGAAAATTCCCCCTTTTCGTACGCAGGGGCTGTTCTCCCCCTCCCTTCTGGCTTGGCTCACCTTAAAACTCCTCTGTTACCTGGGCCCCCACTGAGGCGTCCCCCGCCCCACCTCAATCACCCCAAACTAAGTGGAGTCAACCGCTTTTCCAGCGCCCCGACCCTCCGTAAAAACACCGCCCTCCTCGTGCTCTGCACGGTGGGGGACGCGTGCGTTCCCGGTCCCCCACCCCTCCCCAAAATCTCTGGCCCTTTTATAAAAGTGCCGTTTTATAGCTCATTATATCCGAGGAACGGCAGAACAGAGAGGGTTCTGGGAAGGCTCCACAGAGGCAGCAGGCCTGGCAGGGAAGAAGGCCCGACTTGGAGCCGACCGGACTCCATTTTGGCTCTGCTTTTCCAGCCGCTCAGACAGAGTCCCATTTTCACTGTGCGACTGAAGGCTATGCCTTCAACAGAACGGCCGTTAAGACCTCAGTCATCGTCCTCTCTGCTGGATCCTTCTCTCAGGATTACACCCTCAAACCCTGCATCACAGAGACCAACAGCCCCAGACTGGAATACACACACACACACACACACACACACACACACACACACACACACACACACACGGAATATACACACAGACACACAGGAAACAGACAGACAGACAGACATAGACACACACACAAATAGAACACACAGACACACACATAGAACACATAAAAGCACGCACACACACACATGGAACACACACAGACACACACAGACACACACACACACACACACGCACGTGGAACACACAATCACATCACTGGAGGTAAGGGGTAACAGGTAGTCCTGCCGCCCCTCTCCCCAAACGCACACGGGTCAGGGCCTGTGCTGGCGGCTCCCGCTGCGTTTGGTGCTCCCGGCGATCTCATCAAAGCGCTTCGCCCCCCGAGACACCGCTAACGCTCTGACCCCAAAACCACACATTCAGCTACAGACCGCCAAAACCACACATTCAGCTACAAACTGCCAAAACCACACATTCAGCTACAGACCACCAAAACCACACATTCAGCTACAGACCGCCAAAACCACACATTCAGCTACAGACCGCCATTCCCAGCAATAACGACCCTCCCCCCGACACTGGGGTCCTCCTGAATGGCCAGTTACAATTCCCATAATGCATCCCTCTGCTGAGCTGCTTCGTCTAGGTGTCTTCACCTGGCTCTCTCCTGGGAAGGGGGGGGGGGGGGGGCAGGAATTTGGTTCTGAATTCTTGAGGTGTGCACAGAGAGTTGCTTAATGAATTATTCCAGGGCCTCTCTCTCTCTCAAAACAGATTATCTTTATAGAGTGAGCTCGGAGAAGACCAGCACCCCGAGTATTCCCTCTGGGGGGGCGGGGTGGGGGGGGGTTAACATACATGAAAGGAAACGTGGACAGGGTCAGGCATCCAGGCACACATGCGCACACACACACACACACACACACACACACACACACAAGCATACACATGCACATGCACACAGACACATGCACACACACATGCATACACATGCACAGACACATGCACTCCCATATACGTGTGTGAACATAAGCACATAAACACACACATACATAGACACATGTATGCATGCTCAAACACACACACAAACAGACACACACACACACACACACACACACACACACGCACAGACCAGCGGAGTATAAGACTCCAAGAATACGAGAACATGTCTTTAGTACTGATCACTCTTCCCCTGTCGGAGCGAAGATGTTCCATTCCATCTCATCTCCAGGCCAGGCCAGGCGGGGGGGGGGGGGTGCTTATTGTGGGACGGGGAGTGATTATCGTGGGACAGGGGGGTGATTATTGAGGGACAGGGGGGTGTTTAGTGTGGGATGGGGGCATGGGATGGGCAGAGGATGTGGTGGTTGGGGTGGGGGGGGGGGTGGAGTTGCTGTTACATTGACAGTCATATCCAGAGTGGTTACAGAGCTCACATTTGTACTCGATACCCATTTATACAGCTGGATACTCGCAGAAGCGATTCGGGGTTAAGGGCCTTAAGTAGAGAAGCAGAACACCATCTGGAAACGAAAACCTGCAAACCCCATTAAAATTCCAGGTCCCCCGAATTCGGCAGAGCACCGGACATGCAGGCGGCTCACAGAGACGAAATCCGCAGATTAAATTCAGCTTCGGGTTAGCAACGCTCCAAACGCATCAAACGACATTAAAAGTTAGATTTTACTTTTATAAACCCTTTACAGTGAAGAAAAACTTTTTGAGATTTCAGTTTTTAAAAATTCTGGTGCTGCTAAATGGAACCTTGATTAATCAAGAGGGGAAAACGGATTAAAAAAATGGGATTCTTGTAAAACAAATTGTGTAAAAAAAAATTTTTTTTAAAAAAGAAAAACTCCATGACAGGTAGACAGTAGTCACATCAAACCAAGCTCTCCTATATACAGTCATACCAAATTTCTGCCAAAAAAGCAATTGCTGTAAACATGAAATCTGAAGGCTTTTGTTGAGCAGGGAGAAACTGCTTTTTTGTAAAAAAAAAAAAAAAAAAAAATGCAGGACAGAAGCCCTTTGGTCTTCATTCGTGAATACATAATGCACAGTGGCTTTGTTCCTATTTTAAACAGCTGCTCTGATCTCCGATTGGCAATTTGAGGGACGGAGGACAGTTTAATTGCGGGCTGACTTCCTGTTTGACTGGGGCATAATGCGGAACTGTCACAGGTCCCGAAAACTTCTCCATATATCTCTTAGCGATACGACAGTGACTCACTGAAGAGGAACAATCCGCTCTTTATGGGGAGCACGGAAATTCTTCCACTGAATCAAACCAGTTTGAACCGGTTTAAACAGCACTTTCAACCAAGGGGAATAAGACAAGATATACAACATACCTATTCATTTAAGAGTGTGTGTGTGTGTGTGGGTGTGTATGTATGTGTTATGTGTGCACGCAAGTGAGTTTGTGTGTGCGTGTGAGTGTGTGTCTGTGTATGCGTATAGGTGTGCACGTGTGTGAGTGTGCGTGTGTGTGTCTGTGTATAGTGTGCACGTGTGTGTACCTGTGTGCATGTGTAAAGAACTGAAGTTTAAGTGGCAACATCATCGCCATGGTTACCAGGAGTGAATTAAGTGTATGGCCATCTGTTTTGCTGGCTGCTGAGATCTGCAAATATAACTATGACTCCTCGCCCCAAGAGAAGGACAGCTCAGGAAAAATCACATGACAGGATTTCAGGAAGATTTGAACCTACTAGGAAAATAATTTTTTTTTTTTTAAAGAATCGTAATCATTCATTATAAGAGGTAAGCCCCGCCCTCCGCTCAAACCTCTGGCCTACCTCTGCTCGGGCCTACCTGAGCAAACAAACAGGGCCTTCACAGCACTGCAGGGGATTCACAGCGCCGGAGGTCATTCACAGCACTGCAGGGGATTCACAGCACCGGAGGGCATTCACAGCACCGGGAGGGCATTCACAGTCCACTGCCCGGCGTGTTTTTCGTTCTGTTTGCGTTGGTACCGATGGCTCGTAGAATGACGTGTGCATCCGGACCGCATGGAGCGCTAAGCTAAGCAAGGGAGCGATTACCCCACTACTGAGACCCTGAGACTGCAGCCTGAGGGCCCGAGATTACCCCACTACTGTGGCCCTGAGACTGCAGCCTGAGGCCCCGAGATTACCCCACTACTGTGGCCCTGAGACTGAAGCCTGAGGGCCCGGGATTACCCCACTACTGTGGCCCTGAGACTGCAGCCTGAGGCCCCGAGATTACCCCACTACTGAGACCCTGAGACTGCAGCCTGAGGGCCCGAGATTACCCCACTACTGTGGCCCTGAGACTGCAGCCTGAGGCCCCGAGATTACCCCACTACTGAGACCCTGAGACTGCAGCCTGAGGGCCCGAGATTACCCCACTACTGTGGCCCTGAGACTGCAGCCTGAGGCCCCGAGATTACCCCACTACTGAGACCCTGAGACTGCAGCCTGAGGGCCCGAGATTACCCCACTACTGTGGCCCTGAGACTGAAGCCTGAGGGCCCGAGATTACCCCACTGCTGTGGCCCTGAGACTGAAGCCTGAGGGCCCGAGATTACCCCACTACTGTGACCCTGAGACTGCAGCCTGAGGGCCCGAGATTACCTCACTGCTGTGGCCCTGAGACTGAAGCCTGAGGGCCTGGGTGCAAATGCAGCACATAATTACTGTACGGTTATTATTATTATTACTATTATTACTATTATTATTATTATTATTATTATTATTATTACTATTATTGTTATTATTCTTATTATTAGTACTATTATTATTATTATTACTATTATTATTATTGCTAAATCTATTAATTGAACAAAAAACAATTTCCCTAATTCACAATACAATTCTCACATGGCAAACTCCCCTAAGCCTGCCTTAAACCCACATTATACAATTGTATAATTGTTTTAAGAATGACTTTATACACTTATCAACTGGTAATATCCATTATTTCACGGTATATGGTACTGTGGTTTATGGGTAATGTAGTGTGTTAGCGTGAATGTCGTCATGCCGATGAAGCATTCCGGAGCTCGGCTGAGCGTCTCTGCTGGTCCGCTCCTGTCAGACAGAGCTTCCTTCTGAAACATTCATTTATTATTAAACGTGCGTGTCTTCGGCTCCCAGGGGCCCAGAGGTGGCCCCTCGTCCATCATAATTCTGAGGACGTGGAGCGGTGACCTTTGACCCTTACAGGAGACGCAGAGGTCGGGTCAGACGGGGGGGGAGCGGGGTTCCCCCCCCCCCCACCCCGGCAGGGCAGGGAGCGCTGGAATAACTGATCATGATTTCCGCTGCGCCAGCGAGGAGAAAGGGATGTCAACGGAGGAGAGGATGGAGTGATGTGGCCTCCTTCACCTCCCGCGTCTCCTTCACACCTCATTACATGAGGAGCATGTGTATGTACTTCACATCAGCGCCCCATCCAACAGGCCGCACCGACATGCTAGCACATTACTCATTATGAGTGGGGGTAACTCACTCATAAACCAGTGTGTGTGTGTGCATGTGTGTGTGTGTGTGTGTGTACGTGTGTGCGTGTGTGGGGGATTGAGCGTGTGTGTGTGTGTGTGTGGGGGATTGAGTGTGCATGTGTACGTGTGTGCATGTGTGTGTGTGTGTGTGTGTGTGTGTGCGTGCGTGTGTGGGGGATTGAGTGTGTGTGTGTGGGGGGTTGAGTGTGTGTGTGTGTGTGTGTGTGTGTGTGTGTGTGTGTACGTGTGTGTGCCTGTGTGGCTGTGTGTGCATGCAAGTTGTCTCTTCCTCCTCCCCCCCTCTCTCTCTCTCTCTCTCTCTCTCGCTCTCTCTCAGTTGCTTTCAAAAGGTTCATAGCTGGTTACTGGCAGCCATATGGTACTTAGTTGTCAGTCACTCTGTCTTCCCATTTCCTAAGAGTCACAGACCAGAGACAGCGACAGAGAGAGGGAGGGAGGGAGAGAGAGAGAGAGAGAGAGAGAGAGAGAGCGACAGAGAGAGAGAGAGAGAGAGAGGAGTGACAGAGAGAGACAGAGAGAGGTGGCAGCCTACTCTTACCCAGCATCCTGTGATAAATGGGTGTGCGCGTTCTGTAACGTGGGATCTGAAGCGAGCGTCGTTAATATAAATTAAGAGCGCTTATGGCGAGGGCGTTAGCGTCGTCAGCGGTAACAGACGAGCGGCGGGAGGCTCCGCCCATCCGGGCGGGGCAGCCCCCGGGGTTCCCGTGACGATGAGGACCGCGGTCTTCTTCGCTGGTATTTGCCGCCGAGGGGCAAGATTCCGAGCAGCTCTCCATCGCCTCCGACGCATTCATTAGCCACTTCCTCCGCAGAAACAAAGTATTTTTAAAGTATTTAGCAGCTAATTAGCGACACGGCTACACACGCTCCAAAGGGGGAGCCGTCCGCTCCCAGCGCCAGATAAAATAAACGCGAGGCGCGTTAAAAACCAAACAGTCTGAATGTTGTTTACTGCACATTTTACGCAGTTTTATTTTTTTTTACGCGTGAGGCAGGGGTGGCGGTTAAATCTTCGAATCCCGCGAGAGTTGCGCCGGCTGACGGCTCGAACCAAACACGGGGGCTCCTGCCAAAAGAAAAGGGGGGGGGGGGGGTTATCGATACGCCAGGACTGGCTCGCCCTCGCCACGGAAACAGCTGCGATAAAGGCGGAGGATCGGGCGGGGGGGGGGGGGGGGGGGGGGGGCGAGAAACGCGCTCCAAATTCCGTAACATTTACACAGGATAATCAAAGCCCTGTTCCGAGGCAAACAGGAGGCAATATCTCGCAAAAGAGATTTCTGCGGTTTTATTAAATTTGTTTTAGGGGTTATAACTTACATTTAAAACTCCTCCGGAGTAATTAAATCTCTTCCGCGAGAGAAAGGCACTGCAGGAAGGAAGAGGGGCGCAACCTCAAAATTAAACAGTTTGATTAAAAAATAAAATCAAATTGAATCGAAATTGGAGTTTTCCTCCTCACGGTTTCCTTCACACAAAAAAACAGCACACGGCAAAACTCTGAATGCAAAATCAGCCCAAAGGGACAAATATGGACGATATTAGAAAAACACTCACAACATTTTGCCATGAATGAAAAAATTATACATTTCATAAAATTTTCCCATAAAAATGCCA
>CM045891.1:54383122-54413122 GCA_025169545.1 Anguilla japonica
CCATCCATCTGGAGGGGGTTGGAGCCTACCCCAGAATGCATTGGGTAGAAGTCAGGAACAACCCCTGGACAGATGCCCCCCCCCCCCCAAATATGCATTTGGAGCCCATACAATCACCCTCATAATAAACCTCCCAAGAAAAAAACCATAGTACCGAAAATTAAAAGTATTACTATTTTTATTATTATTATTATTATTATTATTATTATTATTGTTATAAAGGCTACAGCACATTAATGTGAGTCTGGCTCTAACTCTGTTCATACTATCGGAGGGCTTTAGCGAAAATAAACAGCGCTGGTGCTACCCAGCTCTGGTGGGAGCGCGTCATAGCCTCCAAGGCTAATCAAACAGATTCCGTTTCACTCGCTCCCAGTAACACCAAACGATCCTCCTCCTCCTCCTCCTCCTCCTCCTCCTCCTCCTCCATCGCCGCCTGAAACAGTATCCGCCCGGGCTGCGATCCTCTGGAGGAATCTCGGGTTTTTAATGAGGAGCCGAGCCGAAGGACGAGGGGGGGAGGGGGGGGGGGAGGGGAATAACAATCTCCCCATCCCGTTTCGAAAAAAAAAAAAAAACCCCCTGAGCGCGGAGAGACCCGGAGAATCGATAACATATAATAATAAATAATTTGGGAAACGCTGCGCTTTCTGCGCCTGTACCGACGCAGCGCGGCGCGTCGGCGAGGTCGCCCCCCGCGTGTCCGCATCCCGCCGCCGGCCGTTCTCCCCCCAAAACGCGCTTTCGTTTCTAACGCAACCGGAGCTTCCGTTCGGCGGCACGCGGGAACGCGGAGGCGGGCTCAGCGAAGCGTCGTGGGTTCGAGTTTGAGGTTAAAGAGTGAACCGCCTTCCCTCTGAGGAGAAGCAGGGTCTCCCTGTCCTTCACCGTCTCTGAGAGAGATAAACCAGTGTGTGTGTGTGTGTGTATGTGTGTGTACATATGTGTGTGTGTGTGTGTGTGTGTGTGTGTGCGTGTTTGTATGAGTGAGTGTGTGTGTGTGTGTGTGTGTGCGTGTTTGTATGAGTGAGTGTGTGTGTGTGTGTGTGTGCGTGTTTGTATGAGTGAGTGTGTGTGTGTGAGTGTGTGGGTGTTTGTATGAGTGAGAGTATGAGTGAGTGTGTGTGTGTGTGTGTGTGTGCGTGCATATGTGTGCGTGTTTGTATGAGTGAGTGTGTGTGTGTGTCTGTGTGTGTGTGTTTGTATGAGTGAGTGTGTGTATGTGTGTGTATGAGTGAGTGTGTGTGTGTGTGTGTGTGTGTGCGTGTTTGTATGAGTGAGTGTGTGTGTGTGTGTGTTTATATATTTGTAGGCACCTGAGAGCTCATGCGTTTCTCCTGTGAGACCCTAAACAGGCAGGATCTCTCGGAGCAAGCGAGGAGTCACATGGCGAATGAGCCGCCCCTCACTGCAATAAAACCCAAGGACACGGCCCCCCCCCATCCCACTCTCCACCCCCCCCCAAACACACACACCCCCTCCCCCTCCTCAGGGGGAACCCAGAACCTGAAATAAGGAGTAAACACACACACACACACACACACAGAGCACAAAGAGGAGCGCTTTTGAACAATCAGCACATCTTGTGTGCCTGGGGAACGCCAGAGAGGGGAGGGGCGGGGGCAGGGGGAAGCCGGGGGAGAGGGGGGGGGTGGGGGGCAGGTTCGCCCCCCAGCGGCGTTCCGAAGCGCTCGGCACGTTTCGGAACAACATCTGCGGATGAAATCCGAGCGGGAACAAGAAGGACCCGAAAAAAAAAAAACACACACACACACACACACACACACACACACACACAGCGCTTCAGAGTCACGTCCTTGAACGAGGTGGCTCTCCTGAAGAAGCCGTTCTGCCTTCGAGAGAGAGCAGGGAGAGAGAGAGCGGCAGCAGTGTGTGTGTGTGTGTGTGTGTGTGTGTGTGCGTGTGTGTGTGTGCATGTGTGTGCACATGTTTGTGTGTGTGTGTGTGTGTGTGTGCGTGTGTGCATGTGTGTATGCAGGAGAACAGCCAACAGCTTCACCGCTAGTCTCTGACGCTCACATTTTTTGGGGTCTCTGAACCAAACTCAGAGCTTGACAGGAGACGTCTGTGGCCCCATCTTCAACCCTGGTGGGCGTTCGGGACCCCCCCCACCCTGCCCCCCCCCCCACCCCCGCCCCCGCCCCCCAACTACACCACATGCCGGCATCCCACTCCAAAATCAACACTTCCCCTCACCCTTAATTAACTCAATTAACCTCTGATTACATGCCGCTGGGGGGGGGGGGGGGGGGTGCGGTTTATCCGGAGTCAGCGAGTCCGTGGGAACAAAGGCTCGCCCGGAGCTCCAAGGAGATGGGGTTCGAGATGGCGTGTGGCCACGGCTGAGCGCACGCTCCCCTAATGCCGCGAAACCGTGGACACAGCGTCGGCCCAGCGTCGGCCCAGCGTCGGCAAAGCCCACGGCCCACCAGCACTCTGCATATCACCACAGCAAGGCCCAGCAGAGGCCCAGCAGAGGCCCAGCCAATGGCATACAGGCACAGCTGAGGCCCAGCAGAGGCCCAGCCAATGGCATACAGGCACAGCTGAGGCCCAGCAGAGGCCCAGCCAATGGCATACAGGCACAGCTGAGGTCCAGCCAATGGCATATAGGCACAGCGGCGGCCCAGCAGAGGCCCAGCCAATGGCATACATTGGCACAGCAGTGGCCCACTAGCAGACAGCCGATGAAAGGAGGTTAGAATCGGGATCAGCTGTTAAGAGAAGGCAAAATGGCCGACGGACAGTCCTGCTGCTACTGCACTGCCGTTGGGCCAATCTGCAAAAAAACACACTTCCCACACAGAGGGGCAAGAGACGCTTATTTCCATGGAGGAAGTATTACCCGCAAACACTCCTTCAGAAAAGAAGCACAGGCTTCTTTTAAAAAAAAACATTCAAAAGAAGATCACAGTGACTTGGAGTCAGATCATTAATAAAGTTAAGCAAGAGCTCAAGCTTAGAGGAATCTCTTAATTCCGGAGTTAATTTAAAGTTAATCCACCCGCAAACAGCCGCCATTCCCAATCCGAGAAAGTAAACAGAGCAGCCTGTGACTGGGAGAGACAACACAGCATCGAGAGTACCCTAAAAAAAAACCACAAAAACACAGGGAACGCAGAACGGGTCCATTCAGAGGGACCGGGGGGAAGGGATGAACGGGACGATCTGGCGGTTGAGTTCCGGGTGGTGCTGGGTGGGGGCGGGGGCTGATGCCGGAGTGTGTGAGTGCCGGTGGGCAGCGTGTGTGCGCGAGTCTCTCGCTGGAGCTGGTGTGTGTGTGTGTGTGTGTGTGTGTGTGTGTGGAGTGTGTGCGTGTGTGTGTGTGTGTGTGAGTGTGTGTGTGTGTGTGTGTGTGTACATCACGGCTCGGGCACACTAACGAATGAGCCCGCTACGCTATCACCATCTGGGCGAACACTGCAAATATTTACACAGGGAGAGAGAGAGATGGGAGAATGAAACAGAAGAGAGAGAGAGTGGGGGGGAAAAAGGGATGGGGGAGCGAGAAAGAGAGAACGATAGAGTGTAGTGATGGGAGGACCATGATAAAAAGATGAGATGGGTGGGGGGGAGAGAACAGCAGATGAGTGAGGGAGCGAGATGTGAGAGAGAAAGAGAGAGAGAGAGATGTGAGAGAGAAAGAGAGATGTGTGTGTGTGAGAGAGAGAGAGAGAGAGAGAGAGAGAGAGAGAGAGAGAGAGAGATGGGAGAGAGAAAGAGAGAAAGAGAGATGTGTGTGAGAGAGAGAGAGAGATGTGAGAGAGAAAGAGAGATGTGTGTGAGAGAGAGAGAGAGAGAGAGAGAGATGGGAGAGTGTAATATACCTGGAGACAGGAGCCTCTCTAAGGAGACCTCCCCTCCAGTTGTCCTTGAGATCAAACGGGTCTGTGCTGCTGTGTCAGCTCCACAAAGAAACCAGTAACTACCGCTGGAGAAGACCAGCCCCAAACCAGCCAAAGAACAGCCCCCAAACCAGCCAAAGAACAGCCCCAAACCAGCCAAAGAACAGCCCCAAACCAACCAAAGAACAGCCCCCAAACCAGCCAAAGAATAGCCCCAAACCAGCCAAAGACCAACCCCAAACCAGCCAAAGAAAAGCCCCAAAACCAGCCAAAGACCAACCCCAAACCAGGCAAAGAACATCCCCCAACCAGCCAAAGAACAGCCACAAACAGCTTAAGAACAACCCCCCAACCAGCCAAATAATACTGTTACTATTTACCGTCTAAAACTTTTATTTACATTTGTGTCAATTTATTTTATGAGATATACCAGGTCTGGTAGAACCTGGTCAGTCTATTTCTGCGTAATTAAAAGTATTTCATTACTTTCTCTCAGGGTCTCATGCTATTTTTGTGTTTTCTGATCAGTTTCAAAATTCTGCCACAGCCAAAAACACAAAACTCCTGTTTGTCAGTTGGCATGGCAACAGCGATCATTCTGGGACCCGAAAACCCTCGTTCCGGAAAGATCTCCCAAAGCGCTCGAGCCGTAACGCGGAAAGAGGGCGCTTCATTATCCTGCTTTTTCGCTCAGCGCTTAACGGGGAACGGCGTTCCTCTCATCCCCAGCCTCTCCATTAAACCGCCCGCTCTGCACCCCTCACTTCATCTGGAAAACTGGCACACAAACGAGCCGCGAGAGGAAGAGGAGGAGCTGGGAGGAAGGGCTGCACGAGGGGGGCGCTCGGTTCAGAGAGGCTACAGGTAAACCCTCCTGTGAAAGATTCACTAGTGCACACACACACACACACACACACACACACACACACACACACACACACTCACTCACTCACACACTCGCTCACACACACACACACACACTTGCTCACACACACACACACTTGCTCTCACACACACACACACACACACTTGCTCACTCACACACACACTTGCTCTCACACACACACACACACACACACACACTCACTCACACACTCACTCACACACACACACACTCACACATACACACACTCTCTCACACACACACACACACACACCATAGCGGTATAATCATGTGTTGTCAGTGTAATGTTGCTAAGGAGGATAACCAGGTTGGGTTTCAGAGTGAGCCTGAGTGAGATGAGTCAGATCCATTATACCCAGCTCATATTCTTCTGTTTGTCTACCCACTCCAATCTGTGGCTGTACCAGGACACCAAATCACCCCCTGTCCCAATGCCCCCTCACTGATACTGCCCCAACCTGCCCCCCTGTGCCCTACTGCCCCAACCTGCCCCCCCTCTGTCCTACTGCCCCCCCCCATGTTTCATCATTCATGAAACGTAGCTAAAATATCAATTACTAAATGATTGGTCTAATTAAATCATTAAGAACAGTAGAATTTGGCATGAAATTCACAAACAAATACAGCCTTCCTGGTGCCCTAAATAAAGAGGATGTACACATCAAGCACCCACCCACCCCTCCCTCCCCCCCCCCCCAGTAACAGTAAGTACTGCACCACAACCCCCCCCCCCCCCCCCCCGGGAAGTGGAAAACAGTGGATGACTGTACTAAACACAGGGAGAGATGACTGCATCCTCTCCACATGCACCCAGTGACCTACAGAATGTCCACAGCATCAGGACTGAGTTTACACTAAGCTAGATGTAACCCTTTGAAGAGTGTGGGGGGGGGGGGGTTATTTGGAATGCTTGGTTTTTTTTTTTTCAAAATTTCTAATGTCAGTGTTCCAGACTTCCGTTGCTTTCAGTTAGCAGCAGTGATTGTGACATCAGCATTAGAATGTTCAGTTTGTGACCTCACAGCTGAAATAGGTTAAAAAGAGGAGCAATATGATACTCATCATTGCACTAAAAGCACTGCAGAATGTGAGGATAAAAACTGTGCTTTTAAATCCTTCATTGTGGTTTACTGCAAGTTTTGATATTTTTCTAAAATGTGATTTCAGACAACAAGAATCCTGCTTTCTCTCTGTCTCTCCCTCCCCCAAGCACAGATTGCACAAAATTACACTAATGACACACTGCTCTTCAACCTGAAACCTCTCTCTCTCTCCCCCTCCTTCTCTCTTTCTTTCTCCCCCATCTCTTTCTCCTTTATGCAGTCCAATCTTCTGTCATCTCCCCATCAAACCACGCACACACCCCTCCCTGCTGTACAAACACACCAGTCTCTTACACGTACGCACGCACACACACACACGCAGGCATGCATGCACTCACACACACACACTCACACGCAGGCACGCATGTACTCACACACACACACACACCAGTCTCTTACACGTACGCATACACATGCGGTCACACACACACACACACACACTCACACACACGCACACATACACACAAAGACACACACGCACACACACACACAAAGACGCACACACACACACACACGCACACACACACGCACGCACGCACACACACACACACACACACAAACACACAGAGCACAGCCTGCAGGTCTTGGGGGGGGGGGGGGGGGGGGCTGCTGTATAATGAAGCACTGAGCTGGACTGAGACGTACAGTAATGAACTCCCTGTGCTGGGGTCAGCTCAGTGCTGGGGGGCACAGCGGGGGGGGGGGGGGGGGGGGGGGGGGGGGCACAGCACGGGGGGGGGGGGGGGGGGTCTATTGCTGCATTCCACAGAGAGACACCACACAGCTTCAGAGAAAACAAGAGGAATGAGAACGTGAGTTATAACTACCCCCCCATAATACCCCCCCTCCCCCCAGCCCGGGAGCCTTGCCCCTGGGCACTGGGGGGGGGGGTTACTGCTGGCCTCTCTGCTCTGCCTCCACTACAGCAGGAAACCTGAGGGATGCTTTACACCACGA
The DNA here is from genome assembly GCA_025169545.1 of Anguilla japonica. NCBI lineage: Eukaryota > Metazoa > Chordata > Actinopteri > Anguilliformes > Anguillidae > Anguilla > Anguilla japonica. The sequence continues at coordinate 54,389,953 of CM045891.1, forward strand.
GAGGGGGAGGGCTGGGGGGGGGGGGGCATACAGACAGACCTAAGGGCTTAATGAGTGTGAGTGTGAGTGTGAGTGTGAGTGTTATAGAGCTCTTTGTGTGCTTAGTCCAAGCTGGCTATTACCTGCTAACCCAGGCTTTCAATTAGCAACAGAAGACAACATAGAGAGAGAAGAGAGTAGGGTGTGACCCAATATGGTATATGGGGAGAGAGAGAGAGAGAGAGAGAGAGGGGGAGGGAAGGAGAAAGAAGGGAGAGAGAGAGAGGGGGGGGAGAGGTGGAGGGAAGGAGAAAGAAGGGAGAGAGAGACAGAGAGAGGGGGAACGAGAAAGAGAGAGAGGAAGGGAAGGAGAGGGGGGAGTGAGAGAGATAGGGGGAGAGAGAGGGGAGGAGGGGGGAGAGAGAGAGAGGGGGGGAGAGAAGGAGAGAGAGGAGGGAGGGAAGGAGAGAGAGAGGACTCTTGTTTCTTTTTGAATAAAAAGATGTGATTCATCTCCATCCAGGCGCAGCAGGAGGGAAAACAAGCTCACAGAAGAGAAGATGGACGCCGTCTCTGATTAGCCAGCCTTCCTGTGAGGCTCCGCCCACCCCACAGCCGCGCGTACCCCCCGCCAGACTCCGCCCAGGACGGAGAGCGCCAGCGCTTCGCACAGGCTCCGCCCCCCTACGCCGCTCTCCAGCAGCCAATCGAAGAGAAGAGCAGCTGAGATGACGTCATCATTCACAAAGTACAGCAGCAGTTACAGTAATTAACACATAAGCCATAACATTAGATACCATCCCATCCATCCCATCCATCCATCCATTATCTAACCCGCTTACTCCTGGTCAGGATCACAAGGGGTGGGTGGAGCCTATCCCAGCATGCATTGGGCGAGAGGCAGGAATACACCCTGGACAGGTCGCAAGGCACATTAGACACCATGCTAGGTAGAAGAGGGAGCTGAGGACGTTGTGCTTTAAGTGGCTGATTTGGTTGCAGGGTGTTGTGTTATATGTATCATTGATGCAGCTAAGAACCCCATAATGAAAGTTCAGTGTGAGATAAACCAGGAAAGTTCAGTTTATTTCTGTTTGCTGCAGCACACTTAAATTCCGCAAGGCTCTCTCTCTCTCTGTCACTGATCTGCGGAGCGCGCGCAGCTTTTTGTGAGAATGTGTTTACGTTCATAATAAATAAATAAATGACCTCTCCACTCCAGCATGCGTCCTTGAGGCCACTCTTCACACAAGCTGTGTGTCCACATTCCTCCCTCCAAACACACCTGTGCAGCAAAGCTTTCCTACGTGCCCTCTGTTCTAACCCCCGTCATCCCTCCCCCACCCGTCCCGACCCCCACCCACGACCCCCACCCAAACCAGGGCAAAGGTGAAGTTAAGTTACTCAAGTCAAACTTAAGCTTATCTAAAGATCAGGAGCGCCGGCGATACGAGTAGAGCTAGACCAAGAGGATTTTGTTTCGCTCTCACCCTCCTTCTCTCTCCCCCTCTCCATCACTCTCACCCTCTCTCCCTCTCCCTCTCTCCCTCTCTCATCACCGCCCTCACCCAATGCTCCCTCTCTCCCTCCCTCTCTCCCTCTCCCTCTCTCCCTCTATCCATCGCTCCCTCTCACTCCCTTTCTCCCTCCCTCTCCCTCCCTTCCTCTCTCTCACCCCTGCTCCCTCTCTCCTTCCCTCTCTCTCTGTCCCTCTCTCTCCCTCTCCTTCTCTCTCCTACTCTCTCACCCTCTCTCCCCCTCTCCCTCTCTCCCTCTCAGGACGTAATCACGCAGTCTGTGGCTTTTCTCCCTCCCTCTCCCTCCGTTTCTTCAACTTCAATTTCGTCAGATTGGATCTGCGGCCATTTTATCTCTGACCTTCATCAGTTCCTTTTCAGCCGCTTCAGTGGCGACACGACTTCACGGGGTTTCGACAGAATTGCGTTTTTTATTTTATTTATTTAAAGAAAAAAAAGATCTTTTCGGTAAGTTTTGGAAAAAGAGTCCAGGACCCACAAGGGAAGACGTGTAATTTACACTTTGAGAAGAACTGGACCTGGCAGCTTCTGTTGACTTCCACCACTTTATTGCAGTCTCTTTTTTCTCTTTTTTTTTCCCCACAGTTCATACCCTTCCGTGGTCTGGGCAGAGTGAGCCGATGAGCTCGTTCGGCTGAAGAAATCTAATCTAATCAAAACGTCATTTTAGGTGTAACTGATGGTTTAATGGTTATGGGTTTGACTACAGTGTCTGTAAACATATAACTTCTATAAACATTAAGCTTCTGAGCTCACTATCAAGCTTTCTCTTCAAGCAAGATTTGGAAAAAAGAAACATTTATTCTGTGACACATACAGACAAAAATATATAAAAAATATACAAGCTTAATCAAACACAGACAAAGGAGGTCAAAGGTCAGAGGGTAAAAGTGGGCGGAGTAAACTTGCGCCAACAAACACAGGGATGAGTGGGACGCTTACGTCAGATCATGGTCATTCTCCACTGCGTGCTTTGCTCGAAAGCTGGAAAGTTTGAAAGTTGAGAAGTGAGAACCGTCTCTTTCGCTTTCTCGAAAGACAGACGGGCGGCTTCAAAGTCATCGGGGAGGGCGGGGAGCGAGAGGACAGAACCCCTCTCGCGTTTCCCCGTTTCGTGAGCGGGAACAGCTGCACAGCACTTGGGAGACGGGACAGAGATTCCGGGAACCATCAAAAGTCCCTCCACCAATCACGTCAGAGAGGAGGACCAGTAAAACAGAGGGGGCGGGGCCTAAGAACAATGAGCCGGACGGAGATGTTTTTTTCCCGTACCCCAGCCCAACCTTGCACCCTGTCACTCCCAAGCCCAAACATCATAACTCTTCCGTTTTTAAGTCCCGTTTACTGTCTGCTGAAGAACATGTCCGCTTCCTAAAGCCAAGAACGAACATCCAAAAAAAAAAAACAGCAATCAGGGATTACTCAGAGTGGGACTACCTGGTGTTCTTTTCCCCTCTTTTTAAACACAAAAAATTCAAATAGCGGAGTTGAGTTCCTGAGTAATTGACGATCGTGGAAGCTATACGACCATCAATTCCTTTTTTAAATCTCAGTTTCAGTGGATTTAGAATCTTGCAGGATGAGAGGTGATTCATACTGAGTGAAGCACTCCACCCAACAGCTGATTTATGGCACTTTATTGCTTTATCCTGCACACTTAATACACTTTCTCCATCACGATTTAAAAGGCTTCGGATTCCACACAGACCCGAGCAACAGAGCTCTTTCAGCCGAAACACATCAAACTGAGTGTCACTTCAGGCACTATTTCCCCTAGAGCGGGGGAGGGATAGAGGGAGGGATGGAGAGAGATGGAGAGATAGACGGAGGGAGGGAGGGAGGGAGGGACAGCTGGAGAGTGGAATTCCTGCGTGCAGGTATTCCCTCTGAAAGCGTATCGCATTTATCCATCGTCTTCCATCGCGTTACCTCCGATGCCATGCTGCTCGGGGTAGACCGTTACCATGGTACCCTCCACCACTGCCCACCTTCTGCCCTTCACTGGCACAGAGGACAGTTTCGCAGTGTCGTTTCACATACATATTATTATTTCTGAATTCACCACTGAGGGAGTAACACCTTTTCCGGATTCTATATGTGTAAGTTCCACGTGGAAATGCATGTATTGGATTGTATGTAATGCAACTAATAAATATGGGGTATAATTTTTTAAAAAGTGCTTCTTATTAACAGTACGTTTAGCACTGTGCGCTGACTCGTATGCCTGTGCTGCAGAGAGAAGGGACGTCAGTGTGAACTCACAGTGTGTTGACTTTGGAACAGGGAGGAAAACTCAACGCTCGCCTCTTAACACGTCACCCAGCGCTGGACACTTAACACACGAGCCCCCCCAGGCCTGGGGAGGCAGAGGGGCTCAGACACGTGGAGAGCGAGCCTGAGGAGGACGCGGCACTCGAATATAAATACGTCTCCATTCCGGGCGGACGGCCAGAGGTGACCCCTGACCCCCTCCAGCTGAAGACATACGACCTGCTGCTCACTGGATGGGTCTGAGGAAGAGCAGGAGGAGTGTGTGTGTGCGTGTGCGTCTGTGCGTGTGTGTGTGCGTGTGTAGGCATGTGTGTGTGTGTGTGGTGTTTGTGTCTATGCGCATGTGTGCGTGTGTGTGAGTGCGCGTGTGAGTTTGCATGTGTGTCATGTGTGTATGTATGTGTGAGTGGTATTTGAGTGTATGCACATGTGCACGTGTGTGGGGTGTGTGTGTGTGAGTTTGCGTGTGTGTATGTATGTGTGAGTGGTATTTGAGTGTATGCACATGTGCACGTGTGTGGGTGTGTGTGTGTGAGCTTGCATGTGTGTGGCGAAGGGTTAGGGTTGGACTGCACTGGCAGCAGTATCAGATAAGAGATGGATCGCACCTTAGCATTCAGACAGAGATGTCAGGGGCATTAGAGATAGCAGCCCCCCTCTCACCTTCCTGCTCATAAATCAGCCAGTAACATAAACACCTGCTCAAACAGGAACTCACGGAGCAGCAGCACAGACAATGGGAGGAGAGAACTGGAGTAGAGAGAGACAGACAGAGAGAGAAAGAGAGAAAGGATGGTTCTTTTGAAAAAAAGATGTGATTCATCTGTAAAAAGCGCCTCAGTGCACTACAACCCCCAGAAGCCCCGGGTGGGGGCAAGCAGACAGGCCTCTCTCCCGCCCATGCCTTTACCTCCTGGGCTCAGTCTGACAGAGAGAGCAGCGGGAATCTACACGGAGGGGATTTAAAGGATCACCCATCTCACCTCTCTCTCTCTCCCTCTCTCTCTCCCTCTCTCTCTCTCTCTCTCTCTCTCTCTCTCTCTCTCTCTCTCTCTCTCTCTCTCTCTCTCTCTCTCTCTCTCTCGGCCTCTCTCTCTCAGCCTCTCGCTCTGTTCCTTGGTAACACGACCCCATCGAGGGGGGGAAAAAGAGAGAGAGAAAAAGAGAGAGACGGAATAATGCCCCTATCAGTGGCTGATTGCCCCTGTTCTCAGCCCCCCCATTACAGCCTAGCGGGGAAATTTAACCATCGGGGGGGTGGGGGGGCAGGTGGGGGGGGGGGGGGGGGGAAACAAGGCTCCCGGCTGGTGTCTGGCAGATAACGCTGACCAGACACTCTTTCTCTTCTCCCTCACTCTTCATCTTTCTTTCTTTCGTTCCCCCCCCCCCCCATCCCCCCGCAATCAAGTGGTTCTGACTGGGGAGTAATGGGCTATCCAGCGAGCACACCATTCAGGGAAAGAAATGATGCCGGAGGAAGAAAATCATCAGAAAGAAAGAAAGAAAGCGAGGGGTGAAAAATGATGGGGGGGGGCGTAATGGGCGGAGGAAAGTAACGACTGAAGAAACACTGCAATTTGGGTGAAAGTAAAAAAAAAGAGAGGAAATAAAGGGGAAAAGAGACGGAAACAATGAGAGCTGAGCTTCACCAGCGCTGATGGGCTGAGATTCCTGATTTCACCCCCCCCCACAGCCACCCCCCCCCCCCCTTCTGATCTGTATGGAGAGCTTATTCTGCATGTTGCACCCAGAATGCACCTGGTCTCCTAGCTGAAGATGAACAATGAAATGCAAGTGAGCCAACATGCCTGTCTCTCTCTTTGTCTGTCTCTCACACACTCATTCATTCATTCACTCACTCACTCACCAACACACTCACTCACTCACTCACTCACTCACATGCACACACACTCACAATCATGCTCGCACTTGCACACACATTGACACACACAGTTCTCCATACAGCCAGGTCTGAGTACAGTAGACACACACACACACACACACACACACAGGATACATTCCCCACTTCACACCTGCAATTTATATGTGAAAAGACAGGCGAAGTGGAAAAAGCCACACACCTTTCCGGAACATTCTCCGAGCACTATAATGAGCACCAGTCCCCCCCCCCACCCCAACACGATACCACAAATAATGAATTTTATCTCATTTCATCTAATGGCACAGACAGTACGTGAGCCACAGTCCTAATGCACCTCATCTCCGCCTCTGCGTCTAAAATGGATGATTTCATTTAGAAAAAAATAAAATTATATTTACATTAAGAACTATATTAATATTTAAAGTTTCCATTTTAATTTCCCCCACTTGCCCCATTATTTCCCATCTTTGAATATTACACTGTATTTAAATATGACAATAACAAGCAAACAATGTTTATTAAGCCTCTGGAGACAAACCTTTAATGAATGTAAAATTTGAACTATGAAACAACAGGCTTCATTTTCATAACGTATGGTATCAAACGGCAGTTAATGGTATTTCTAAACTTATAAACATCCTCTCATGGGTTCAAACTACGCAGCGTTTCACGAGGAAGCAAAAGCATTGTAAAAAAGATCATAAGAACTTTCAAGAAAAAACAAAACTGAGAAAAGAGTCATTCAGCCCATCTATGCTCAGTGTTTCAGCCGGAGAGTAGCTAGCAGGGCATCAGGCCTGGTCTTGAACACACTGGCGGCCTCTACCCGCGACTACATGACCAGGCGATGTGTTCCACACACTGACAGCCCTCTGTTTCCACCACTGAGGCCTGGATACTGTGTCCAGCTTCTACCCCCAGGTAGAAAAAAAAAGCCAAGCCCATCTCTGTCTGTAGCCCTCTGAAGTGTAGGTTTTTCTGGAATGTTTTTTATTTAAAAAATTTGAAGTCAGTGTTCTAGAACTCCGTTGCTTTCAGGCGCCAGCAGTGATTGTGACATCAGCATTAGAATGTTCAGATGAGAACATTGTAATCACGCGTTTGTGACCTCTGTGACCATATATGGGTTAAAACACACAGAGTGACCTAGCTCTCGCGTGTTGAGAACGAGGGTCACACGCTCCGATCACGGCCTGTAGGCCTCGCGGTCATGTGACTCACAGGTCGGTCACGCCCACACTGCGGTCGGCCCACGCTCGTGATAATCGACACGCACGGCCCCCTTCCTGTCTCCTCGCAGATGACCAAACCCACTGAACCGCTTTTCAAAAATGATGAATTCCCCTTTTGCGGGGAAATAAGGGAGAGATCTGTGTCCCGTAGGTCCAGTTTCACAATCCCATGACTAATTTTCGGGATTACCAAAAAAAAAAAAAAAAAAAAAAAACCCAAAGAAACCAAGAAGTGATGGAGGACCTACAGCTGTTCCAAATGAACCAGTGCTGCTGTGATGTACAGAACGGAGGAGAGAGGCCCAGCAGTGTGTTTTCCATCTCTCCAAACAGAGAACAGAGGGAGAGACATCCTCTCTTTAGGGAGCCAGTGTGCCCCCCCCCACGGTCAGCACTTAACAGCTCTTATTAAACCGTCCAATCAAAGCGTGAGCCCCGCCCCCTCAGTGGAGAGACAGCAAACAGCGGTTAGAGAGAGAAACACGCAGTCACCCTGTACCCCCTTAAAATGCACCCAACACCCGCTGAAATAACCAGTGCCCCTGAAAATGCAGCACATCTCACTTGCATCACAAACCCCCTCCGAAAATGCATCGAACAGCACCTGAAACGCAGGTCCATAGAGGTGTAGAAACATGAGGGGGGGGGGCGAGCCTGTTTATCTAGCCAATAGCAAACAACTCACACAGACAGACAGCTACGTCATAAAGGCTATGGCCAGACAGCTGAAGAAGCTGGATGAGTCAAATCCCAAAACCAATGTCATTAAGTCCTGATACCATCTCTGGAGATGACGGTGCCATTCTCCTCCATATCTCCCTGCCCTCCCCCCCCATTACCCAGTCAACAAACCGGTGAACCAGGGACCAGACAAAACAATCATTTATTACACTATCCAGCCACGAGATCGCTAATTGGATTAAGAGCTTGAATCCTTGTTAATTAACAGAATCGCTCATAAGCAGCTTCATTCTTGGCAGTAAGGAGGAGATCCTAATAACCTCGCTCAAAACAATCACTTGTTCCTCAGTTGCCTTTTAACAATAAGCCATTACGCACACAGGAACTCTCTCTCTCCACCTTAATGCAGCGCCCAGGGGAACTCCAGCATTTGAGCATTTGATTATTTGATCTCAGGAAACCTCGGAATATTAAAATATCAAAGGAATTGGAACCCGCCAGCAGCTAGGTGTGGACTACAGGTAAAATTAATACCCAGAATCCTCTGCAGGTGTCCTCTCCTGCTGACGGCTTTGCGTTCTCATGTTTTTCTACTCGGACTAATAATGCGTTTTTAATTTCTTGTTTCATTTTTTTAATATCTCCTGCTTATGCTATAATTAATTTACTTCCTGGGGAACAATAAAGCACATTTGTATTCTATTTTATTATATTCTATCCTGCTCCATTTCACCGTATTACGCTTTATTGGCATTGTTAAATTTGATTGTGTTGTGTTCTGCTGCTTTATATTCTGCAGTAATGCCGATAAAAGCAGCTCTGTGTGCTACAGAAAGACCGGGGATGTTTGAAAAGAGGATCATTGACCGATTCTGACCCCGGAGAGAGACTGCTTAAAACTCCCCTCCCTTCTGAGGGATGAGAACCAGAGGGGGAAGAACGGAGAGAGGAGGAGGAAGAGGAGGAGGAGGAGGAGTACTTCACTCAGGTCAGCGAGAGAACGCTGCACGCTGACACACCCGTCCGCCTATCCCCCCCCCCCCCCAAACCCCCCCGCCCCACACCCCCTCGGGAATGTGTAAATAATCTCCTCTTTCTGCCCAATTCAGAAATCAGTCACACCATCTCTCTCAGCTGCTCCTCTTTCTTTCTTCGCATCCCCTGCATCCCTCCTTCCATCTCTCTTTCCCTCTCTCTCCCTCTCCCCCCTCCTTCAATCCGACACTCTCACCCTCTCTCTCTCACCCCCCTGCTTCCCTCCCCCTCTCTCTCTCTCCATCTCTCTCTCTCTCCCATCCCCTCTCCCTCTCTTCTAACTCCCCTCCTTCACTCCCCCGCTCTCTACCTCTCTCTCTCACCCCCTCTCCCTCCCACCCCCCCCTCACACACTCATGCACAAACACACATACGTCCACACACACACATGCACACACACGTTCAGTCTCACACACACACACACACAAACACACACACGAACACACACTCATGCACAAACACACATACACCCACACACACACGCACACACACACATACTCACGCACGCTCAGTCTCACACACACACATACATGCGCACACACTCACACACACACACAGACAAACACTACTCTATATTACCCTCTCACTCACAGGCCTCAGTCGGTCTCACACAGAAGCAGACTGCAGAGTTGGAGCAGGGAATTGGGGCTTTTGGGAGAGCATTCCACAGCTAATCAGCCTAAGGACCAGAAACAAACATCAGAAGAGGACAAATGACCCTTCGCACCCCGTGATCAGAAGATCCTGTCCCTCCCTAATTCTGTACGGGACGGTCTTTAGTGTGTAAGTGTGAGATTAGGCGGGAAGAGACAGTGTTCTGTTCTCGGGTCGCACGCTCAAATTGGCTCGGTTTATGAAGTGCCGTAACACACCCTTGGACTCCTGCTCTTGAGATTGGGAAAACCCCTCCACCCCCAAACAAACACTCCACCCCCCTCAGGGTGACAAATCCATCCACACATGGGACATCCACACACACACTCGCATGCACACTCGCAAGCACACTTGCACGCAAACTCACACGCACGCACACACACACACACACACACACACACACACGTACACACACACGCACACCCACTCACATGAACACACACACACACACACACATAGAAACACACGCACACGCACGCACACGCACCCCCACACACACACACACACACACGCACGCATGCGCACACACACACACATAGAAACACACGCACACTCACACAGTCGTTATGAATCCCAGTCCACTGACAGGTGTTTTCACACAGCAGAGACAGCAGCAGCAGCAGCAGACACTCAGATAGTGAGGTCATGGTATACAGCTCACAGACAGACAGACACAGACAGACACAGACCAGGCCACAGCTGGACCCCCATTCATCACTAATAAACCCCACACACAGGCCTCCTCACTTTAAATAAAGACCCTTCGGCCTGCCGGGCGGCCATGACAGTGGCTGCAGGGTAATGGCCCAGAGGCCAGAGATGACCAGTCTGAGTCAGGTGTGTGTGATTAGCGCTCAGTGAACTGGGACCCCGCTGTGTCTCCCCGACGATGGGGCCAGAAGTTTCGGTTACGGTTAAACGTCCAGCCGCTAACTCCTCACAGCTTAGTGAAGCGCTAGCTCTCCTGTAGTAGGGTGCTCAGTGTGGATGGGAGAGCGCTTCCCCCGAACGGTAGAGGACCACAGAGGGAGGGAGGGAAAGAAAGAGAGAGAGAGAGAGAGATACAGAGAGAAAGAGAGACAGAGACAGAGAGTGAGAGAGAAAAAGAGGTCTAATGAAACCTTTATGGAAAGCGAGACAGAGACATAGAGAGATGGAGAGAGAGAAAGACAGAGACAGAGAGACAGAGCGAGAGAGGGGGGAGAGGGATAGAGCGAGAGAGAGAGTGTTTGAGACCACGCACGCAATAGGCTAATGAGTTACCTTAATGTCAAAGCCATTTCGGAATCAATTCTGCTCCCCTTCACATAAAATGTGGTGTTCCCCAAGGGTCAATTCTTAAGCCACTGTTGTTTTTATATAAATGATTTGCTTATGATGGCCTCACAGCCAATGCACGGACTATAAATAAAACTGGGGCAGCAGTACAGTGTATATGTGTAGAACTGGCCTTGTAACCTGATGATCGCAGCTTTGCTTCCCAAGCAGGATCCTGCCATTGTACTGTTGAGCAAGGTACTTAACCTGCATTGCTTCAGTATATATCCAGCTGTATAAATGGATAATATCTAAAAATGCACAACATTGTGTAAGTCATTCTGGATAAGAGCATATACTAAGTGCCTGTAATGTAATGTAAATTATTTCTTATTTGAGCCAAAGAAAAGAAAACGATTGGTATATACATACATAGATGCTGCGGTTTTGGAGCAAGTAAAGACAACAGAATTCAATGAAGTAAAAACAGACAACTGGCTGAACTGGAAATTGCATATGAACGTCATTTCAACTAAAATAGCAACGAACAGATTGGATCTGCGGTTAGATAGTCATGAATTCCCTGAACTGTCCCATACCCCATGTTTACAGTGGAATGGAGGGAAGGCCAGAAAGCCTCTGAGACAAGGCAAGAACCCACGACCGCGAAAACGAGGATTAGCCTGAGCTAACGGTAAGTCAAGTGCAGGGTGATCAATAATCATAACAGCACACATTCACACAACCCCCTTATCAGCACACTTTATGAGGCAGTTATTTTAACCTGGAAACGGAGCGGCTGTTTCCGTGACGATAAAGGCGGACCGAACGCATTTCCATGGAGATAGAGAGGTAATTTCCTGTGGGGGTGTCCCAGGGGTGAGGCATTCACAACAGGGGGTTACTGGATATAACTGAACGTGAACGTACTTCAAAGAAACGAATAGTGTAGCCAATTTGTGTCCCAGTTATCATAATCATGAAGTATGGAATTTCCATCCGCTATCCGAGATGAGCAGATGCAAAAGGATGAAAAAAATAAAATAAAATAATCACAAAGCAGGTAAAAATTCTTCAAGCGCACATACATGCAGGTGTCTCTAATCAACAACCTTGGTTTCCCGTGACAACAGAAATGACAGTTATTTTTCCCTGCCCTTCTCTCTCTCTCTCTCTCTGTCCCTCTCTGTCTCACTCTCCTACTTTGAAATTGATCACACAAGCACCCCTCCAGAATGGGTAAATGGTACGGTCCACACAAGCCAAGGCAACCGATCACACAGAAACACCCCTCCCAATAACCGCTCAATGGTACAGTCCAACCCAGTGAGCGGGAAAGTGAAAAGGAAGGCTGTGGAATGTAGGGACCCATGGCTGATGTCAATCCAGATTAAAGGGGCCCCATCGCCCCACCCCCCCAAACCTGCAGCTGCACCTGGGGGGTGGGTGGAGAACAGCGAATGTTATCAGACAGCGCCACTTACTGGCCACCTCCAGCGAGGCGTTGTGGCTGACCGCCTCCCCCAGGTAGTTACGGGCGATGCAGACGTACACGCCCACATCCGGCTTGACCCGCCTCCCGTGGACGATGCGGAGGAAGAAGAGGGAGCCGCTGGGGAGGAGCATGCGGTGGGAGCGAGGGCTGTCCCGGTCCGTCTCCACCCGCTCCCCGTCCTTGTACCACTCCACGGTTGGGGTGGGGCGCCCCTCCGCCTTGCAGTTGAGGGTGGCCGGCTCCCCCTTGGGCACGATCAGGTCGGAGGGGTGCTCCACGATCTGGGGGGGCGTGTCCTCCTGGCGCAGGCGGGACCCTGGGGGGGGAGAGGCAGAGAGATGATTTGGGAGAGATGTCAGACACCATGTTACCGGTTCAGTCCTCAGACCTGCATATTGCTGCTGTACCTGGTATTCAAAACCAAAACAGCTTCTTTCACCTCACTTCAGTGCTTGCATTCAGAAAACTGGAGTATTTTTGACAAGGAAGATTCCTCCATGATTTTTTTTCCCCCCCACAACTAAATGATAACCACTTGTGGATGCTACCAGCGAATTTGTACACCTCACACCGGAACATTTTTTTATTTATTTTTGTGATGGAACTTACTTGGAACCATAAACACGATCAAAGAACGTTTGGGGAGTGTTCTCATGGCAACGTTACCACACGTTCACACGGGGGTTCCAACCGCGAAGGCTCCCCAGCGTTCCTCAAACGTTTCTCATTAGCTGAGCCGTCCTAAAACACGTCAGCGAGAAACCCTGCAGCACCTCTGCAACTGGACTGGAGAGCAAATAAACCAGAGGAGATCAGATGTAAAAAAAAAAAAAAAAAAAAAAAAATTATTTTTTTTTTTTTAAACCTGAGGGGGGCAGCTGACACACCCGCCACACCCTTTCCCAATGACGTCCGTTTTAATGGCAGCCATTATGACTTATGGCGGGTTTGGTCAGTTTCCCGGGAAGCCGCTCGGGCCTTCCCAGGCTGGCGGCCTTGTCGGGGCGAACAGCGCAGAGCTGGTCTGAGCTCGTTCCCCTCGGCCTCTGTGTCATAAAAAAAATACTGATGACTCCACCGGAGTGAAAAGAGAGTCACTTCCCTGGGAACTCAATGAGACATTTTCAACATCGCTCCTTGATGTCAGCTCTTTCACTGGGAGTCCAATCTCAACGTTTTACTTGCGAATAGAAGGGAAAATGAGCTTTCCCCCCCCCCCTTTACAAACGCAGTGCGATGAGTTCATTTCGGTGCCATCAAGCAGTCCCATTGGTATCAGGGCTGTTTTTGTTTCGGCTGAACTTTTCACAGTCTGGTCATTAATTAACGCTGGTTTTGAAACGGGCACCCGCTGCAGCCTTTGATGCATCTAATGAATAGTCATCACCAGGGTGTGGCAATACTGTGAGAAGCAGAGAGAACGGAAGTAACGCAGAGGACTGGCGTATCCGGCGAAACGAGATGATCTTTGACCAAAACAGTCATCTGTGACTGTGCATCCTGACCCACAGCAGGACACCCCCCCCCCCCCCCCCCCAAGGCCCGCGAAACTCCGTAAACTCGACATTCCATTAAAACTGCTTTTGAAGCCAACCGACGTTCTGCTGTCTGGCTGCCACCACCTCCTGCAGAATAATTCCCCCTTTAATATCTATCAGGCAACAGAAAGAGGGGGCTATTATGCACCAGTGAATTTGATCACTTAAACTTAGCCGAACACGCCCCCCCCCCCCCCCCCCCCCCCCCCCCCCCACCCCTTCGTGATGTGTTTCGGAAGATTAATGATGAACCTGTGCACAGGAGTGTGAGGTGTGCATTTGGCCGCACACGGACGCTAACGCTAACAATCATGCATTCGGCTGCAGCTAAAACGGACCCAGGCTAATCCATCACAGTGCAGCGGACGCTAACACTAATGCTAACCTGGCGCATTCAGCAGCTGCTAAAACAGACCCAGGCTAATCCATCACAGTGCAGCGGATGCTAATGCTAACGCTAACATGGCGCATTCAGCAGCTGCTAAGACAGACCCAGGCTAATCCATCATGGCGCAGCACTGCTAACCTCGCTACGCTACATCCTCCATGCAAGAAATGCCTACGCGCAGATACGAAAAATGTGTGACTGACTGATGCTGTGTGTGCGTTAGTGTGTCTGTGTGTGTGTGTGTACGCGTGTGTGTGCGTGCGTGTATGTGCGTGTGCATGCCTGCATCCTGAAGAACTGGAAAGAAGAGAAAATGAGTAAAACCAGATGAAGGAGAGAGAGGGAGAGAGACAGAGAGAGAGAGAGAGAGAGAGAGGGAGGGAGACAGAGAGAGAGACAGAGAGAGAGAGAGAGCTCTGCTGCCTGGTAATTGCTACCATTTGTGGAATTCTACCTGTTTAAGGGCATTAGAAGCGGGACAGGATGATTTATCGCGCTTTAATGTGAATTAAAGTGCTGATGGAGATTTATTGCGCTTTTAATGTGCCGGAGACCGGGGATATTATGTTTAACGTCTCCATGACCGAGGGCGCGATGTAGCCGTACGCTTCGGAAAAACCCGAGCAAGATGGCCGACCGCAGAGTGCACGGACCCCATTACTCTTTTCTGTGACCAGCGGACTATGACATCACAGCCTCATGGCCCAATCCCGACCCCGCACCTTTCAACTGCTCCATACTTGAGGATTTTAGCATGCGTTGTCATTTAGTAAAATGTGGGGACTTCTTACTTTCGTCCTTAAAAATGTTCCTACGAAGAAGAAACAATACGAGATTCATGACACAAGCGTAGACCTTTGTTTTTGTGCGTATCCCAGGTGCATGAGATGAATGATGACTGTTCGTAAAATCTATGCACAATCATGTTCATGTGATTTGCATAAGGAAACAGCCATGAACAAATACAGGTAAGGAAAAAAAAGATGAATGCCTATATGTTCTTGGAAACGTTCTGACGCGGTCTACGATCAAATGTGAAAGAGGCCCAATGACTCTATAAATATGATCCATGATATAACATCAGCTTTGACCTTTCAGCTCAAAATGGAGGCTAGGACACGGACAGGGGGAAACCTGATCAGCACTGCTGCCCTGAGCCCCAGAGCATCATGGGAAGCCTGAGACCGCAGTACACTCACAGGCAGATCAGCCTAACCAGTGGGGGGTTCTGGGACATTTCGTCGCAGGGGTTGGAAACGGATCGATCAGAGCTTCCATCTCTCTCTCTCTGTCTGGTGGAAAAAGCTCATGTTCCTTCACTTCCTGCCTGAGCTGGAGAGGGCGAGGTGATGTCACTTCCTGTCTGAGCTGGAGGGGGTGAGGTGATCTCACTCACTCAAGGGGGGGCAATAAAACCACATCCTCTGCTGTGTCCTAGTAATCTGGGGGGGGGGGGGGGAGATCCCGACCCTGCTTCATCCTTAACCTTTAACCCCTCTTCGTCCCATTATGATGTCACATACTCTGGGCATCACTCAGGCACAGGTGGATCTGTGTGTGTGTGTGTACGTGTGCGCGTGTGTGTGTGTGTGTTTTACCCCACTGTACTATGGGGAATGACACCAGTGCATCAAGACCCAACATGCAGGCAAGAGTCAGAATGCCAACTTCCTGTGCTGAGCTGTCAATCATCCCTGAAACTGTATCTGCCCCACACTGGGGGGGGGGGGGGGTGCAGGTAGCCCTTAGCAGAACCTACAGCAGCTTTTCACAGCTACCAGCAGCTGACAGGGCTTTGGGAAGACAGAAAAGAAGGGCCCTCTCTGGGGTGTCCTTCTGATAGGACGAGAGGAGACTGTGACAGAATCTAACACCCGCTCTTCTTTCTCCGCCTCTTCCTCCCACACACCCCACCCAGGAATGCACAGCATCAAACACCGCCACCCCCCCCCCCCCCCCCCCATCATCAGGATCTGCTTCCTTAAAGCTACACAAGGATTTCCATTACAAGCCAACAACAGCCTATTGAACTGTGTACATGTGTGTGTGTGTGATTGTGTGTGTGAGAGAGAGAAAATATGTGTGTGCTGTGTGTGTATGTGTGTGTGCATGTGTTTGCTTGTGTGCATGCGTGAGTGTGTTAGGGTTAGGGTTAGTGCATGTGTGTACTGACTATGCATCTGCATATGTGTATAGGGAGCATGTCTTTCAGTTCTATAGAATCAGTCTCTAACCAAATAATAATTTTTTTCCTCATCTTGGTTGGCTAAACATAGTGCAATATAATTTCCACGGTGAAATAAACACACTACTTAAAATGAAACATCAATCAAATATAAAACCACCACAGTAGATAAAATTACACTGTCTTCCATTCTGTAAAACAACCCACTTCAGATATCAAAGCACACACACACACACACACACACACACAATTGCAAGCACTCACTCACTCACTAGATAAAATTACAGTCTTTTCATTATATTTTGGAAAGCAACCCACTTCAGATATCAAAGCATTACACACACACGCACACACTGACACACAAACACACCCACAGACAGACACACACACAGAGACACATGCACACACATGCAGACACACAGACAGACAGACAGACAGACACACACACTGACACACACACACACACCCACAGACAGACACACACAGACACACATGCAGACAGACAGACACAGACACACACACACACACACACACACACAGCAGAATAAGCTATTAAATCTGATCCAGCAGTAGAACACAAGCGGCACTCGGAGTAAAGAATCTGCTTCAGGTCACAGTTCTGGACACGATTTGCGCACATAAAAAATCTCCCAGTATAAATACTTCATATTCCTCACAGCTCGACGCTCCCAGTGGTTAGGGTGCAGAAGGATGAAATGTAAATGACAGAACGGAAGAGAGAAAATCACACAACCCACAGGCAGAGTCAACCTGACGTCACCCGCAGCATCTGGAGCAACGAGAGCGGAACGCACCGAGTATTCCCTGAGTATTCCCGGAAAAATTCCCTAAATACTCCCTGAATATTCCCTGAATACGGCCTTCCCGTCGCCCCCCCTGCATCCCATAGCGCTAAGGGCATCAGCTGTACATTGAGAGCGTCATGGCCGCCACCGCCGCTGTCTGAAATGTGACTGTAATAACATTTACAGGTCCTCAGGAACCAATTAGCGACGGGAGTGTTGTTTAACATCCCCCTCTCAAGGGGGAGAGAGGGAGAGGGAGCGAGAGATGTGTCTGAGGAAAAAAATGTGTGTGGGAGAAGAGAGAAGGAGAGGTCAACACGCTCTCTGTCTGCTCTAGATTGTGTTACGGTTACAGTGGCTGCGGCGAGATTCTCTTTACAGGAACAGAGCCGCAGAGTCCAGAGAATTCCCTTCCGTGCCCTGATGTGTAACTTTCCTGCCTGATCCAGGAGTTGAGCTGCAGCTGGAGGTAGGCCAGGGGGCTAGACCATTTTTTACAGCCTAAAGGGGATTCGTTTCTGGCTGTCGTTGACGTTTGTCAGACTGTACCGCCCCCGTCCATTAGGGGGCAGCACAGGAATCTAAGGCTTTGTTCACACAGGCGGTCAGACGCGACCCGAGGCTGATTTTTTTTTCTCCACATAGCCGATATGCATCTGATCTTTTTTTTTTTTACTTGAAGCCAAAGCAGCAAATCATCAAACTTGGAAATGATATTTTCATAGTCCTGATTTGGACCACAAAATCAGACGCAATTTGGATCACTAAATCCCATGTGTCCGAAATCCAATACATATCCCATACCCGGCCATGTGACAGGTACAATCTGATTTTTTTTTTTGTCTACCCCCCACCCCACCCCCCACCCCCAGAGGTTTTTTATCACCGTTTCCAAGGCAACACGCTGTGTATTTTATGTCGCGAGAGAAATAAAAAAACGCGTAGCTCGTCTCAAGCACACAAACCCAATCTAGCCGCCGCGGAGTTATTGGATCTGAAGAGCGAATCCGATTCCAGTGTTTTGGGCCCGCTGTGCAAACAGAACTTATGACCTGTGCAGTGGAGAAGTTTTCGCAGCACTCCGTATAGAATTACGAAGAAAGAAAAAATAAAAAAGTGTTGTGCTGTGTGCGCTGTGGCAGACACAGTGAGAGGCGAGTCCACAGGGCAGGCTGTGGAATTAACGGCAATAAAATGGTGAAATTATTCTTATTTTATGAAATAAAAAAAAGGCTGCGATGAATATTTCAGCGGAGCACCCGGAGGACACAGTTATACAAACGAGAATAAACGTTGAATAAACGAGCGGTAACTCTATACTTCTTTATTCTGTTCGTTCTGCACTTTACAACAACAGAGGGCCTTTTCCAAGCGAACATGACCGCAAAATGGCTTCCAGTCGAGCGCTAACCTTTCAGAAACCATAAAAAATAACAAACCGCGACCAACCGAAGTCGAAAATACCCAACCAACAGTAGGAAATGTCTATCTGCCACATTCGGGTGGGGGGGGGGGGGGGGGGGGGGGGGAGGGACAGCCAATCAGAAACCAGAAAAAAATAGAAAATGGAATGCTCTCAAAACTTCAAACTGACAGTTGAAAATACCCAACCGACAGTCGAAAATACCCAACCGACAGTAGGAAATGTAGGAAACAGGAAACAGCCAATGAGGGCACTGCAGAGGCCACTTTACCCCAGACCAGGGTCACAGGGTAGAGGGGTAACTAAAAGAGGATCTTTGAGAAGGGGGCGGGGATGAAGAACGTGTGCAAGCTGAAGAAACGGCACATCTAAAGGCCCAGGAGAACAAGAGAGGAGCTGCCGTTAACAAGACTTTCTATCTCCTTCTTCCTCTTCCTCTTCCTCTTCTCTTCTTCTACTTCTTACTCTTCCTCCACTTCCTCCTCCTCTGCTTCTTGTTCTTGTTCTTCTTCTTCTTCCAATTTCGTAAATGAGTTTTTTCTAAGGAGGATTCCGGGAGACTTCAGTGGAGATTGTATCAGCAGGAGAGAGGCAGTTCAGGACGATTAAACGTTTTGGAACATTTGCTCACGATAAGAGGCGGGGGTGATAGGGAGGGGGGTGGTTGGAGGGGAGGGTGTCAGGGGTAGGTACATCATTCATAAGTATTATGGCTTATTGTTTTCTAATGCTTCTGCAAAAGTGTCTTTCACTAGTTTTTTTTCAGGAAAACAAATTCAAACAAACAGTGATTAAAAAACCACTGCCATTTTCATCTGATGATGTTTTTGAGCATTCACCAAGAGCACATTGATGCCTTTCCGATGCATCCTGCATGGAGGGTGGGGGGGCAGGGGGAACCGTATTTTGTGCACTTGGAGCGGGGTGGGGGGGGGCAGTGTCATTACTGGTCCTGCTCTCTATATAAAAAGTACAGGGCAGGCTTGAGTTCCAGGCATTTTTCTGAAGCTGAGTGTAAACTACAATTAGGAAGCTTCTGAGCACAGTGATTCCATCAGGTGTGTGAGAGCGGAGTGTGTGTGTGTGTGCATGTGCGTGTGTGTGTGTGTGCGCCGCAGATTTGCAGCAGCTGCTGGGCCCCACGCAGGTGCTCTCATTCAAATGCCACAAACCCCGCCCCCTTCTAAAAATACCCCCAAGAATACTACCTCCAAACACATCATCCACTGTTCATAACCTACACTGCTTTCCATTCACGAAAACCCCTGATATACTTCGCCTCTAAACATTACAACTACTGAATACACATTCCTAAATGAACTGCAACCCCTGAAAGTACCACAAAGGGCACATGCACTGAATGTCCAGGGGTTGTGATGTGTCGTGTTTAAAGAGCCTAGCATTAGTGGTGACGTACCTTAAAAGGGTTGTAGTGTTTTATGGGGTGTTGGTTATTATTGGGGTACATTATTGGGGTCTAAGAACTGCAGCAGTAGTGTTTGTTTAGTGTGTTCCATTGGCACAACACAAGTTGGATGCTGAACTTTGGTTCTGCAGCCAAGAATAAGAAAAGTTTTTGTCAAGCCACCAAGAAACCCCAGACACAGGACACAAGCAAAACTACAGTGCATTGCAGTGTTACACGAAGACAGGTTCACAGTAACACTGATCCTGCACAACGTCTCCATACAAATGTGTTTGTGGATGTTTGTGTCACTGTGTGCACATGTGCATGCTTTAATTTGCATGCAGAAATGCACAGTTGTGTGTAGTTATGTGACACGTGCATGCATGCAGAAATGCATCTGCTTGTGTCAGTTGGCGCATGGGCTTGTGGGTCTGTATGCATGTGTGAGCACCTGTGTGTGCATGTGCGTTTGCCTGCATGTTTGTGCATGTGTGTCTGCAGCTGCATGGATTGATGGGTCTGTAGGCGCATGCATGTGTGTATGCGTTTGCCTACATGTTTGTGCATGCATGTCTGCAGCTGCATGGATTTGTGGGTCTGTGCATGTGTGTTGGCCTGCATGTTTGTGCATGCATGTGTGCAGCTGCATGGATTTTTGTAGGTCTGTGCATGTGTGTTGGCCTGCATGTTTGTGCATGCATGTGTGCAGCTGCATGGATTTGTGGGTATGTAGGTGCATGCATGTGTGCATGTATGTTTGCCTGCATGTTTGTGCATGCATGTCTGGCAGAGGATGGATGGATGGATCTGAGGTCTTTCTGACTCCGTTCATTCATGCAAGAGCAGCATGTGTTTCACATCCGGGCTCCTGCACTGTACCCTCTGTTCTCTCACTCACTTGGAAGGGCAGCCAGATGTGAACACTCTCTCACACTGCCAGAGGAGACAGACAGACGACAGAGCACGGCACGGCACAGCACAGTACAGCATAGTACAGCACAGTACAGAGCAGCACAGCATAGAGAAGCACAGCACAGCATAAAGCAGCACATCCCTGGTTAACGTGTTCCTGCTAAGAGTACAGACTGCATTAATTTACCCACAAGCCCCTGTTTTCCAGTCCTCTCAGCTCTGGAGTTAAACAGCAGAAAAACGCCCCGGCTGATGTATTCAGAATTCAGGGTCTCTGCTGGAGATTTCATTGGACCGAGTGAGACTCAAACAAGCCAATAAACAACAAACCCTTCCCAGAGGATCCGGGTCCCAGAAGGGGAAACACAGGAGCAGAAGAAGGAACAGGAGGAGAGCCCAAAAAAGGAGAGCTCCAATCCCTAAAAAACAGCCAGAGAGCAGCTCCAAGGCTTAATGTCTCACAAACTAATGTAATGTAAATATTTTTGGAAAACTAATGAAGGGGCAAATTCTGCCAGGAGGCTTTCTTTTTTTTTAAAAAAGGCGTCTGTGTAAATTTGTCTGGGTCATTAAAAAGACATTCTCCTCCTCAGCATGATGGCGAGATAGCAGAAATGCAGCCCGGGGTCAATCTTCACCTCCCGTCATTTTCTGTGTGTGGCTTGGAAAAGGAAAACACCTCCCAATGACCACACCCCCAGAGAGCAGACCACGCCCCCAGAGAGCAGGCCACACCCTCATCAAACAGGCCACACCCCCAGCATACACGAGCCATGCGCACACGTGTGCGTTTTGTGTATGCATTTGAGTGCTTGCAAATGTGTGAGTGAATATTTTAAAGAAGGAGGGAGTGTGTGTGTGTGTGTGTGTGTGTGTGTGTGTGTGCAAGCAAGCAGCAAGCACAGGTCTGCGTGAGTTTCAAAGAGAGAGGTTGTGCATTCATGCCTAATCAATGTACCATGATCTTAAGGGAAGCCTTAATCAATCACCGGATCAGCCTCTGTTCTACTGCGGTGCCTTTAAAAACAAACAGTCACACAGTGCTTTACAGCGCTTTACAGTTGGCCTGCTGACTACACTGCTTTTCAGTTTGCGGTTTAAGAACAACAGCACTCAGGGGCACAGCCTGGAACCATGGGGGACAGGTGCTTAATGAGAGGGTAAAAAGCCCCGTTTTTGACGACCGGAACATTTTTCTGCTTCCCCCGCACATTCTGGGGGAAGGTCAACGCTCGGGGTTCTCTCGGTCAGCGTGGAGAGGGACCAGGGCTGCCGGCGCAAGACCCGTTTTTCACCGGATCTGTCGTGAATAACCCACCTAACACAGGTCACCGTGCGGCAAACGTCCCATAAAAATGTCATGTGTTCGAAAAACAAATTAACCAACACCGTTTCTTTTTTTGATTTATCCCCACGCTAATGTTTCATTCTGTCTCTCTCGCTCGCTCACCTTTAAACCTTTTGCCCTCTGAAGAGTAGGTTCTAGAACTCTTTCAGCACTGTTTTCGGTCACCAGTAGCGATTGTGACATCAGCATTAGAATGTTCAGGTAAGAACATTCTGATCGCATATTTGTGACCTCACAACTTAAAAGGTTAGGGACAGTACACTGCTCAATACTTTCTGTTCACTCCACATCGACCAAAGACTGACCCTCCAGCCTTCCAGAGCCTCCAGGCAAAAACAGTGCAGTTCATACGCCTTTGCCAACATTCCCTCAGTCCATTATTCCCCCCAAGAACCCAAGCACACATCTAAAAAACCCTCAGACTCCAGACCCCTTTCCCACCAGCTCTGGAGAGGAAATCCTGAAGTGCTGTTAATAAGCAGTAATAACAGTCACTGTCCGGAGATACAGGCCACTCAAAGTCAAGTTAATAAGTTAATCTGTCAAACTGTGAATGCGTGTGTGTGTGTGTGTGTGCGCGCGTGTGTGTGTGTGTGTGTGTGCGTGTATGTGTGTGTGCAGAAGAAAACCCTGCCGTAACACTGACATTTACTACATACTCAAGTCACCGTGAAGCAGAAGCGTTTACTGCAGATCAGACACCTTAATAAAGATCCCCTGCCACAGCAGGAGCAGGAGCTCGGCCAGCACACGAGAAGACATTATTATTTTATTCTTCTTCATGTTATTCAGGTATATAGCCTCCATCTCCTCACCATGGTTACGGGCGACATTACAGACGTCTCTATAATGGCAAAGCCCTTAGAGACGCGTTACAAGGTCACCTCCTCCTTCGTTAAGCCCAAGAGCACCGTGTATTCGAAGAGAACCCACAACCTCTCTATCGCTTCCTCCTCCTCCTCCCTTCTTTCTCTTTCTCTCTCTCTCCCCTTCACTGCATCTCTGGCCATGTTGTTCATTAATTAAATGTATTTTAATAGCACTTTTTTACAGAGAACTGCCACAAATACGCAATCCAGAGTAGCCAGGCAAGAATCAGAGCAAAAAGAGCAAACAGCAGGCCTGAACCCCCAAATAG
>CM045891.1:54418122-54430622 GCA_025169545.1 Anguilla japonica
CTGACACACACACACACACACACACACGGACATGGACACACACACGCACGCACACACACACACACACACGGACACACACACACACACATACACACACACGCACGCACACACACACACACACACACACACACACGCATGCACACACACACACACACATGGACATGGACACACACACACACACACGGACATGGACATGGACACACACACACACACATACACACATGGACATGGACACACACACACACACACACACACACATGTACATGGATACACACACGTATAAACACACACATACACACACGCACACACACAACACACATGCACGACGCACACACACACACGCGCACGCACACACGCACCCACACATAGAATCAGCCCCACTTTCCCCAGAAAAAAATATATATAAGGAGGCAAAATTAAGATAACATATTTTTTAAAAAGCAAGAAAAAGCAGCATCTCAGACGTGCACAGAGCATGAAAAGAGCACACAGAAACAGACAGGAGGGAAAATGTCTTTTCCAGAAGCCCTGCCAGCATCAGAGAGAAAATCAACCGGCAGAGGAATGCCACATTCAATCGAGCTTTTCACTGAAGGAGCAAAGCTGTTTAAACAGGCCCCACCAACCACAGAGCAGCAACAGCACCGAATTAACTACCAACCACAGAGCAGCAACAGCACCGAATTAACTACCAACCACAGAGCAGCAACAGCACCGAACTACCAACCACAGAGCAGCAACAGCACCAAATTAACTACCAACCACAGAGCAGCAACAGCACCGAATTAACTACCAACCACAGAGCAGCAACAGCACCAAATTAACTACCAACCACAGAGCACTGAGAGCAGCAACAGCACCAAATTAACTACCAACCCCAACCACAGAGCAGCAACAGCACCAAATTAACTACCAACCACAGAGCAGCAACAGCACCGAATTACCCAGAGCTGCTTCAGTCATCAAACAGAGCATCACACACGCAAATACACACACACGTATATATACACACACACACACACCCGTGTGCGCACACACACACACACACACACCATCCTAACACACATAAAAACTCTCAGACAGGCATGTACACACTTACACAAACACACAAGGGCACGCGCACTCTCTCTCTCTCTCTCTCTCTCTCTCTCTCTCACTCTCTCTCTCTCTCTCTCTCATGCAGTTGTAATCACCATTCTCCACCTAAAACCAGCCTCTAGGGTGTCACAGCTATGACACACACACACCCCATTGGGCCAGAGAGCTGTCAGTCAGGACCTCCCTTCAGCTGCCAGCTGCCCCCCCCCCCCCCCACCATCACTTCCTCAAGGTCAGCTTCACATTAAAATCCCTCCCCAGCTTTCCAGCCCAGCCCGACTCTATGAGTCACAGGCCTGTGCCTCAGCGGGGTCACACCCCCCCCCCCCCCCATCCCTGATCTGGCGTCCAGCTGTCCCAAAACTGTTCCCCCTCTGGCTCTGCAGGTCCAGAGCCAAATAAGGCCTCCAATGGGAGGGAATCATTAACACAACTCCTCCAAAGCCTGGGCACACTGGACCGTTTACACACAACTCCTCCACAGCCTGGACTATGAGGACACGCTGGACAGTTCACACACATTGTCCTCTACTGCCTGGACTATGAGGACAGACTGGACAGTCTACACACATTGTCCTCTACTTCCTGGACTATGAGGACATGCTGGACAGTTCACACACATTGTCCTCTACTGCCTGGACCATGAGGACAAACTGGACAGTCTACACACATTGTCCTCTACTTCCTGGACTATAAGGACACACTGGATAATCTACACGATATCCTGCTCTCCTGCCTCAACTAAGAGGACTCGTTGGGCAGTTTACACACTCTATCCTGTCTTTTCCGTCGAGACAGGCAGGATTCTGATTGGGTAACAACCGGTAACAAAGAGCCACTGAAGAGAAACGTGACTTCCTGTGCACAATAGCTCCAGACTCTCCGTCTGACGGTGCCATGGGAGCCTTTCATCGGGGGGGAGGCGGACAGACGGCGGCTAAAGCGGAGACGATATTAGCGGTTTGGTGCTAACTGGGCTTTTAACCGGCGTGACACATTAGGCTCATTAAGTCCAGACACAGACTGAAGGCACAGTACATTTTTACAGCAGTGCGGTCATCAACGGCAGCGAACCGTTGGAAGCGCGGACAGCCGTGAATAGACAACAGACGCCAACAGTAGAGGGACTGTGCACTAGGTACTACTGGGACTCCGGGAACATGACGAGCCGGGGGGAGTAGTGTATCATAAAGGTTAGGGGATGAGGCTTATAACCTGTGGTTGCAGGTTTGATTCCCAGGTGGGGGCACAGCCATTGTAGCCTGGTACTTGGTACTTAACCTGAAATGTTGCAGTAAAAGTCCAGCTGCATAAATGGGTTGTGTGCATAAAGAGTGCAATGTATAAAGTAAGTCAGTCACTCTGGATAAGAGCATCTGTTAAATGTCTGTTAGATTATTTAACCACTCTTATTATTAGTTCCACTAAGGTACAGAGAGTCAAAGTGGCAAATGCCTCAAATACCTTCCAGAGAAGGTAAGGCGCTCGAAACGAATCGAGTGACACACCTGAAAACAATCTGTGCGGGAAGCCGCGCAGTCTTTGAAGAGGAGGCATGCAGGGCCACCCGATAATCAGGGAGGCATTACCTTCAGGCCCTCCTGTAATCTGCAGCACGATAAGCAGCTAAACACACAGCGCCAGGCTAGCCACAGCAGCTAATTATTATTGATCACGGTGTCTCTCTCTCTCTCTCCCTGTTCCGCCCCCCCCCTCCAAATAAATTACTGCACTGACACGCTAATAACACAGACACACTCACACTCACACTCACACTCACACTCACACTCACACTCACACTCACACAGACACAGACACAGACACAGACACAGACACAGACACAGACACAGACACAGACAAACACACTCACACTCACACTCACACTCACACTCACACGCACACGCACTCGCACTCGCACTCGCACTCGCACTCGCACACACACACAAACATGCATACACACATGCACACACACACAAACATGCATACACACACGCACACACACACACATGCATACACACACGCACACACTCACACGCATACACACACGCACACACACACACGCATACACACACACATGCATACACACACGCACACACACACACGCATACACACAGACACAAACATGCATACACACACGCATACACACACACACACACACAGTAAGAATACTCAAATACTTGCACATCTCCTTCACTTCTCCCTGTATCTCTCACACACTCCCCTCATGCACACACACACTCACTCTCTCTCCCCCCCATCACAAACACACACCAGCTCTCTCCCTCTCATACACACACACACTATTTCTCTCTGTCACATACACACTACCTCTCTCACATATAGTCTCTCCCTCTATCGCAAATACACACTCCTCCTCTCTCTAGGCGCGTTTCCACCGCAGGAACTTTACCCCGGAACTAGGAACCTTTTGAGGAACTACGTGCGTTTCCACCGCAGGAACTAGGGTCTAAATTTAGTTCCGGGGGCTTTATTTTACCTCCAAAAGGTTCCTGCTCAGGGGGTAGTACTTTCCGAAAGTACAGGAACCTTTTTGGTGGAGCTTGCAGCGCTGAACATTTCTGATTGGTCGAGTACACGCAGCATTTTTTTGTATTTATTTTCAACCGCCATGTTTGAAAATATGCAGCCGCAAAACAATTTATTTTCATAATAACTTCAAATCAAACTTGTATGTTATGCGGCGCAGTAGCCTAGTTTTAGTTATAGCCTGCCAACGTCTTGGAATTATAACGTGTGCTCTTCTGTTCTTTTCTTGCTTTAGTATTCGTTTTATAAAATGCTAAGCATTCGTGCTGGGACAGCATATTACGTACCAAAACATTCAAACGGATTAATTCGGTTGCTGAATATTTTCTTCCGGATTTTCTTTGTTAGTCCGTTGTAATTGGCTCAAAACGTTTGATACAGTTATGTGAGGTATGCGGTAGTTCTGCGTAATTCACATTGTTGATACAGTAAAAGCAAACTGGAAATCACCTTCCGCATTTTTTGTCAGAGAAAAATAACAGGTTAATTCTAGTAATCGTCGCTTTAGCTTTTTCTGACTGCCATTCTTCAATTCCACAAAAAGACCAGGAAGACTATGGACTAATTTATGGTGCATGGTTCGCATCTGGAGGGCACACTTCGCTGCTCGGCTAGCAGTAACTTCGAAGGAAAGCAAACGGTGGCTGTACCACTGCTAATTTAATTTTTTCACGCAAGTCCGAGTTTTCGTTCTATTCTTGTCATTTTGCGATTAGCCTATATGGAATTGACAATGAGAAAGTAATCAAACAGCAAATTGTTTACAACGTGTGCATGTTTTCTGCTGTTGTTGCCAGTTATATTGGAAATGTGAATACATTCTGTCGCTTCGGATGTCAAGACATGAAAGTGAATGTTCGCATAAAAACATAATGAATGTGCTTGAGAGGATATATAAAACAGTTACAATCTGACTATTGGCCTGTTATATCCTTTTTGTTGCATAACAACGGTCCAAGTTCAACTACCAACGACAGTTTTGCTTGACAACGGTAAAATATGCCCAAACGGCTGCAGAAGAATATTTCAATTCCAGGTGATTAAATTGATTTTAAAAAATCAATAAATACAAAAGTAACCATATATAGTCATTGTTGGTAACCCGTTGTATATACGTGGAATAAACCCCTCCGGGCTGTCCCGGTTATTAGAAAATAATGTAGGCTACTTCGGTGGTAGTATGGGGTTACAGAAATAAATCATAGGACAGATGGACCGACGACAACGTCGCTATTTTACACGTCAGCGAACTAATTTGCCTAATCTTCGCGGAACTTTAGACCCCGGTGGAAACGCAGGCAACCATTGTTTGAAGGAACCTTTTAGTTCCTGGAAAAGTAGTTCCTGGGACTAAAAGTTCCGGGTAATTTGGTGGAAACGCGGCTTCTGACACACACACAGCTTCTGTCTCTGACACGCGCGAACGCGCGCGCACGCACGCAGGCTGGACTGCCTCGTTTCCAATGCAAAGCTTCGACCACTACCGCTTGCACCACTATCAATTCATCATGCTCAATGGGTTACAAGAAGATCAGAGTATGTTGTAAGTAAACATAAAACATCAATAACGTCATTTCCGCGGTGATTCTGCCCAACGTCACTTACAGCAGCGCTATAATTTATGCTCTGAAGCAATATGAATAGTCGATCATGGGTCAAGCGAGGACGCAGAACGGTTTCCTGCCCGTAAAATGGAAGAAATGCAGAAGCAATTCCGACTGAATTCTATACGAATCTGAGTACTTATTACTCCTCCCACGCAAAAATAAAATAAAATAAAATCATGCACACACAAAACTATTCTTCCACGAAATTATGTAATTGCGGATGCTGTCCGGCTGCAGTTCTAGATAATTAAAGCTTTTAAAATAGGACAATTTAAACCCTGCTGTACTTTCATCAATCAACAAACCGCCACAACTAGCAATTACCCCTCAAAAAATGCCTTCGTAAGCAGAACCAGGCCGTGGTTGCGCAGCAGGACGTTTCAAAAGCAGCGCACGCGTCTCCGTTCCGCTGGATTTTATCCGCTTGCAAACGTAACCATTCCAAGGGTTAGCCTATACATTTATTGACTGATTAAGAGCAATGCGTATAACGCAGTTTAAGAAAAGTTAAAGTTTAGTCATGGTTTTTAGACTGTTTCCCCTCTCACAACTTTGTGAACAGTTAACACGGTCGGAAAAACGCTTATGTAGACAAGTTTGAGACGAAACAACGTTGAAGCAAGACACTACATTACAAACTGTATCATCCCAATCGCCAAATTGAGATTCAAGTCGCCGGTGTGTAGTCTTGTAAACATAGCACACACATATCGTTAAATTCCCATTTATCTTCTGAAAAAATAAGTGGATATTCTTGGTCTCGATACGATGTCTTGTGAATCAACTGTGTCTGTACTGACGGTAATCCAGAGACTATGTTATCGTTTAGCCGCAACCCCACGGGTTGTAAGCAGAAATAAACAAACATATAAACACAACTGTATAATACCTTTGATTATAAAGCCGAGCAATCTGAATAGCCTACTGCAAAGCCTATAGCACTTAAACCCAGCAAAGTAAGCAGAAGAAAAAACAGATGTTGCAGATTCCAGGATATGACCTGACAATAATTAGGTCATTGCTTCCAGCAAGTCCGGCTTGACACCTGAAGAGAAGACGGTACTCCCAGGTACAGTCGCACCTACAGAATACAAACTAATCCCAGTTCTTAACAGAAATGGGAATTAATAACAAGCAAGTCGTTTGGTCAAATGAACCCATAATCTAAACCATACATTTTAACCGGCGCATTATGGATACGGTTAACAGTTCATAGAGAAGAACAATAAAACATTAACAAGGAAAAGAATGTATATATGAAATCTGGACCTACAAAGTTATGCCATAAGAAAGCAATTTCCACCATGTCTACAGATGTTTCTTTTCTGGCAAAACATTTTATGATCTTGAAACCGTTTAAAGTTCAAGTCCTTTGATGGAAAACACATGATCAATTCATTCAGCACGTTTTTTTCCCCATAAGAATATTTTTCATAATAATTAAAAAGTTAAACTCCTCAGCAATATATTTACCTGAACATATCTGAAGAAATCCACATAAAAGGTATATTCCCAGAAAAGTCGAAGACATCATTCCAACCGTAGAACGAAAACCGTTTTTCTCTGCAATCCTCTTATTAATGCATGAAACGTGCAAGTCGATCTGTCATACTCCCAATAATTAATGTTACAATAAAGCTTGATGACCCAAAGCAGATGTCTTGCCGTGAATTATTATATTCCCAATTTCATTTTTTTTAAATCCTCAAAGGGACATCATCTTCATGCGTGGTGTCCAAAAAAAAATCTTCAAAGTATAATATTCGCTTTTGTAGTCTTTCTGTTTAAACGGAAATGTATTATCTATTTACACGTTGCGTCTTCGTTACTTGCTATTAAAACTTCTCAGCAACGTTTGGTTTTGCGACGACTAGCAAAAAAGAAAAAGTTGCATCAACTTTACAGCAGCCTGCCCAGTTCTAGTGCGCGTGAGTGTTTGAATCCCCGCACATGCACAGCCGTACCTCGTGCCTGCGGTCCAGCGGATTGTAGAAGCGGGCGCTCTGCTCCCCATTCAGCGGAGCGGAGAATGATTTACGGAATGGAATGTGCCACTCTCTCCCCCTCCGGCTTCACATAATGGGCTGTTCCAAGAGGCAATTTAACCTACTGGGAGCTGGACTCTTACAAAAAAAAAACGACGCATCAGTAGAAGGCACCAGTATAAACGTTCCTGGGCACACGTCGCAAAACACGAATACGCGTCTTCGTACGCTTTAGGTGCTTTAAAATAAGCCTATACATTTTTTTTTCCTTTTTTTTTTTTTTTTGGATTTTCATGAAAAGGAGGGGTGGAGGGAGAAAAAAGCAGAGGGGAAGAATGAGAGTAATTGAATTGAACTGAAGTGAATTGAGAGAGACACGCGACTGAAAGGTGTGACGCGCGAGTCGGGCAGGGCGGTTATCAGCGGAGACGCGCGGCGGATAGCGCTAATCCGTTTAGCGCGAAGGTGACTGCGCTCCTCCTCCGCCGCGCTGTTAAGTCCCGAGCGTGTTCGGATCAGATGCCACGAGCCACTTTGACAAGTTAATTAAAATCACTTTAGCGGTGATTAGCCGGGAGCTGTTACTCTCCGCGCATAATTCAAGGATGTAATCTATTTAAGAAGATTTAGTAATCAAAGCTCCGCGGTCAAACCCGGGTTTCACAATTAGTGTACTGTTTCTATTACGCGAGTCACTCTCTCGATCTCGCGCCCCTCTCTCTCTTTCTGTCTCTCTCTCTTCATAATAAATTAATATGGTCTTTTGAGGCTGGATTAACTTGACTACGTCCTGGACGCGGGTAAAATGTCAAATGAAGGAGTTCTCTGCTTTCATTGACAAAGCAGACTTGGTCTACAAACACACTTACTAGGTACAGCGAGAAATACCGGCCCGCATCCCAAAGAAATCATATCAAACAACAAGTTTGAACGTGGAATGATGACACATACCGGTGTTGAATTCCAGTGGTTAGAAAAATAAAACACATGTTAATGCTTGTTATCGAGTCACAAAAAAGCGAGAAAATAAAATAATTATATTATTTTTTCATAAATTGCAGGGTCTGGGAAAAATGTGTTGCCTTCGGACCGTACAATTCATATTTGTCACAAGTGCGCCCCCTGCCGGTCAACTACAGTAAATGATTGGGGCACGACATAGCGTTCAACCACCGAAGCGGTACTCATATTTCCCAAGTAAATCCAGTTTAATCAGACGTTTGCTTGATTTATTGAAGTTTTATATACAGTAATGGTTTTTAGATTACCATGAAACATGAAAGATGAACCCGGTTCCAAAATAACTGCGTCATTTAAATATTGCTTACAGTTGTGTAAGATGATATATTTGGACGCCACCCAATTCTGTTTTTACAATTGGTAAATTTCTGTTTGATTTAGCTGAATTATATTCATGCATTCCCGTAACGGAAACGCATAACTGGTCATCAAAACGGCTAAATTAATCTTATGTTTTTATGCTGCGTCCCCTCAAGAATGTTTCGTCACGGAAAGGTCAACGTTTTTGACTCCGAGATGATAAGTCTCAACAAGAAAGCCGAGAACTGTCATTCATAGCAAACATTTTTTTTCGCGTGTGACATAAAAAGAAAAAAACGGATTATAACGTCATTTATAGCCCATAACTACATGAGATGCTAAAGCAGAACAGAACTACGAAGAACAGTAAAGTCTCTGTTCATGAGCGTTCCTCTGGCTTTGACTCGCAGGGTCTGGGCTGCGTTTGGAGAGGGGACACACCTTGTGGGGAGTTACCCAACATACCTGCCCCACACCTGCCCCGGCAGACACCGTAATTACAGGAGCTACTCATCCTGCTGCTCACAACCACAGGTTTGTGTGCTTTCCTTTTTCTCTTTCTTCCTCAATCCCTCCCTCTATCCACATCCCTGCCTCCCCACTCTCTTTCTTCCTACTCTCTCTCTCTCTCTCCCCTCCTTCCCCATTCTCTGTTTTCCTACTCTCTCTCTCTCTAACCCTCCTCCCCTTTCTCCCCCTCTCTCCCTCTCTCCCTCTCCCTTTCCCTCCTCCCCACTCTCTTTCTCCGCCCCCCCCCCCCCTCTCTCCCCCGGAGTGATGGAAGCCATTCTCTCTCTCTCTCTACTTCCTGCCACTAATCTGTTAATTGCTCTAACTGCACCCCTGGCATCCCAACTGAACAGCTACTGGGACCCTGTATGATACTTATGCAAACAGGAAAACACTCTCTCACACACACACACACACACACACACACACACACACACTCATACATACACACACTCTCACACACACATACACACACACACACAAAATGAGAATGCTCAGGAATATAAATTTATGGTTTTTAGAAAACAATGACAGCTGGATAACAGTATCTGCCAAGTTAAGTTTAGTCATGGGCAATAATGTAATAAGTAAAAAGGCTGCATGAGGAGTATGAGAGCAGAGAGTGGGGCAGGAAGTGATGTATAAGGACAGGAAGTGATGTAAGAGGATGTGTGAGGGTGACTTCAGGCTGAAAAGCCAGAAATCGCACACACATCTAAACCTGTGTATCCCATACCCAGAGAAAAGATTTTAAAAGACAGATTAGATACAGTCTAAAAACATTCAGCCAGCAAACTGAAAGATTTGCCAGTTTATACTCGGCAATACCTGTGTAGCCCAACGAGTTGTCATCCTCGTGTTCGGAGGTAGAGGTGGGCATGGCTTCCTCACTGGCCCCGCCCTCTCTGACCGTACCTGCGGGAAAGGTAGAACAGACATTAGAGTTCACGAATATACAACGAGGAGAAATCAACGCATCCCGCACGCTCAGTGGACGACCCGGTCCAGACTTCATGACCATACAGCCTCTGGCTCAAACGTGAACAACACTGCACAGCACAAAATCTGCGTTTCCACGGTTTCAAAGTGCTTCTCGCAAGCCTACAGAAAGCCAACAGGTGACATCACAGTCAGTTTGCCTATCTATATATGTATTTTTATTAATATTATTATTATTTATTTACAGTCTTTGAATCCCATCTATCTGCAGGGACATTTCTCTTTCCCCGGGAGCAAAAGGCACTCAGCCGAGCGACAGATACCATCGCCCCACCCAGGGCAGGTGCCCTTTTCAGGAAGCGGCGAACCTGGCGACAACACGCCAGCAAAACCGACTACAAACATCCCGCCGTGCCTTTTCCAAACGGAATTACACACCACCGGAGATAAACGCACGCTTGAGCCGTCCCGAGTTCCCAAATTTACAATTTTCGGCATCTGGCCTGGCGGAGGCGTTTAGCCAAGGTCACCTGCAAGGTCACCAGCATGTTTAACAGCCCTGGATAACCACCGCGAAGGCTCCAGATAAGAAAGACTCCGATCAGATCGGTGTTTACGAGATTCTTGTTGGGGGAAAAAAACTCTCCTATCAGTGTCCCTGTTATGTGAACAAGACAAGCGCTGACAGTGCTGCGAGGGAAATGGGCACCCGTTCAATACAGAACGTATTCGCAACGCTTCTGCAACGTCGTAGTAACGCAATCAGGTTGCAGCAGCGCCTTTTATCCCATTTGATTTATTAGGGAGGTTAGAGGGACAATGAAGAGTGAAGGCTGTGTGTGTGTGTGTGTGTGTGTGTGTGTGTGTGTGTATGCCAGGTCCTGGTTTGGGAGGACCGGTTGTCACGCTCAACGCCAAAAAAATGCAATTAATCACTGCAACGGTGAGTCCACCGCAGGGAAAGAGAGGGAGGACAAGTCTTCTCTTCCTCGTGAAAATGAGTAAATGAAGGGCTTCCAAAAACTTTTTTTTTTTTTTGGTCTGAAAGCCGATCCAGAAACGAAGCGGTGTTCAGCCATTGCCCGATTAATCTGTAATGTCACGACCGAGCGACCTTCTGCACTACTGGGGTTGTGACTGCCGGGCAGGCTGAAGGTTCAGTTCATGGAGTGGAGCTGCTACCCTTGGTTGCAACCCAGCTTAGCATCTGCATGTTCCTTGACCAGTCCTGTCTGTATTTGTGCACTTGTGGATAATGGAGTCTCCCAAATGCTTCAATATAAGTGTAATAAGAGCTGCTCCTGGTTCATCAGCACTGATTGAACACACAGGGCTGTATGGCCACTAATAAAGCTCAGCTTCCTCCCTAGATGACACCCTGATTATTTCTGAGCCGTTTAAAAAGTGGTTTTCTGGAGAAGCGGAAAGCTTCCCTTCGTTACAAACAGAAACAGGCATCCACAGCTCCCGCTGGATGCTCCACCATAGCCACACACCCTCACACACACTCAAGCAGAGACCAGAGGTCTGGGTGAAAAGAGAAGAGGCCTTTGTTACCCCCCGGGGTATTTTTCCATAACCTGGAGCTGAACTCCAACTGAAAGTGCAGGTCGACCAACTCCCCCTGCCTCCTCCCTGTATCTCACGGCCTGGGGAGGCAGTGCAGCTGATCCACACAAGCCCCCCGCTCCGGCTTGACCCCATGGAACCCGGCTTGCAGGCAGAAACCAATGAGAAGGCATGCCCTCCCCAAGGGAGCCACCCAGAGCACTCAGATTCGACCAATCACAACTCCGGAAACACAACGATGTCGGAGTTCTCTTCCCTCCGCCCCCCCAACGCATCGTCGGATTCCGTCCCGTTTTCAAAAGGGCAGGAGAACTCTGCCCGGTGGAACGCGAGATTAAGAACAGGCTAATCACACGTTCTCCCGCAGCGATGTATATCACGTACCATAAAACCGCGACGGTAAAGCTTAATTCACCTCAATTCGTCCGTTTTACGACCGACGTCAACCGGATTTATACCGTGAGACAGGAATACTGTGACTCATGAATCTCTTTTTTCTTTTTTTTTTTTTTTTAAAGCAGGTGAAACTGCCGAGCGTCTCCCCGCTGAGCTCACAGCCGCTCCGGGGGGCGGAGCGTCGGAGGCGTCGCCGTTGGTTACGGAACACCGCGTGAACGCCGCCGCTGTGAACGAGCGCCCCGCTCGGCCGGCAGGGGTCCCGCCGTTTAATAAAAATCTACCTTAGCGCCGCGCGCGGGTGACTGCTGGAAGAGACGGGGCGCAGACTCGGCGGGGGGGGGGGGGGGGGGGGGGGTGGAAGCCGTCTGCTCGAGTGTAGACGTCTCCCCGTGATGTCATCATCTCGCTGTGGCCACGTCGCCTCTGCTAGATTTCGGCTGCTAGCCCTGCTTTCTGAGGAGCGAGTCCAAGATTCAGAGAATAAAAATAGAAATACGCATGCCTGTATTTATGATTATGATGTCGA
>CM045891.1:54433122-54500622 GCA_025169545.1 Anguilla japonica
GCTCCAACCAGGAGCTACAAGCTGACTGCCTGTAACAGCCATGCGAATAAAGGCTAAATAAAGATTGACTAAAGTACACTTATCTGCTCAGACTAGCCTTGGATTTATAAGACTATAATAAAACTTAATCTGGAGATTCAGAATCTCAAACTCTAGTCCTGGATTGCTGAAGGACTTTGCAGATTCTTGTGTTTTTTTTTTTTTTTTCAATTAGCCCTGGGAAACAAGGTGAGTGGACACTTTATTGACTTAAAGTAAGCACTTAAGTGTTCAAACACTCCAAAAAGCAGTAGAGTCCAGTTGGTTCCTTTTTTAAGGTCTCTGGCCGCAATGTGACCAGAATAAGTTGTTCTCTAAGACACCACCAGAGGGGGCTGCAGCCTCAAATTGCAGTTGGCAGTTTGCGCTGAGTAGCATTGCAGCTTTGGTGCTCCTGAGACAGCTGCATTTCTGTGGGACTAATTACCATGTTCTTCAACAAAAACACTGTGTTCTTTTCTGACTGGTGAGGCTGGTCACACAGGAACTGTGTGTGTGTGTGTGTTTCCGTGTCTGAGTATGTGTGTGTGTGTGTGTGTGTGTGTGTGTGTGTGTGTGTGCGCGCATGTGTGTTTAATCTCTACCCTTTCAGAGCACTGTAACAGAGCCAGGACCTGCTCTCATTTTCACAAAGTCTGTCATGGCAACACCCCTTCCACAGTCTATCATGACCATGCCACTCCCACAGTCCATCATAGCCACACCCCTCCCACCGCCTGGCATAGTTATGCCCCTCCCACTTTCACTCCAGAAAGAGAGCCCCTATGTGTTCCACTCAGGCCTGATGCCTTCATTACACATTTATTAAATCTGTATTACATGTCATAATGTTATCATGTTATTACGCTTATTATGTGTTTATTGACTGTCAGTTGTACATTATTTTTTCTGCTCCCAAGGTGAAAAGCACCCCAGCCCTGGTCTGAGGGCGGAGTTAGAGTGGAGCCATGCAGACAGATGGAGGTCAGGTGTGCACACAGGTAGAGCGGCACACCTGTCTGGGCAGGTAGAGCACACAGGAGCGACAGGTAGAGCAGAGGAGGGACAGGTAGAAACATAGAACCAAGCAGGAAAGTAAAGTATAGAGGATTACAGGTACAGTGAAGTAGATACAGGTAGAGTGGATTAGAGGTACAGTGAAGAAGATACAAGTAGAGTGGATTAGATACAGGTAGAGAGGATTACAGGTAGAGTGGAATAGATACAGGTAGAGTGTCAGTAAACCACTTTGGCAGCTGCAACCAGATACCCCCCCCACCCCCCACCCCCACAGAGCCCCCCTCCAGAGCTCTATGCAAATTCACTCTTAAATTTAAAATTTCTAATCCCTTTAATCAGAAACAGGGGAATAACACCAGCTGTTGCAATTCCCTGTAAATTACACGTCCTTTAGAATTTCACACACGTTCTCTAGCTTTCGTCTGTGGCGCGGACCAGACAGGGCTGCACTTAAAAAAGCGTGTGGGTAAGGGGAGGGGGGGGGGCATGGGATATTTACATATCAGTCTGATGAGTTTTATTTTCATTAAGGGGGGGTGTGCACATTGCCATGATAACAGAGGATGATGGGTAACATAGAGAGTACAGATGGTGACTCTCTCCTGACGGTCCCGGTACACGCACAGAGAAGAGAGAGGGGAAAATAATGCGGAACCCATCAGTGATCAGCCACAGCATCCCATTCCGAGGGGAGGGCTCTCCCACCCCCACATCCCCCCCAAAGCCCTCTGGGAAATGTAGGAAAGCTGTTCACAAATTGCCCGACATGGGAAGCCTCCCCTGTTGGCACGTGTTCAACCCCTTTACACGGGTTGGACTGCAAAGTAACCAACAGCGTGTGCAGCTGGGGTTCGTCTAACACACACACACACACAAGCGCACGCAGACGCACGCACACACACACACAAGCACACGCACACGCACAAATACACACACACACACACACAGGGAGAGAAGGGGGAAGAGAAAAAAGAATGGAGAGAGAGAGAGAGAGAAAGAGGGATGCTCGGAGACAGAGAAAGAGGGAGGGAGAGAGAGAGAGGGACAAACACAGTGTGAGAGAGAGAGACAGACAGAGAAATGGACAGACAGAAAGAGAGAGAGAGTGAGAGTGTGTGCGCACAGTTGCCCAAACTAGCTGATCATTCAGAGCCTGTCTAAGAGGTGCTCAAGAGCTGAAGAGATGACAGTTAATCTCATAAAAGACATTTCAGCAATGAAAGGTAGAGTCTGGCTCCATCTCTCTCTCTCAGGTACTCAATCTCTCTTTCGCTCTTCCTCTCCCCCTCCCTCGCTTAGGCACCGCCTCAGACTTCTGTGTGTGTGTGCATGTGCATGCGTGTGTGTATGTGCTTGTGTGTGCGCGCGAGTGTGTGTGCGAGAGTGTGTGTGTGTGTCTGTGTGTGCGCGTAAGTGTGTGTGTGCATGAGTGTACACGTACCCGTGTGTGTGTATGTGCGAGCGAGTGTCCATGTGCGCATTTGTGCGTGTGTGTGCAAAACAGTGTAAAGCAGCCTCATCTGTTTGAGTTACTCCCTTCACTGCCTTCTCTCTAGAATTTGCTGGCCACATGCTCATCCTTGGAGAAGGTAAGCCTATATCCATATTTGAAGGCCAAGTTATCTTAACTCGTCAACCTTAGATCTATTTTCCGTCACTCAAACACTCTTAATCCAGAGCGCTGTCAACACCCTGAGAGCGAAGACAAGCAGGCACAGATGGGCGCAAGCGCGCGCGCACACACACCCAGACGCGTGGACACACGCGCACACCTGCTTTCGCGCATTGAATCTGACGCGTCCGGCATTTCAGCACCAAAGACAGCTCCGCGGCTTGATCACGGCGCCGTGGCTTTACAGCTTCCGCTTCCCGTGGAATGCAGGGGATGTCATTACTCCAAAACCCTGTATGAGTTACGCTATGTTGGCCTTTTGGATCGTTGGTAGGCATCACGAGTTGTCCGCATTTGTATTAGCGACGATCTCGGAATTCAATAAATGTGCGCTACCTGTCTCATTAGGTGTACAATTGCGAAAATCCATCTTTTTTATCGACGGGCAACATTTTTATATTGAGCCACGCAGTTGCTCAAGTGAGAATCTAATTCAGTCGGATGACATTAACCGACTCATTTTACTGAAGACGGAGTAACGGTCGAGCAGGCAACGCGAGGAACAAGGCCGTGTTTCAGAAAACTATGTCCCAGAGGCAGTCCGCTCGCGCAGTCGCGCTCATCCGTTTTAGTTACACTATTCAATGCCTCCAAGCAATTCCCCTCAACAGAAACGCTCGCGAAATGTTATACGGGAAATCGTTACTTCAAATAATGCTTCAGCACAACCCCTCGGGCCAAGAAAACGTACAAATGAATCGATTTTCAAGACATCTGAAAAACACCAAGAGGGGAAAAAAGTACTTTAAAAATATGCTTCGCTTGAATTGAACAAAAAAAACGCCCGTGATTATGCTTAAAGACACAAGGACAGTATTGGAATTTTTTCCGCTATTACACATAAATGCGGGCGCTCTCTCTCTTTCTCTCTATTCCCCGTGCAACCAGAAATAAAATGCCGACCTTCGTTGAGGCCGTCCCCGCACATTAACACTGATAAAAGTGAACAAATCACCAGGAGGCGGCTCAACCATCTATCACAGCCGAATTTGGAAGGCGACTGCCCGCAGGCACTTCTGTCATTGGGACGCCGCGCCGCGCCGCGCCGCCCCCCCCCCCCGCCCCCCCCCCCCCCCCCCCCCCCCTCCCTTCCTTCCTTCCTTCCTTCACCTCTGCGCTCGTGCATCGAAAACACGGTTCCCGGCGGAGGCTCTCCGCACCTTAGCAACGCGGGCGTCTTCAAAAGCTTCAGGCTTCTCTTTTAACGAGAGGTATGCGTGCGCACACGGAGTTCATCGGTTCGCACTTCCGAAAAACTCTTTCATCGGTACTTTTTAATACCTGGTTTTAGGTCTCCTGCTGGATAATTATTCCCGCACAGAAAAATAGCAAAACGGACGAGGGTACGCCAGGTAACAGATCAAAAATGAACGCACCACGCCGACCCGATCAAGAAGAAAACTAATCAGAGATGTTTCACACGCCTGCTGAATCCGTGCTGGGACTGGACTAATTGGCGGTTTCAGTCAGCGACTTACACAAACCGGCACCCCGCGTGCTCATTTGTCCAGCTTGTTAGTGGCATTGTGTCCGCGCCCTGGGCAATTGTACAAATTCCTAATTTCTGTGGAGTTTTTTTTTTTTAATTAATTTTTTGTGTGTCCCTGAATGGTGAATTGTTTTCCTCACACAACACGAGAATAATGAACTGGACACACAGCTACGTCGCCCATCGCTCAGATTCGCCCAGCTGTGACGCCATTCGCCGCACGCGCTGTTTTCTTATTTAATGCGTTTTAGTCTCGAACATCCAATGAAAAATAACTTGTACGGGGAATAGAACAATTGCATCCGTGCAATTAAAACGTGCGTAGCTATCTGCGGGGGCTACACTGTTCTTCGAGCGCAAATGTTGCAGTCTCAGATCTCAGGAACGGCAGTGCCGTCCCGTTCTCAGACGACGCCCCAACGGTAAATCCCAAATCCCTTTCCAAAGTCATTATACCACCACCTAATCTCTTTGAGGACATATGATCTGTTGTGCTTTCATTAACCAAAAAGGGGGGGGGGGGGGGGGGGGGGGGA
Organism: Anguilla japonica; assembly: GCA_025169545.1. Lineage (NCBI taxonomy): Eukaryota > Metazoa > Chordata > Actinopteri > Anguilliformes > Anguillidae > Anguilla > Anguilla japonica. The sequence goes on from CM045891.1 coordinate 54,437,858, forward strand.
CCATCAATAAATCAATCAGCCTCCGTTAATTCCTTGCTTTGTAGACTACAGACTCTTTAAATCTCCGCGGATTTGGATTTCTGTTGACCAGACACAAATGCAATTTGTGGTCTGCATTTAAGAGTGGATGATGACAAATGTTACCCGCAATAGAAATGAAAGACTTCACTTTCACTATACATCAGACAACCTACAGAACTGCCTTGAGCATTAAAACACTTGTCACTACCAGCCGTCGCAGTACATTAATACTGCAAAGCATCATAACGATCCCCATAAATTATGCAGTAAATTGTTACAAAACAGCCTAAAAGCAACAGTATTCGGAAACAATCACTGAAAATGACGGACAAACTTCTCAGAGCTCACCGAGCGTTATTCCCCAGGTTAACTCGTAGCCTGCGATGGCAGACGTGTGGGTGCATTGCAGACCATACGGACAGGTCTGGGGTCACGTGTAGGTGTTTAAGAGCTGGCTTAAACAGCGTCTGTGTGCCATTTAAGTGAATAAAAGGACAAATGGGCATTTCTCACATGGGGATGCCAGCTCAATGCTGCATTAGCCCGTCGCCAGGCTGAGCTGACAGAGAGTTTTTACCCACAACTCCTCAGCATCTGAGCCACAGAGCAAGGCAGGAACAGAATCGTTCTGCCTCTCTTGCTCTCCCACTCTCTCAGTTCCCTCACTCTCTCTCTCTCCCACCCTGCCCACTTCCGTCGCCACCCGCTGCTCCCCCCACCACCACCACCACTCGGCCCCTCCCATCATCAATGCCCTGAGCTGAGGAGGAGGATGGGTTTCCCCCTTGAGCCTGGTTCCTTCCCATCTGCCACACTCTAACTCTCCCTCACTCTGTTGATCTCTCTTTCTCTATTTCTCAGATCCTGAGGCATTTTCACCCTATCCCCTCTTTCCTGTTTTTCTCATCTTGCACGATTCTCAGTACTACTCTCACTGCAATCTTGTTCTCTCTCCTCCATACCACACTCCATTTCGTACTTCCTTACTTCCTGTAGTTTTCTGTCTCTTCCTCACTCACTTCCTCCCTCGGTGCTCAGAAAATATATTTGCATGACTTATCAATAGATATGTCATGCAATATATTTTCTGATCTTTGCAATATATATATATTTTTTTCCATCATATATTTTAATATATTAAGACCCTCCACACACAAAACTTTAAAGATACAACAAGCTTTAACTGTTTAAATACATAATTTCTCTCTCTCACTCTCAATCTCTCATTCTTTTTCAGTTTTTCTGCTCTCCCTCTTTCATTCTCTCTAACCAAACAGTTTGTCTTCTGTAAAAGGAGAGAACGTGAGGTGACTTTGATGAGTCTCGCTCCCTGCGTCACACGCGGTGATGAATGTATAATACCCAACCCCCCCTCGCATGCGTGTGTGTGTGTGTGCGCGCGCGTGTGTGTGTGTGTGTGTGTGTGTGTGTGCATGCATGCGTGCACGTCTGTGTGTGTTTGTGTGTGTGTGTGTGCGTTGGGGAGGAGGCGGTGACATGAACAGTGTCTCATATCTTTGTAATGATCTGTGTGTTTTTTTGGGGGGGAAATCGTAACTTTAGCTCTCATCTCTCTCTGAGTTTTCTCTTTCTCACTCTCCCTCTGTTCTCATCTCTTTCCTGTATATTTATCGCTCTGGTCCCATCAGTCTCCCTCTCTAATTGGTTTTATTGGCATAACCACACATCAGTGCGGTATTACCAAAGCAATAAAAACACACCGTTCACAAAGACTGCGGAATAACAATAATCAACAGCAAAAACCAAATGAACAATAATTATGCAGATGATAGGATGCTTTGAGCTGTAATAATAACAGGCTGGGGGGGGGGGGGGGGGTTAAATAAAATTAAACAGTAATAAAGAACAGTAACCATACGGGCTGCAAGTCCACACTCTCACACTGTAGAGACAGTGACGGTGGAGTTACCTGTTCACTGTCTCTCAGGATTCTGTGCTCCCTATCGCCTCAGTGCCCACCCTCGATTGTGTGATTGGCCCTTACATCATTGACACATGCAATTAAATTTAACTCAAAAACAGATGGGGGGGGGGGGGGGTGATTAGGAGGTGGATTGGGACTGGGGGGGTTATTCTCAGTCTCAGTCGCAGGTGACTGTTCTGTTCTACCTGGGGACTTCACACACAAGATCCCAGGACATATTACAGGGTCTGTACAGCCCATTTAAAAGCTCTTAAATACCGAACGGACGGCAATTATCAGAACTATAACTCCCAGAAGAGGCAGCCTGCGCTAGAGGTCAATGCCTCCATATTGAGTGAGTCAGCAAGTTAGGATGTGAGGGGGTTGGGGGAGTCGGTGGGGGGGTTGGCGGGGCGGGGCATGCTGACTACATGGAATCATTCTTCTCTTTTATCCTCTCTGTCATTCTCTTCCAGCCCCCCTCTCTTCCACCGCCCCCCCTCCACACACACACACACACACAAGGTGACTGGAACACAGGTTGACTGATGGCAACAGCCAATCAGACGGAGGAAACGTGCCGAAGCCAAGATCAGAGTGAGGCAGGGGGGCACACTGACAGAGCGATTCACACACAGACACACACACACACACAGACACACACACATGCACACAGACACACACACAGGCATGTGCATGCAGGCACACACACACACACACAGACATCGGCACAGGATATTGATAGAATGATTCTGCCATTCACCCCCTGTTATAAACACACACACAAACAGATAAATAACCGATCCACTTCAGTGCTACAAACAAAATGATCAAAACAACCATGTAAACGGTTTTTTACTCTCCCGTGAAACCTAGCGCCAGCTACTCGCACGTCGTCAGACAAGACAGAGAGAAGCGTGTGAATCAAGTCTTCCACGGCGTGAAGCTGTGTGGAATTACAATCAGGCACGGTGTGGCCGCCCGTCCTAGGGGGTCCTTCAGCCGGCAGTGTGCTGTTCAGACACAGCAAGAGACCACAGATTCTATAAAAACACCAGATACTCAGCTCCTGCATTGCTTCTGTCCTCTCAGCTCTACAGTATGGACCATCCATCGCCACATGCCTGCACTTGGCCACACCCCTTAGTGAACCTCTTAGAAGATGTGTAGATTCAGAATGTTCATGCCTCAACAGTTGGTTTGAAGAACTCTCAATGCTTTGAATACGGAGTTGAGCATCTGTGGAGGATAAAGAATCTGTGCTGTGACCATAGAGAATTCCTTTAGAATTCTTTCAAAAGGTTCTGACAGAGGAATGCATGATCACCTGCACACACAAAAGCACAGGTAAGAGCAGGATGTACTCCGAAGGAAGCTCACACAACTCCAGTCTCGCAAAAGTGCTCTTCTTCAAAAAATAAAAATAAATTCTCATGAACAAAATATATATATATATCTTATTTTTCAATTTTCCAGCATGACCTTATGGATTTGTGACATTGAGTTTGGAACCAACTTTATTAGTTGGTTGAGTTAAGATACATTGACAGTTGACACAGCTGAGTGAATTTTCAAATTGATTTTTTTTTTTTTAAAAGATAAAAATGGGACTGCAAGGTGTTTTCTGGAGATAAGAGAGATCAAACCAGGGATCTGATAAAGACTTTTTCAAAATTGAGAAGATGAAAATAAAACAAGCTTTTCTTCAGAAAGGCCACAGGATAACTGTGCATTTCAGAGCAAGGCCTGAATTCAACCAACAACTGTCCTTCATTTTTACTCATAATAAATGTAATTGCTAGTTTTTTGTCTACTTAGTTTGGTGAGCTTGGTGATCACCAGAATGAACACTGGCTAAATGGGGAGTGAAGACAAAATGCTTTGGTTGCATTTGGTTGTAATCCAAATTAACCCTTTAAAGTGCAAGATCACAAATATGTTGTTGTTAACACTAGAATGTTGTTAACTGAACGTTCTAAAGGCCAGTTGACAGTTAGGCGATGCACGATCGTTGCCACCAGCGATTATCATTTTTAGTTCATACCAGAGCAACCGATGATTAGTCATCGCCATCACCATTGTTCACATTGCTGAGACTTCAATTGTATTGAACTTCGACCTCATCGCTAGCTCGGTTGTCATGACGATATTATCATAGAACATTTTCACCTCCTGTAATTACCTTCAGCGAAGCGTGAAGTCATCAGCTAGTCTCACCTTAAAAGAAACACAAGGGAAGACCGCACATTTGTAGAGGTTTGAGAAGCACAATCACGATGTATCCGTGCCTGTGTGCTGCCGACCGGGCAAACTGCAAAGATGGGGGGAAGTTCTGCCACGATGGGGGGAGCAGTGGAGGTCAGGATATCCCATGATGCATCAGGAAGCACAGAGGGGAAACGCCAAACGCCCCAAGGTACCGTCCCCCTCGTGAGTGCATTACTGCAGTTCATTATTTCCCTGGCTTGCTACGCGAGCCAAAGAGAAATTAGATTCCCACTCAGCCCGAGACGCTTCCTTCAGCTCTGAACGGACAGCTTCGCGTTTGGAGGTGAGCCCGTGCGGCATTTCATTCCGTCCGCTTCGTTCCCCGTTAAAACTGAGACCGCCAAGCTCGCGGGAGGAACAACATCGAGACTTTTTCACAAAAAAAAAAAAAAAAAAGCGAGGTTATGGATGTGGGCCGTGATGGACGAGCGAGGAGGGGCCTCGTTCTTCAGTGTTAGGGAGCTCTTCATCAGCGCCGTAAACCCGTCCGCGCCGCGGGCTGGATTTAGGGCCGCTTCGCCCGCAACAAAGTATTTCTCAGGACGCACTTTCCAACTTCACAACAAAACCACACCAACGCAGCGCTTTCACACAGTGCTATGCAGCTGTAAAAATGTTGTGTATATTTACGAAATTGCTGTTGCCCTAAAATAGGGGGTACCGTGTATTAAAAGGTGAAACGCTACACCCCCCCACCCCAAAGTCAGACGCCAGCTGTCAACCACTTGCTGCTCAACAGGAGGACGAGGAGGGTAAATGGACGGACGGACAGACGGACGGACGGACGCTCAGCTCTTACCCTGATTGAGGGCTTCTTCCAGCAGCTCTGAGCTGACGGCGATGATGATGACGATGATGATGAAGGGGGCGACATTCGACCACGTGACCCGCATGGCGATCACAGTCCTGGCATCACGCTCTGTGCAGGTCCTGCTCAGCTTGAGACAGACAGACAGACAGACAGACAGAGAGCCAGGTCAGCATTTTAAAAACATCCAACCCTGGAGTAAGTGAGCAGCTTTCACAGTAAAACTGAGGACCATGGATTACAGTGAGGAGAGAACTTGCGAGGATGTTTATGTGAGAGTTTCACCCTGTTTCTCTGAGATCCAATACACACACACACACACACACACACAGACAGACACACACAGACAGACAGACAGACACGCACACGCACACACACACACACACACACACACACGGAACAGAGCCTCCTCAGTCACAGCACAGTTGAATGCTCCAGCTCCTCATATGATAGATGGTTTTAGAGCAGTAATGAGGATGAGGGAGGGAAGCTCGGCTGAGCAGAGCGCCCCCTGCTGGCCTGGCAGGGACAGTGTCTGTCTGTGGGCTGGAAGCCACCAGACCAGCCATCTGTGGAGCAACCTGTTCATCCCCCTGTTAAAACACTTTAATTAGAGCCCAGAATCCTCTCCCTCAGGCTCTCTGCCTCTCTCTCTCTTTCACCCTCCCTCACTCACTCTGTCTCTCTCTCTCTACTGTCTCTCTCTCCCTCTTTCTCTCTTTCTTTCACTCTCCCTCACTCGCTCTGCCTCTCTCTCTCTCTACCGTCTTTCTCCCTCCCTCTTTCTCAGCCTTTTTCCCTGTCTGCCTCTCCCTCTCTCTCTGACCCTCCCTCTCCTTCTCCATCTCTCTGTCCCACTCTCTCTCTCTCCTTCTCTCCCTCAGTCCCCATCTATTCACATCTCTCTATACCTCTCCTAACCACGGCACGTTCTCCCTCTCCCTCTTTCCCTACCCACTCCCTTCCTTCTCTCCCTCAGCAGACGGGCATAAGGCTGGCGCAGCCAATCAGCATCCTGTCCCTCTGCCAGGCTTCCACACAGAGCACCGCCCCCGTACTACACCCCTCACAACACGCAACCCGCCACAGTGATGCTCCCCATCAACAGGTGCGCTGCACAAACCAGACCAGCTCCAGAGGGTAAGGACTGGTACATGTGTACATCCTGAAACCACACACACCAGGTCAACTGACATGAGCTCTACTAGCATTGGAGTAAAGCAGATTGGGCTGAAAAGGTATTTTTAAAAGCACAAAATGACAAGATGAAAATTGACAACAAGCATAGGTTAGTGAACCTTTTTTTGCGCTACCATACACGCGCACACATGCACAATGCACAGACTGGCAGCTACTTCCAGATACAATTTGATCAGTCTTTTAATGCTACATTTTAACACTAAATACATAATCAGGGAAAGGGCAGTAGCGTGAAAAATAATCACTAGGTGGTTTAGAGGGACACAGGGGAGTAACACGTGCAGTCCACTGTCTGCACTGTAAACAGAGATTTTCACAGTGGGAACACCTGTTTACAGCACCACCTGCAAGCAAAGCATCCTTTCATAGTCACTGTTAGCAGGCAGCCAAACAGAAACGGTGTCATGACGAAGATGACAGATCGCAAACTTCCCACAATCCATCTGACTCAGCTAGACTGGCAGCCAGAGGTGTAAAGTCCAGGGGGTCCAAAAAGTAAAAGTCCTATCATGTGTTTCTTCCACCTGTGAACTCAGCCAGCTGATTTCACTAATTAGTTCTACCTCCGGGCTGAAGAATTCAGCAAATTAGCGAATCCAGGTGACTGGAACAAAAATACTGGGGAGGACTTTTACTTTCTGCACCTGGATCTCCTACCTCTGCTTACAGCATGTAAAGTTAAGTAAAGGTCCAACAAAACGACTTAACTTTCCAAAAGCATTCAGCGCTGCTGTTTTGGGTCAGTAGCACTGCGTGCTTTGAGAGAAAAGCACTTCACCCAAATCAGCTACGGTCTCCGGACGGCATTAAATGACCTGTTAACATGGTCAAGGACAGGGAGAGAGAAGCAGTGAGAAGCAGACCCACAGCAAGCACTCGAGTACTAATATTAATATTTAATGAATGGGTTTAAAGATCGCTTATTCATCCACCTATTAATTTGATGACTAGTTTTTACGACTAACACACTGATATTCTTTCCTCTGGGTGACAGCCCTCCTGCACAAGCCCATAAATTACATGATATTTTATGCAGTTATTCGAGGCCGTGAAAACTCAATTAAATATTAAGATAAACAATTAGCAAGTCTCTCCCCGCTCCTTTCCCTTCACCCAGCAGAGTTGTGTGACCTTTCTCAAACGCGGTTGTTATTTATACAGCCCTCACGTCGGCTCTGATTCAAATGCAATCTGGGCTATCATCGCCCGATCCCGGAAGCGTCTCATTGGCTGTCCTCACCCGTCTGCCTGAACCCCAGAGTGCTGAACGCATTCAAAAGAGACTGCTTAATCACTGCGTCCGCTGCCGTTAGCGCTGATGCTACATAGCCCGCTGCCTCACTGCGTATGCTACAGCTAGCGCTGCCGCTACATACTGCAGCCCACTGCCTCACTGCGTATGCTACAGCTAGCGCTGCCGCTACATACTGCAGCCCACTGCCTCACTGCGTATGCTACAGCTAGCGCTGCTGCTACATACGGTAGCCCGCTGCCTCACTGCGTATGCTACAGCTAGCGCTGCCGCTACATACTGCAGCCCACTGCCTCACTGCGTATGCTGCAGCTAGCGCTGATGCTACATACTGCAGCCCACTGCCTCACTGCGTATGCTGCAGCTAGCGCTGATGCTACATAACCCACTGCCTCACTGCGTATGCTACAGCTAGCGCTGCCGCTACATACTGCAGCCCACTGCCTCACTGCGTATGCTACAGCTAGCGCTGCTGCTACATACTGCAGCCCGCTGCCTCAATGCGTATGCTACAGCTAGCGCTGCTGCTACATACTGCAGCCCGCTGCCTCAATGCGTATGCTACAGCTAGCGCTGCTGCTACATACTGCAGCCCGCTGCCTCAATGCGTATGCTACAGCTAGCGCTGCGGCTACATACTGCAGCCCACTGCCTCACTGCGTATGCTACAGCTAGCGCTGCGGCTACATACTGCAGCCCACTGCCTCACTGCGTATGCTACAGCTAGCGCTGCGGCTACATACTGTAGCCACTGTGGAGTCAGTCAAATCCATTCCACTCTCTTAGCCAAACCCTTAGCCAAAATGGAATATACTAAAATATATGGACAAAAAATATTCATATCACAAAGATCAGAAAATATATTGCATGACTTATCTATTGATCAGCAGATCTTCTTAATATATTTTCATATGCAAATATACAAACTATTGCTACTTTCAGATATGTATTTTAAAAATGTTTTTAAATAAAAGGCATTGCTCTAAAATGTGTTGAACATTATATTTTCCACACACACACACACACCAATATATTGTAGTTTAAAGTCATGGGGAAAGCCAGCCTAGTCATCAAGGTGCAAGGACGGTCGAGAGCTCTGGAGTTGTGACCAAAGTCAAAAACTCAGGTCATAACACTACAGCAGAGTACTTCACAGGCCAGAATGGATTACAGATAAATCTGCTCCATTGGCTGCTGATTGAAAGGAAATCACAAAAAAAAATCAGCAGGAGCTGCAGCTGTCGAGGTCTAGGGTTTGATACCCGGGATATACAGCATCTTAAATAAAGGGCTTGGGGGGAAAGGGGGTTAGGATGCCTGGGAAAATCTTATATTTGGAGTCTCACAGTACCCACCTTCAACAACCATCCCTCCTTTATCCTTAACCTCTCCATCTCCTTTTCATCCCTCGTTCTCCGGGCCCAAAACTAGTTTCACGAGGAAGGAGGAAGGGCAGAGAACTGTTCCCTTTTAACTGGGTTTTTTTATGTGTCAGTTTCATGCGGCTCTTTGCTGAAGGGACAGGAGTTCTGCAGTGAAGCGGACTGACTGACTGGGATATAAAAGAGTAATAAAACAAGGACAAACCGGCCCTGCAGGACAACACACCTCCCGCCAGAGCTGTGCGCCTTCCCTCTGCAGAACAGAACAGCGGGGGTGGGGCGAGAGAGAAAGATGAGGAGAGAAGAAAGAAAGAGAGAGACAGGGGTGGGACTGAATTGTGAAAAATGGGGGGATGAAAAAGATACAGGAAAGAGATGAGTAAGAGGGGCAGACACCCTGTCCCTCTCAGTGCTGTGAGTGATGTCAGTTCCTGTTAAATAAAGCCAACAGGAAGTGGCAGTACAGATTAAATGGCTCAGGCCTGTGTGTGGGGGGGGGGGGGGGGGGGGCTTTACTCCTCCCTAACCTCATCAGTGTAAGAAGGTCCACAGCTGCTGATGTAAACACAGCTGAGCTGTCCATCTACCTATCCCAGGGAAGCCCGGGTTCGACCCGGTCACTCCATCTTCATTCAGTATTTGCAGGCCCCCAGGCCTGGTCCGGGAGACACTTCCTGGAGAGGCGAGTTACCGCGGTGATCAACCAACTCAACCAATCAATTAAGAGCTGAGTGACACTGAGAACCAGCAGAGCCTGCAGCCCTCCAGGACCAGGGCCGAGGACTGCAGGAGACACTGCGGGTCTCCAGGGCAACGAGGGGAAGGTGGAGGGAAGGGGGGGTGCATTTTCACCGAGCATACATGTACAACACCGGTTCGTTCGTAGATTAGAGCAGATTAAAAGGCTGCGTGAGGGGAAACAAAGAGCAGGGTTTGGCTCTCATTCATGCGCTTATGAAGAAATGTCGCTAAAAAAATGTCAGCTGGGTAAATGTCAGGGGCTAATGAAGTAATTAAGGCCAGAAGCTGGCAATGAACACCCTGACACAGATACAAGCCCACGCTGCCCACCTCTGATGCAGAGTCCTCAGCTGCTCGCTTTATCCAAATGTCAGATGGAACAAACACGGGGGGCCAATTAAAGTAATTAAGAGAAGAGGGTTGGCGAGACATTCCCCCAAAAAAAAACAGGTCGGCCTCCACTGTGCCAACCCTCCATCCCCACACCCACTCTTCTACATCCACTGCCTTCCCGAAAGTCTCTCCTAATCCCGTCGTGGTTCGGGACACCTCTGGGGTGGGGGGTTTTTGGGGGGTAGGGACAGGGGACGTGGGGGTCTCTGTAAAATCAAACGCAAAAGTCACGGAAACACAAACATCCATGTTTTTAATGAACTGCCATGAAAAACCAGCACTGTGCCCACAGTCCACCCAGTCCGCCCAGTCCGCCCAGTCCGCCCAGTCCAGCACTGTGCCCACAGTCCACCCAGTCCGCCCAGTCCGCCCAGTCCAGCACTGTGCCCACAGTCCACCCAGTCCGCCCAGTCCGCCCAGTCCAGCACTGTGCCCACAGTCCACCCAGTCCGCCCAGTCCGCCCAGTCCGCCCAGTCCAGCACTGTGCCCACAGTCCACCCAGTCCAGCACTGTGCCCACAGTCCACCCAGTCCACCCAGTCCAGCACTGTGCCCACAGTCCACCCAGTCCACCCAGTCCACCCAGTCCAGCACTGTGCCCACAGTCCGCCCAGTCCACCCAGTCCGCCCAGTCCACCCAGTCCACCCAGTCCGCCCAGTCCACCCAGTCCAGCACTGTGCCCACAGTCCGCCCAGTCCATCCAGTCCAGCACTGTGCCCACAGTCCACCCAGTCCGCCCAGTCCGCCCAGTCCAGCACTGTGCCCACAGTCCGCCCAGTCCACCTAGTCCACCCAGTCCACACAGTCCCCCAGTCCACCCAGTCCAGCCAGTCCACCCAGTCCACACAGTCCCCCAGTCCACCCAGTCCGCCCAGTCCAGCACTGTGCCCACAGTCCACCCAGTCCACAGGTGCACAGGTGGGTTTGAGGTGGAGTCTGATACCTGAGGAAGAGTGCTGTAGGCCAAAACCCTGCTGGCATCATTACATTTGTTTTGGGAGACATACAGTACAGGTATTCCTTCGTTCCTTTACGATGTCACACAAATGAGAGCACACCTGAACCTCAACACACCCGAGTCTACCTGGACTGGACATCATTACACAGGCAATCAGTAAAACTTCAGCAGGCAACATCATCATCTGAGAAACAAAAAAAAAAAATATATATATACACAGACAACTGATTTGTTAAAAATATGAATGTATGCATCGCCTATTCATATGCTGCATTTCATATGCAGTAAAGCATCTAATATTATTCATATATTCTTGAACACATGTTGTAAACTTGCTTTCCAATCATATTTCACCCTGGATGCAGGCATTTTTTCCAGAATGCAGTGGCAGTAATTGAACAGTTTCTGATGTGGCGGAAGTTTGCGTAAAACATCAATTTCCTTAAGATTTCTCATTGGTGCTGCTCCTGTTGCGAAAAACATTGTTTTCTAGCATCTCGTAAAAACTGGCCCACAGGTTTAGAACAAGCTCTCTGTGTGAGCGGTCTGTGCTGGTATTAAAGCATGCCCCCCCCCCCCCCCCGTCACAGACCCCCAGGGGTAACGATGCACCCCTAGAATCAGAGCGGTCGTCCCACACCTACAGGGGACCTCAGGAGATTTGGGGGGGGGGGGCATAAACTGTCCGTGGTCGGGATCAATGGCAGGTCTGGCATTAGAGGACTTTATCGATCGCTTCGCTAATTGGTCCGCGCCGAATGTTCTCTTCGGTCTTTAGCTCTAATGAGAGAGGGCACAGGGCAGGGAGCCCAGCTTTTTTAAGCTGTGCCCCCCTGAGGGACCAGCGGCCTCATGGGGCTTCCGGAGAGTTCCACCGCCACCAGAGGAGAGAGAGAGAGATCCGCCATCTTTACCGCCACTGGACACGGAGGGAAAACGCGGAGTTCCGTTCAGTTTAAAACACCAACTGAAGACATAGAGATGTCACAAATGTGCTCAACACACACACACACACACACACACACACACACACTGCCCCTCCTAACACTATGGAAACAGTGAGAAAAACTCCTAGGCCACAAAATGACTTCTTCCCCCTGACTCTCAGAGCTGGAACACCCTGTTCTGTCTGAGAGTCGTCCCTCATTCTTTAATTTCCGTCTGGGTCCAGACAGGCAAACAGACCCAGCGACGCGCTGCACAGGCTGCAGAGGTCAGATCAGGCGTTTACCTGCCTGCAGCGCACCTGTGGGCTGATCACCGAATTCAAAACAAAGAGTCAGACTCGACACGAAACCTCAAGACTACGGAAAACTACAGAGAGAAGAGAGACAAGCTCTTCATTCGGCCCGACAATGTGGCACTGCTGGATGAGAGAGAGCAACACGTTCACACAAACTGCAGAGCAAGCCACTGCACCCCTTTACACTGACTGGCTACTCGGGAAATAATGCATTTCAAATGCGTGTTGCATAAGCATCACACACACACACACACACACACACACACACACACGGAGGGGTGCTGACACATGGAGAAAACCAAATTTATATTTTAAAATTCAGGTTATGATACTGGAATGGAAATACTTTTGTAGATTTGCCTAAGCTCACAGCAATCAAATGAAATATTGCAATGAATAACCTATAAATTATAATTAGCATGTTTTAGCCCACAGCTGCCATTAGCAGAAGTACCGCCACCACTGTCTGGCTGACGTGTCCTCAAAAGAGCGGAAATCGCTATGGTTACGCGTAACCAACAATATCGCCCACACTGAGTGACTGACAGGCAGAACAGGAAACCCTCAGTCAAGCCTTACTAAAATCACAGCAGACTTAGTGTTAAATCAAATCTGAGGCTTTGTTTGCCTGTGCAAGGGACCCAAATATTCTTTTTCACCCCCCTGCATACTGGACATAACATCTTTTCTTGAATTCTAAAGCACATCTATCTAATCCCACTGAATTGCATATTTTCAATTCTAGTTTGGACCATATTTGTATGCGGTCCTAAATCTGATGCATGTCCGATACCTTGTCAGATGACTTCTGACTGACAGGAGAAATCAAGTTTTTTTGTTCACGTCACTCCCTGCACACACACAAATGCAGACAAATGCACACACACACACACACACACATGCAGACAAAGACACACACACACACAGCACACAAAAACAGCTAGCATAATACAGACAGTTTGTATAATACAAATATCCTTATTTCACACCTTATGCTTTTTGAGTTTTGGAATAAAACTGAAAAAATGAATTTGCCTCACCAATATTTTTTTGGAAATAGAAAGCAAAAGGCAGCGTATTTTTCGGGTGGTGGGATAAATTTATATTTGCTGAAGTCTCTCTCTCTCTCACACACACACACACACACAGAAATAAAAACTGAACACAGAATATTTATTTGGTAATTCTGGCTTTTGTCAGGTCCTCCAAGTTTTATTATATTTCCAGGAGTTTTCGAACCCACAGGCTCCAACACTTTTTATCTTCAGTAACTTTGGAAGGAGGGAAAGAGTTTGTGCCGTTGTAAAACTGCCTTCTTTAAAAATTAACAAGTCTTTACCATCCATCATCTATATTCCTCTATATTAATATTGCATTTCCTCATACACTGAGACTGAAAATAAGGGTAAACAACATTAGGAAGTCCTGAAGCTGCAGGATGGCTCATTCTGTTAAAACACTGTTCTAGAGCATGGATGGGCCCCACTCTCTGTTATCAGTTAAGGCACTATCTACTGATATCAAATGTTGTGGTGATGAATCATAAAAAATAATAATAATAAATATAAATATATATATAATAAATATGACTGGGAGCACTAAACTGTGGATAAAAGAGTTAAAAAAGCAACCGTCCTCAGATTCCTCTCCTGGTCCTTTACCCTCATTAAGAGAGAGCCATTTCCCTCTAAAAGCTGATTAATCCAGTAATAGCAGGTCAAGGCTTCTCAGAACCCTCTCTGCCCAGAGGAACCATTCAGGAGAAAGCTCGTTTCCCTGGGGAAATATATCACAGCCCCCACCACACCTCCATACTGAGTACCCACAAAATCACACACACTCCTCTGTTTGCAGGAGCACAGGGTGAAGGGAGGACACACACACACACATACATACACATATGCAGGTGCAAACACACCAGCCATACAAACACAAACACGCATACACAGATCTGTTTGAATAATCTCCAAGCTCCGTTCTACGCCTCCAGGGCCATCCCATAATGCTCTCTATCGTCTGCGTGAGCATCGTTACAGCCGTGTTACGGCCGTGGATCAGTACGACAGCCAGTGAACCGGGAGAGACAGGCAATCAGGCCCTGCAAACATTTGCTCCCACAGTGAAATATGCATGGGGGGGGGGGGTAAAAAATCTCCACGGCGACCATGTCAGTCAATACTGTAATTAAATGAGTGGCCCTATAAAACAGCCCCTGCCGGAGTCAGATGCTTATACAGAATCACTATGCAGACCACTGACCCCTTATTCCACACAAAAAAAACATGATGAAATTGTGTTATGTCAACATTAATAATGCATATGGCCATTTTACAGAAATGCAATGCCGTTCCTGTTTGCAGCGGTGCAAAGTTCATCCTGTTGCTTCTTTTCTTAACCTACTGGAGAAATGGAGAGAGATGGTGGAGGCAAAGGAATAGAGAGAGAGAAAGAAAGAGAAAGATAGATGTGAGAGAGTGGAGAGACAAAGAGAGGAGAGAGAGCAAAGAGAGAAGAGATGGAGAGAAAAAAGGCTGAGAGACAGATAGAGCAGAGAGAAATGTGTGAGAGTACGTGGGAGAGACAGAGACAGACAGAGAGAGATGTTGGAGGAGAGGAGTAAGATGGGACTCTCTGCCCCCCCCCCCCCCCCCCCCCCCCCCCCCCCCCCCCTGTTTGCAGTGAACCCTCAATACCACAACTGATGTCATTTCCTCATTAAAAAACACACGGAAAGGAAGAACGCAATTTCACCTAAAAGCCTTTTCAACTCCTCATGCAGTGGGAGGGCTGGAGAGAGGGCAGGCGGACTGTCGGGTCAGAGTGAACGGGAGGAGAAACCCGGGAGTTTTTCCATCACACACTGCCCAGAACGCCCCGCAGAATGCTAACGAGCGAAGCCTTTTTGAAGCGCCTCGCGCTTCGGCAAGTGGCCAAAACGCCGCAGCAGGCTTACATCCATCATACGTTCTGTAGAAGCGATTATCCATTCTCCAAACGGGACAGGGGCATCAAAGGCTGATTAGAACCGGCTTTACCGTCTCAAACCTGTGAGGTGTGAGGTCACAAACGCACGATTGGAATGTTCTCAAATGGCACATTCTAATGCTGATGTCACTGCTGGTGACTGAAAGCAACAGAGTTCTAGAACACTGAGAAAGAACATTCAAAGGGTTAACCTGATGGCAGACCTGAGCTCCAGAGACAGGGATGGACCACAGGGATGTGGGACAGGGATGTGCAGGTGAGTACAGAGCAGTGGCAAAACACCTGCTGTTCAAAACAAAAATATGCATACATGGTTGCACACACACACACACACACAGGCGCATGCACAGAAAATACACTCCTGCATGCACGCCCACAAGCAACACACATGCAAGCACTCAAATATGTTTGCGCACACACACACACACACATTCACAGATAAAGGCACACGCACAGACTCACACAGGTGCATGCGCATTGGCACACATGCACGTGCACATAATGGAACAGTGGAGATGCCGAAAAGAATAAAAAGACTCCTCGCAGCGGAAAGGCCAGCGTGCGCCGCCGCCGTCTAATTAACCGGCCGCACCTTTTGGGCCAGGCTGCGCGGCACAGGCGCGGAAATAACGCGGTCCCCGCATGCTCCGTGCGTGCAGTGTCACTGACAACCTCGTCCCTGCCCACCACTCAGCCCTGGGGACAAAGGGCTCCACGCGCCGAACGCGGGAAACGTGCGCTGTCCTTGCCCGCTAACGGGAAAAAGTCTGTGCCTGCAGTTGATTCACACAGGTCGCCATAGAAATCGATAACGCTGCACCAGGCTCCAGAGACTGGCACGCAGCGTGCAGTGAGTTGTCGGGTAGTCATGCGTGTCGTTTTATGTGAGGGACTGCATCACCTGAACCACCAGAACAAGGAGCGTCAATTCCCGGATCTATTCATCTTAAAGGGTATCAATCTATCCATATTGCGCGTCAATCTATCTTTTCCCCATATGCAATTATCTCAATTTGTTGCGTAAATCATTAGAACTAGAACTCCGGCACGTGAGGTTTTGCACAGGATGCGGTCTGAAACTTTCGCCACCCGGGCATCGGAGCAGGTCCCACGGCCCTCGCGCTCAAAGTAATCAGGCTGCTGCTGGTTCCAGATCAATCCGTTTGTCTTGGACGCGCGTGCTTATCGATCTAGCGTGAACGAGAGTTATTTTTCTTCGGCGAACAGCTCTACCACGCGAGAGCACACAATGCTCTAAATTCGATCGTTTCATAAATTCATCACATATATGAGGACAGAGAGTGGTACTAGCCCATCGGTTCTAAGCGTTTCACCCTTTTCCTTTCTTTTTGGTGAGTATATTCAAACTACTGATATACTTAATCTTTTTCAACAACATCACCGAGGAGGACACTACAGTCTGCAGTTTGTACAATGAAGAACAATGATCAGACAGTAGCTTGTGTGTGTGTGTGCGTGCGTGCGTGCGTGTATGTATGTAGGCTATGCATGTGTGTATGTGTGTATGAGGATTGCGAGGGAAACCATTTTTAATTCACAACAAATGAAATATCGGCAGTGGGAAAGAATTACACATGTAGGCTATAGTCACTGGGATCCACTCAAGCATTTAGCCTAATCGAAACGTTTTGCATCCGCGATCAATCCTACCCAAACAAGAAACAAAACAAAAAATCTAAAAATCATACATTTTTTATTGTGATAAATTAAGTGGGGAAAGTCTACCGGCTTTATTGCCGCTCTGTTTCCGTGCCCTACAGCTAAAATCTCACGCTGTTTCTGAGCAGCAACGCGCAGCGGGGAGTCTCTGTTCAGCCTGGTGTTTCTGATAAATAACCGAAATAGAACACTGCAGGAGTGAAAAGCTCGAGACGGGGAATTCTCTCACGCTCCCCGAGGTTGTAGACCATACACAAGTAACAACGGACGTCAATAAAACAATTAAATTTAAGGCACGTTTTAAGTGTAAACTGGAGAAGAGATATATTGTACTACAGTGGATGCTGGACAATTAAATATAATTCACGTGTTTTAAATGATACGAAAGTCTAAGTGCAGTGTTTAGCCTGAGAACCTTATGCAGAACCTTGATACTAGTTCGGGACAGGCTGTTCCACCGTGAGACACCATTCATCAATAATGCACACCGCAGCGGTCCCGCGCAGAGCTTCGACAGAAGCTGCAACCTGCACACGCGCGCACTGGCAGGCGTGCGCACACACACACACCCAAACAAGCACGTGCGGCACGCGTATAACCCACAGGTAAATAACGACACTCGCAGCTCAGCAAATGACCAGTTGAACTCGTCAGATATAAACATTTATACGTACATAACGGAACTACTACCCAAATAGACATTGCCGTATAGGCCAAATGTGGATCACTGGCCAAAACGTAAACGTGCCCCTCTATCAGTGACGCGTGTCAAGAGCGTTATATTAATCGATGAGCATTTCTGAGGGCATGATTAACTATTTAAACAATACAGGTGAATCAGCACCCGTTATTAATAACAACTTTCTCGGTTTATTAGAGGGGTGCATTTGCAGGACTCTTAAGGAATCGTTTTGACCCATCTGTGGTCAACACTCAGTTTCCCGTAAGAACGCAATTTGGCTACAGTGGAACCTAATAAAGTCCATGTTCGTCTTTATGTACAATTTATATACAAAGCACGTCCACAGAGGCAGTGTTTTATTTCTGACGTCTCAAACTTTTTTACATAGCAAAATCTGCTCTGTCATACGCTGTCTTCACGAGACGAATAAAAACAGAAGTCAATGCAGTTTGAAGTGCATCGCGTTGATAGAGCAAACAGTTTCATCACAAGCTGATCAATTCAACAGGGTGTTTCAATCTGGATCTAGCCCACGATCGGGGTAAAACACGTTGCTTCACTTGTCAGGAAAGAAGTATCAGGCATATTCACTATCAAAACTTTGTCACCAAACAATCCTCAAACGTAGCGTATAGGCTATAGCGCCCCTGCAAACGCTGCACGAAAATTAAACCCCAAAGTACTTCAAAACACAGCGGAGAAATCTTACTCACTTTCCGAATTCCTCCCGAATTTATTTGCTTGTCAAACGGTTTTTCCGCATCAACCTTATTTAGGATGCCATTCGTTCCACGCTTCCAGCCGTAGAAACTTTCCCCGCGTGCAGCCTACAACGCCAGCCAAAAACCGGGAACGGGGAAACATCGAATGTTTAGAAGGGAGGGGGAGAAAAAACCTATAAACGGCTTTGGGTTTATGAATGGGTGGAGATATTCGCTCAGGTGTCTGATAAATCAAAGAGAAGAGACTGTCCAAGCCGAACCAGGGTGCCAGGAGGAAAACAGATCGCTCTGTAGATATGACTCCCGAATCTGTAATCTGTGGTAGTATTAGTGCCGTAACGCATACAAATCACTTCACGCTCCTTCTCCTGCGGCGGCGGCCGGCCGGCCGGTTGCTCCCGGGTCCTAATGCTGCGCTACGGTCGTGTCTGCGTCAGAATGCGCTTCGACCAATTAACAATGCCCGCATCTGTATTCCGACATGGAACCATCCATTTCGAACCAGAAGAATCCACCACTGACAGAAAAGTACTAAAGAAAATCATATGGAACTAAGAGTGGCGATGTCTGTTTAGTAAGGGCGTTATTCAGACCAGCTGAATTGAAGATTTACTATCCCAGCTGGCCAATTGGATTGCAGCACTGCACAATGAAGTTCAGTGTAAAATTAACTCTCATAGAGGGCATTTTACTGCAACTGAGTGCATTTTATCACTGACATAAGACGTGCTGTAGTTAAATTAACACTGGGCATTTTACTGCGTGCACACACTTACATGTATTTAAAACCTGTCATTAAACTTTTTGAATGGAAAAAGACACACACCCACACCCACACACACACACACACACACACACACAAACCATCAAGAGAAAACCACCTTGGATTACAGTCTTCCACATACAAAGACAAACAGAACTGAGCAGCATCTCAGTTACTGTTCCCTCTGCGCGGTTTGAAATCACTTTCTAAATCACCCACTAAATCTCACTTTTAGTCCTTCCACCCTCCCGCCTACCCACTCCACACATCAATCTGTTCATCAATCTATCTGTCAGCTCATCTGTTCTTTCAGCTATCCGCGCATGTATCTGTCCACCAGTGAATCGATACATGGATTCATCCCCCCGCTCCTCTCCATTGCTGGCATACACACTGATCTGCGTAGCCACACAGTCCATTCATTTAAAACCTGCACCTGACGTCCAGATTCACGGGAAAATGTCCAGCGTTAATTAAACTATCGTCAGAGTTTATGAGTTCACCCTGGCTGTAGTAGTCATGTATACTCTGAAAGAGTTGATTTAACACTGAACATTTCACTGTGAATTTGGATAGAGGACATTTTACCCGGAGCACATTCATCCCTATGTCACTTCTGTGAACTCCATTAGAGTTAAACTAACACTGAATACGTTGCAGTGCGCCAGCGCTTCCCTGATTGGTTTAGAGGCCCTCCTCACCTCTCGCTCTCCCGTCGGCGTGAGTAACTTTCCGGTAACGTAGAGGCAACGCTGAGGCAACGCTGCGAGCTCACACGCACCAGCAGACGGGATGGGGGGGGGGGGGGGGGGGGGGGGGGGGGGGGGGGGGGGGGGGGGGGGGGGGGGGGATCCATTAAAATGATGCATGGGCCTGCCTGTGTTTTAATTAGGACACGGTGATGTATTTAATAACACTCATTACACCGCTAATCGCGAATAAATTGAGCCGCGTTCTGCTCATCGTTTCGGCGGGGCGGGCGAGCGGAGAGGGAGGCGAGGGAGACGAGGGAGACTCCGCCGTGACTTGGGCGTCTTTTTTTTTTCCAGAGGACGAGGTTACCCCATCGACCCCCCCGAACCGCCGCACCTCGCCCTCAGAGGCCCTGAGCGAATTACGGCTCATTTTCCCGCCTTTTACGTTTTTAACTCTAACTGAAGTCTGCCTTCATCCTCACTGCCATAGCCAAGGCTAAGTTTTCCCTCCAAAACAGTCTCAGCTACAAGAACCAACCAGAAAACAGACCTTTCACTGTATTATCTGTGCCTGAACTGCAATGAAAGCCTAAAAAAAAAAAAAAAAATAAAAGTAAGTGAAATTCTTGTGTTTTATTACACACATCCAGCACACAGTGTGTCACAAGACTTATGTCTCCGCCACACCAAGGTCCTGGCACGAGAAAACAAAAAGAAACAATATCACACACCACACAAAAACATAAAATATTTATATAAATCCTAGCAGAACAAATAAGAAAAAAAAAACTGCCAACAATCAATAAATATTACATTCAGCAAGAGTCGTAAAAATAATAGTAATGTAATAACACCGTTGTCCATTAAAGTTAATATCCAAAGAATTGACAGCATTTTTATTACATTATTATTATTTTAAGGACTCTTTCTGAATATAATAATAATCTAAAAACAACGTTGTTTATCGAAGTTACAGTCCAACGAATAGAAGGAGGGGTTTTCCGTGGTATATAATATAGAATATCAATATCAATCCCAGATTGATGCTCAGCAGCTGCTAGTGTTAAGTTCCCATTGTGATTTTAGGTACAGTAACTGATTTAAACTACGTTTTAAAATATATATATATATATATATACACACATTCTTTAGACCCAAGGGTGGTGGGTGGGTGGGTAGGCGGTGTCGGTGTAGGGAAGGGAGAAAAAGAAGTTGCATTGCAAATATTTGTTTCTACGCTAAATTTCTTTAGAATAAAAATAAATACTCTACCTGCTGACAGAGACGAAAACAAGCTCTGCAGTTTAATAACGACAGTTTGCTCTCTCCGAGGCGCCCGTCTACATGACCGGAGAGAGAGAGAGAGAGAGAGAGAGAGAGAGAGAGAGAGAGAGAGAGAGAGAGAGAGAGAGAGAGAGAGAGGAGAGAGAGAGAGGGAGAGGGAGAGGGAGAGGGAGAGGGAGAGGGAGAGAGAGAGAGGGAGAGGGAAATATTTAGATCAATTACGCTATCGGCCGGGGCAGCTAAATCTATTCCTCTCCATGCTAAGTGCCTTCCGTCAGGGCTAACTGGAGCCCTGGTGAGAAGCAGAGCTAGCTGCAGAGCGCGAGCGTTCTCTGGGTTTACTGGCTTCTCTTTTTTTTTTTTTTTTTTTTTTTACAAAAGATTTAAATTCATAATTTGCGCTGTTTGACAGCCACGCTTTGGAGGACCCATTCATTAGAAGATGAGCAGGGCAATAACAACAACACACAGAACGCCGCTGAGGCACACACACACAGACATATACACACACACACACACACACACACACACACACACACACCCAGCACACACACACACACACACACACACACACCCAAGCACACACACTCACACACACACACAAACACACACCCAAGCACACACACAAACACGCACACGCACACGCACACGCACACGCACACACACACACACACACACACACACACAAGCACACACACACACACACACACAGCCAGCTACATGAGCACTCCACTATGAGAGAAGCAGACCAGCCCAGATCACCATTCCTCACTGGAGACAGTTACCTGTGTGAGGCCACAGAAGGGTCACTTCACCCGCTAGTCCTGAGGAGCCCCCTGGCGAGTGGAGCAACATGTGCACCTCACGTACGAACAGATCTTCCGTTTTATTCTGCCGCAGATTTCAAATGAACGGCCAGTGATCCGTCAGCATTTACTCTCAACTCTGAGCCGAAATGAAAGTGTTTTTGTTTCTTTTTCTCCTCGTGAAGGGTCAGGCACTCACCTAAGCTAGCTCACCTTGAAGACCGTGTTTTGGAGAAAACAAGTTTCCTGCCGCACGCTTCTCGGCTAAGCCAACGTTAAGGACAAACGGGGGTTGAATGGAGGCCTGTGCCTCGGTCGTTTCTGACACTTTTACACCTTCAAAATATGAGCACGGCAAAAGAGCCCATTATTCAAACAGCATAATGCACAACGGAACTGCCAAAAAGGAGAGAGGAAAGAATTTGGATTTGTACGATAAAAAGAGCACTCAAACGGTTTAAAATATGAACTGTGTAATACCTCGACAAAATGTCACAGTGTAAATTCAATTTCCGAGTCTACACGCTCAACTCTCTATTGGGGGGGGGGGGAGACTGAACTACAGTCTAAAATGGCCGCTAACTGTAACCCCTGCCCCTCCCCCACAAGTAATCCTCCTCCTTTTTAATCCCCTCATTCAATTCAGTCTCATTCTCTTCTCTCTGTAATCCAGCTTCGATAATTAGATCATTATATTACTCATTTTACCTTGCCATTCTCTATCTTTCTCTGTCTGTGTGATAGTGTGTGCGTGTGTGCTGTGTGTGTGTGAGTGAGTGAGTGTGCGTGTGTGCTGTGTGTGTGTGTGTGCGGTGTGGGAGCGTGTGTGTGTATACACGTGTGTTTGTGATGAAACTGTATTGTAGACAAGTTCAGGATTTATTCATCTAATTGAGGCTGACTGTGTGTCACTGTATGCCACTGTAATTTCATCAATGGTGACAAAGCATATGTGCCTGCGTCAGGTTATTGACAAGCCGTTATGAATGTTTATGTAGCATCAACAAAGGTGCTATTTACTACTTATGAAGGATGTAGGCAGTGTAGGGAAAAAGTTTACAAAGTCTAAATCAAAGAAGACCACCTGTGCTAGTACAGCAAACACAGGCTTAAGTGCGCAGAACAAAATGGAATCAACTGATAGCAGCAAAGCAGACCTTTCTGGCCCTTTCCAAAATTCAGTCATAACAGACAAACTGCTTTTATTTTTCCTTTTCTTTCTGAGAGTGCTTCTTATCCTGACAGGCTTGTTTTGCACTGTACTGTAAATTTAATCAACCACTTTCCATTTCAGAAAACACACACCTTTTAGAGCCCCCTCCTTGGATATCTCTCTCTCTCTCTCTCTCTCTCTCTCTCAGACAGACACGCACTTCTTATTTGTGTGTATCTGATTTGGTTATTTATATGATAATGCCATATGTCTTCCTCCCCCTCCTCTTTCCAGCCCATGTTTTATATATATATTTATGTATATATTTTTTTCCAGATGAAGAAAAGCAAGGATATTTCATTAAGAGCCAGCAATGAAGGGGGGGGGGGGGGGGGGGGGGGGGGGGGGGGGGGGGGGGGGGGGGGGGGGGGGTGTGTTATCACTGTGAACACAATCCTCCCCTCTGCCAGCATCCATTCCCTCCACAATTTCTCTTTACCACAACGACAACAACAATAATACTGCCACTTCTACTCCTAGAAACTCTCGCCCAGTGAAGATCACATTTGAAAAGACGATTTATATTGAAATGGCTTCGGCATTCTTTTAACTGAGACAGCACCCACAATCAATCCCAGATAATGGTTTGGGGGAGGGGGAGGCGATTAGGGGCCAAAGGTCAAAGAGATGTTAAAAAAAAAAAAGTTGTACAAGTGGCTGAAAAAAGAGGAATGAAGATGGGGCTACCTGGGTGGGGGGGGGGGGGGGGCATCCGGGTTTCTGCCGTCACATGACCCGTGAGCAGATCCACAGTGTTTCGCCAGCTGCTTCTTGTCACACCACAGACCACAGCTGAGCTCACAGAGTGGAGCCAGAGGAAGACCTTTAGCATGCAGCTTTAGCATGCGGTCCACAGGCACCCGATCGACCAGAGGGGGTCTCTAGAGAGCCATGAATCACGGACCCCCTACCCGAGTGAGCCCTCCCACACCCTGGGAGATGCAACACTGGACAGTGGACCTATCGGCAAGTCAGCACAGTCCGGATTCGATCCCAGACCGTGGGGCTCATCCACACACCACAGCACGGTGCCTTAACCAATTGAACCACCCAGCAGCTCCCCACGGGGAAATTTGATTGGTTATCATGTCATGCCACATAAAAAAGCAACTTGATCAACGTTTAACAGCAAAGACACACTGCAGACTCACAGGGGGTGAAAATGTGCTACACTGCCATGAAAAATGTTGTCTCTAAACAGCCAATAAAAGCTTAAAAAAAAAAAAAAAACTTTTTTATTGGAGTTTATTGGAGAACAAACAAGATAAATGGTGAAATCAGAGCAGGATTACAGAGACTTTTATTTATGTTTAAGTAAAAGGACAAGTATTGATTGCGTCCAGACCAAAAGCTAAGAAGAGAGAACAAGTGAGAGAGACAGACAGAGAGAGAGAGAGAGGAGGAGGGAGGAGGGAGGATGGGTAAAGGGAGGGGGAGGGAGAGAGTAGTTCAAGAATGAGAAAGTTAAAACGATAAAAAGAAGATAAAGAAAATAAAAAGTAAAGAAAGAGGGACATTATGTGAAGACAGCCCTCATCAGACGGTGAGCCACGAGACGAGAGAGAGAGAGAGGGAGTGAAGAATCATCCTCATCTCCACCAGGACAAACCTTTTCTCACTTTCTCTCTCTCACACACACACACACACACACACACACACACTCTATCGACTGGGACCGGAATTCCCCGAGCAGCCCGGTCTGAACTCTGCCGCCACTGAATGGGAAAGTAAACTGGGCTAATAAATTCAGCGGAATCTCGCCAGCACCGGAACGGAGCGCTTATCAGATTCTGCGGGTCTCCTGGCAACAGGCGGGACGGTTAACAAAGGCACCGAGGCCCCGCGTGTTATTTTAACCGCCGAATAACGCCGCCAGAATCTTCTACAGCGGCAGTTAAAATTCTGTGCTTACCTACGGAGCTGCATGTGCCTCTCCAAGGAGGGGGGGGGGGGGGGGGGGTTTGCTAAAAGTTTTAACCAGATGATTACTGAACTGTGTTTTCAGAGGACTTTAAGCACAGGACTTTTAGCCCTGCTCATAGCCTGCTTTACGCACAGATTTATTGTTGTGTGTTGGTGTACCAGGCTGGAAGTCCAAGAAAGGTCAGAGCTTTCACTGTATGTGAAAGCTACCCCCCCCCCCCCAACACATCACACCCACTGCCCAAGAAGGACAACGTGGTGTCTCTCTCTTCCCCTCTCTCTCTCAGGAACACACACACACACATACACACACACACACACTTTCATGCATGTAAACACACTTGCATACGCACACAGACATACAACTAACAGCTCTCCTTCACATATTTTCACTTCGCAGACACGTCTATCATACGTCTGCTGCCACTGCTTCGCACGGTTAGCACACAGACATGCCTCCCTTATCTTCCTCCTCTCCCTCTTCCACTGAACACCGGGCTGGAGCCCCGGTTAAACAGTGCGAGATAGTGACATCAGCCTGCAGTGACTGGCCTCTGCGCCATACAGCACAGCACACGCAGGGATGTGGACCTGTGTACTGATGGCTCTGACACAAAGCACCAGGTGAGGGGGGGGTGAGGGGGGGGGGAAGGGGGGGGAGGGGGGGGGAAGAGGGAGGGGGGGGGGGGGGGGGCACAGCGCAGAGAGCCACCGGTGGAATAACAAGTGCATGCTGCAGCAGTGCTGATGCTATCTCAATGATAATCACCCACACACCAGCTCTGAGGGACGCTAGGCTACGCTAGGCTACGCTACACTACGCTACACTAGGCTACGCCCTGGATACTCAAAATCTGGCCCTCGAATCCAAATCCGGCCCTGGTTTTCTATTCTCCCAGGTAATTAACAGAACAGTTAGTGCCACTGATCAGCCAGACTGTCTCCACACCTGACTCCCAGGCAAAGGGAGGGTGGAAAACCAGCAGTTCTCCAGCCCTTGTGACTGGAGTAGCAGAACACCACACTAAGATATGCTATTCTAAGCTGTGCTACACTACAACAGACCTACACTATGAAATGTGGCGCAGAGTGATGGAGGAATCGATGCAGCTCACATACTGCGCAGATCTCTCTCAGGTACACAAATATTTTTCACAGCTTTTTAAAATTCTGTCAGTCACTCTCTCAGTATTGCAGACACTCATCGGCACATAATGCACACACCATCTCTCACTCGCCCGCTCGCTCGCTCACTCACTCACACAGAGAAGACATGAGGGGGAAAATAAGTGCGAAGCTTAAGGTTTTATATCTTTGTATTTTTGTTATTTTTTAAATGTTTGCTTTTATGTTGCGATCTTCCCTTTTTTCGAAAGATGTGAAAATAAAAAGAAAGTTGAAATATATAAGGGGCTCCCAGAGATGCAGCACATCTCCAAAGGAAGGCGGGGTGGGGGGGGTGAGGGGGTTTTGGGGGGTCGGTGTATGGGTGCAGGGGGGGTGGGGGGGGGGGGGGTGGGGGTATTGCCATTGATTGTGCCCCTGGGCTAGAGGCCTCAGGCAGTGTCATCTCCTGGGGGGGGGGGGGGGGGGGGCAGGGAGGGGGGGGCTCAAACACAAGCCTCACATTCAGAGAGAGAACAGAGCCTGGGAGGGAGACCCGAATATCGCCTCTAAACCTGCCCCAAGCCCCTCTCCTCTCCTCGTTTCCCCTCTCCTCTCCCTTTGACTTTCTCGATCTCTGACTCTCCTCCCTCCACCTCTCTCACTTCCAATCCCTTCCTTTGCTCTCTCTTTTTTCTCCCTTATCTCTCTCCCTCCCCTCCTTCTCACTCACCCCTTCCCTCCCTCCATCTCTCTCTCTCTCTTGTTCTCCACCTTTATCTTTTTCTGATTCGCTGACCCTTCACCCTCTCAAACTTCACTTTTTCCTCTCCAACTTTTTCCATCTTTCTTTCTCTGACCTTCTTTGTTCTCTCCCCCTTTTCCTCACTCTACCTCAATCAATCAATCAATCAAATTTTATTTGTATAGCGTATTTTACAACAGTTGTCACAATACGCTTTACAGACAACCCTAGCCTAAACCCCCACAGGAGCAAGCCTAAGGCAACAGTGGCAAGGAAAAACTCCCTGTGCAGATGGGGAGAAACCTCGGAAGGAACCAGGCTCAAGGGGGAAACCCATCCTCCTCTGGTCGGCTCAGGGTGCCGACTGGTGACCAGCATGTCAGCCAGTTTATGCAGAAGATATGATAGGTGGTGTGGCTCAGATGATGGGTGGGGCCAGGTGGCGGTGATGGGGAACAGCAGGTGGCGGCAGGTGTGGGCAGGGTGGAGGCAATGACGAAGGAGGGGCTGGACCGCAGAGGTGGGGGAGACCAGACGACTCTCAAAGCAGTCTCGAGGGTTGGGGCAAGAGCCCCGCCGGCAGCGTGGGGAAGAGGGTGGAAACGGCAGTTAGGAAATTTGCAATATAGCAGACAGTGAGTAGAAAGGCAGTGGTGTGTATTGGGGGGACCCCGCCAGGAGTAGAATATGGCTGCATATCTACTAGGACAGGGATGGAGAGCCCATGCAGTCATGAGGGGTAGACAACCATACCCGCCTATCAAGAGCCAGCCCATGTAAAGTTGGGTCACAGCTGATTGACAGGTGACAGTAAGGAAAGGATTGCCACCTACAAAGCTCTATGACTACAGGCTTCTCGCACCCTGTCTCCAGACTATAACTGATTGTACCTCCCTCTATACTTTCCCCTTTCACCTTTTCCCTCCATCCATCCACTTTTATCTTCTACCAGACCCACTTTCTTTCTCAGCCTCTCTCTCACAAAATAGATCCTTACCTTTATATTTTCCTACTATATTTACATAATCACTGCCCTCATAAAGCATTCATGAGCATCAAAAAAGCATTACAAATGACATTTACACAGTGTATTGAATACTTTACACTGCGATACATTTGTGACATTTTGTAAATGCTGACCATTTCACGTTCCAAATCACTGGAATACGTTCCGTGCAAACTAATAGTGCTCGCTGTGTCTTTTTGAAGCCTCTTGTAGCCACACAGTTGGCTTCCAAACTTTTCAAAAGTCTGTATCGAAGGGAAACGAGGTCTCACAGAGCGACAGCACCTGTTTACACATCGACCGATAACCTGCGCTTATGAATATGCAAACTTTGCTAACGAACTGACGTTTGGGGGCCGCACGCAAACACATTAGCGGGTGATGTACTGAGCGCTCAGTGAAAATAACGAGCTTTTAATTATGAAATGCGTAGGGCGACTTAGCCTCTGGACTGCTAACAGGTAATGACCGCGGGCCTAAGTGAATTCTCCGCTAGGAGAGGCAAAGCTCACGTGCTCCTGGGAATCGGGGGGGCATTACAGCGGGTGCTGTAAGGGGATCTTTTACATGAGCGCTCAGTAATTAGCCAATTAGCACAGCAAGCCGGCGTGTCCTGTTTGGGTCCCGAAAGAGTGCCTGTATAAACGAGCCTGTGCTTGGAAGGGGGAGGTCCCCCCGTTCCCCCAAAAATTAAATGAAATAAAATGGGTTCAGATGTCTTTAAAATGGACTCGAAGTGTGACACTATTTCCCATCATGCCTTGCATCCACATGTATGACAGGCTAGCTGTCACAGCAAAGGCACCCCACAACGGACGTCCCACACAACACCGTTTTAGCTGCCAAAACAGTCAGAAGAAGCATCAGGTTTTGGACACAGCATTGGTGTCTTGTATTTATTTTACCTTCAGAAAGGGGCCAGTGTGTGCCTGGTCCTGCGATGTGATTGTTAGAGGATGTTTTTCTATCATCAGCAGGAGATGTGGAGAGACTCTGCAGGCACTTTAAGACCTCCTCATTCCTCGCTCACTGAGAAAAGAGGAGTGCCATTCATATCTCAGCAGAGAGAAAGACAGGAGAGAGGGAGAGAGACAGAGACAGAGAGAGGGGGGAAAGACAGAATGGGGAAGAGAGAGAATGGATACAGAGGATGGGGGGAGACGTAGAGAAAGAGGATGGGAGAGAGGGAGAGGATGAGGGAGAGAGAGAATGGGAAGAAAGAAAGAGAGGAGATGAGGGGAGGGAGAGAGAGAGCAAGAGGATGGGGAGAGAGAGGGGTTCTGCAGAGATATACACACTCCAAATTATTAGTACTATACGCACCCAAGGTGAGATTCTGCCAAACTGGGAACCACAACAAAAGCACCATGTCCACAGCAATGAGGATAGAAATTCAGCCCCACTCCAAATTAATAAACAGCAGAAGGATTTTAAAAAGCCACAGAAGTATTATGTGAAGGTAGTCAGTTACCGGGAGCCGTAATGGAGGCTAATGAGTTCACCGGGTCGTTTAATTCCTAATTCTTCCACTGAGTCAAATGCGCTCGGTTTAGTTAAGAGCCACTAGACGAGGGGAGAGACTGATCTGTAGCGATGATTAAATGTGATGACTGCAAAACCGTTTCCATAGCTTCTGCAAACGGCACACGGTGCTGTTAAAATGAGAAATTTAAAAAATACGATGCGAGGTACAAACTCAAAAATAATTTTTACTGCACAATATTGGCTGGTTTTCTTGCAGGCTCTTTATACACTGGCAAAATTGAGCTGTCACATTCCTTTATGGTCTGCAAAGCACTGCGAGCACTGCCAGAAAAGTATTACTACTGGTATTGGTAGTATTAACAGGAGTAGTAGTAGCAGCAGCAGTAGTAGTAGTAGTAGTAACAGTAGTAGTGGTAGTAGCAGTAGCAGCAGCATTAGTGATAGTAGCAGTAGTAGTAGCAGTATTAGCAGTAGTAGTTGTAGTTGTAGTTGTAGTACCAGCAGCAGTAGGAGTAGCAGTAGTAGTAGCAGTAGCAGTAGCAGTACCAGTATTAGTAGCAGCATTGCCAGCAGTAGATAGTAGCAGTAGTAGTTGTAGTTGTAGTTGTAGTTGTAGTACCAGCAGCAGTAGGAGTAGCAGTAGCAGTAGTAGTAGCAGTAGCAGTACCAGTACCAGTAGCAGTAGTAGTAGCAGTAGCAGTAGCAGCATTGCCAGCAGTAGATAGTAGCAGTAGCGGAAAAGGACAGAGGAGCATCTGTCTGAGAGGATCGTGTTCAGGGGCACAGGTGTGATGTAAGACGGGTGTAACAGTGTTCTGACAGTCCCACCTCTCCCCTGCCTTGCTGTTGTGCCCTGAAGCGATGCACCGAAATTCACACCGACCCACCCCGGAGGTTCTCCAAACCCCCCCGGGCGGTTCCCCGGCCAGGGGTCCAGTGAAAAGCACCAAAGCCTGTGGAGGAGCAGCCTTCAAAAAGGGCACAAACAAAGGGACCGTCTACAAACAGCACGGCCAATGAAAAGTGCCGCCGTGTGTCTGTGGGAGGAGACAGAACCCTCCAGACTCTGAGCTTCATCTGCTCTCTTCCCCCTGGAACGAAGGCGGACCAAAAAATAAAAAAAACCTTCCCATGATCCTCTCTGAGAAGAGTCAAGGAGGTGAGCGGCGGTAGCTGCCTAGCCGCAGGGGGGGTGACTCAGACTCGTGATTTCAGGAGGGGGTGCAAATAAAGGCCAAAGCCTGCGAGAGGAAAAACACCCCCCCGCCCCCCCACCCACCCCCCAAAAAAAACATCTCCAGATATATTCCCATTAATAAGAACAGTTAATAAAAACGGTTTTAACATGTTTAGACACTACTCAGCAACTTTTGGTGTGCAGAATCATGATCTGATCTCAACTGGTTACTGTAAACGATCGATATCTCGTTAAACAAAGCACCGCAGGGCACAATCATAATCACGGTTTTTATTTCTCACGTGTCGTTGCTTTTATTCATTTTACTCTTCACTCTGAAAACGACTGACTGACAGATTGACGGACAGAGCGGATCTTTTTTTCCTGCATCTGAACCAGAAGGCTCTCAACAGAAGCAAAACAGCAAAAAAATAAATAAATAAAAAAGAACAAAGAAAGCGTATTTCTCTGAGAATAATCGACAGCAAAAGACAGCTTGTTCTGTTCCAACATCAGCGTTGAGAACTGCAAACACCACTTTGTACTTTGGGTTTCACTGAACACTGATGCAAGCACTTTATTCAAGACGTAGGATGTCTAGGGGGAATTAGGACCGAATTAAGTCTATTTTTAAGCACATTTCTCAAATGCACCTCATTGATTTATCAGTTTATGTATAAAAGGATGGCTTGTACATTAGTGTCATCACATTATTTTAATTGGCATGAGGACTAAAATAGAAAACTTAATTAAACGTTCAACATTAATTCTAATAAAATAACTGCCACACTCTCTGATGCATAGTGTAAACGAACACCACTATACAGTAATGGGGGGAAAACCCCTGCATGTCGGTGTAAACGCTGAAGATGGTAAATCTCATTACTATTTCCGCCTGGGTGGACAGGGCGGTCCGAACAGACAAAGACCGTCGACCTTTGGAAACATCGGCCTTCATGGGCAGCGAGGGCAGCTGAAAGAAAGATCAATACTTCACTGAAGGGACACCAGAACAATGATCTTTGGTTTGCCTCGCTGTTTTAAAAGGAGATTGATTCTGACCGTTCCGGGACTGGCCAATAGGAACGTGACGGTCTGGTAAGCCACAGACTCTATAGACGAACCAGATGGGTAGCTCCACGCATTTGTCACAGAGGCCCTCCAGGATTTGAAGATTGAGATGCCCGGTATTTACAATACCAAGTGTACACATAAAGACGCTTGGCACAGCCATAAAGTCCATTTCTTGGATGTTCCTGCAAATGTTATTTTTCACAGAGACATCAGATCAAAAGTCCCCACCAATTCCCTCTGAGCACAAGACTCATCATCTCCCTCATCCACTGGCACGGCAAATTCCACGCATCTCATAAAAATACAGTTTCGCTGTTCTCCAGACACGCTTGCAGACTTAATTAATATTTAACGACGCACAGGGACAGGAGCGTACGGCAAGCTTCCAACTCACGTCTCCTTCCCAGAACTCTGAACTTTGCCATTTTCCACAGGCGAAAATAACTTTAAAAACGATCCACGGAAAAAAAAAAAAAAAAAGTTCCACGACGCATTTAATAACGGTTCGCATTTACAGAAGCACGTACACGGCCGAGTGGACCTCGTCAGAAAGACTCCCGGGAGAAGAACGGAGGGGTAATTTCCCCACGCGCGCGCGTGAGGAGAGGTGGAGAACACGGAGGAGAGGCGGACAGGAAGGGGAGAGAGCGGGGGCCGTCTGGGTACGCCAATTCCCCACCCAATTTACCAGACCTGCTCTCGGGGGTCACTGAGCAAGCATCTCTTCAGCTGCACCAGAGCACTGCATGCTGGGTCCTCTGGACAAAGACTTCATATTTTACAGACTACGTACACCACACACCTGCTACACAGACTACGTACACCACACACCTGCTACACAGACTACGTACACCACACACCTGCTACACAGACTACGTACACCACACACCTGTTACACAGACTACATACCCCACACACCTGTTACACAGACTACATACACCACACACCTGCTACACAGACTACGTACACCACACACCTGCTACACAGACTACATACACCACACACCTGTTACACAGACTACATACACCACACACCTGTTACACAGACTACATACACCACACACCTGTTACACAGACTACATACACCACACACCTGTTACACAGACTACATACACCACACATCTCTGTTACACAGACTACATACACCACACACCTGTTACACAGACTACATACACCACACATCTCTGTTACACAGACTACACACACCACACATCTCTGTTACACAGACTACATACACCGCCCACCTGTTACACAGACTACACACACCGCACATCTCTGTTACACAGACTACGTACACCACACACCTGTTACACAGACTACATACACCACACACCTGTTACACAGACTACATACACCGCACACCTGTTACACAGACTACATACACCACACACCTGTTACACAGACTACATACACCACACACCTGTTACACAGACTACATACACCGCACACATCTGTTACACAGACTACATACACCCACACACCTGTTACACAGACTACATACACCACACACCTGTTACACAGACTATGTACACCACACACCTGCTACACAGACTACATACACCACACACCTGTTACACAGACTACATACACCGCACACCTGCTACACAGACTACATACACCACACACCTGTTACACAGACTACATACACCACACATCTCTGTTACACAGACTACGTACACCACACACCTGTTACACAGACTACATACACCGCACACCTGTTACACAGACTACGTACACCGCACACCTGTTACAGAGACTACATACACCGCACATCTCTGTTACACAGACTACGTACACCGCACATCTGTTACACAGACTACATACACCGCACATCTCTGTTACACAGACTACATACACCGCACATCTCTGTTACACAGTGTGTGGATTGGCCCCACAGTCTGGCATCTGTTAAGGCTCTGTTCCAGTGTGTGGAGTCCCAGGGTTTGGTATTTCTTAATTTGCTGTACCTCTGTCTGGGAAGTTAGGGGTTCAGTCAACCAGGATGACCTTGTTCCATCGCTCACCAGCGACCCCTAGGGGTCAATCGGGAGATCACGGTCTGCTTGTTGTCAGCAATGCACGAGGAGTCTTCCTCCCACTCGGGTCTGTGCGAGCCGGACTCGAGGAGGATGAGGAGGAAGAGCGGCCCGCCATCGCGAGGTTCAGCGGCGAGTCCGCGTCTCCGTCTCCGTGGCGATGGCGGACGGCGGGTTCTCGCGGTGGTGGAGCGCGGCTCCTGATTGGGTCAGATCACCACGGGGCATTCCCAATTCTGAGAGAGGAGGGGGGGAAAAAAAAAGGCGGGAAACGCATATTAAAAAGCTCCCCCCGGGGCGAAGAGCGCGTCACCCGCCTCACGGGTCATTTCCCAGAACCCCCCAAACGGCGCGTTTCAGATTTAGCGGCCGGCGTTCCTCACCTCGCCAAAAAATGGCGGGAGAGCTGAGCCCTCGTCGCACAGCGGCTCTTATTAAAATGCAAATGTCGTCCGGCCCTTTTGTTGTTGTTTTTTTTTTTTCGTTTGTTTGTTTGTTTTTTATTTATTTATTTATTCATTCTCTGTTCCCCTGAGAAGCGCAGCGGGGCAGATTGGACTCAGACGCGCTGGGAAATCTCATTAATGCTTCATTATGATTTTAAACGCAGTGAAGGGCAGTGAGGGGCAATGGGCCTGAGCAGAGAGACAGAGACAGTACCGTATGTGTGTGTGTGTGTGTGTGTGTGTGCGTGTGTGTGTGTGAGTGTGCGTGTGTGTGAGTGTGTGAGTGTGTGAGTGTGTGACTGTGTGAGTGTGTGTGTGTGTGTGTGTGAGTGCGTGTGTGTGTGTGCGTGAGTGGGAGTGTGTGTTTATGGGTTTGTTTGTGTGTCAGCTTGCACATGCATGTGTGTGTGTTAGAGGCGAATGGTGGGGGGGGGGTCTGAGCAGGTTGCTGTAACGCAGTACAGCTCAGAGGACTACGCTGAAGAAAGGGGGGGGGGGGGGGGGGGGGGGGGGTACTGATATCCAAGGGGTGCCTCAGGGCGTAGGACGTGAGGGTCTGTTTCAAATGCACCCCCAAAAAAATCATTATTCCCCCACATTCCCTCACCCCTTATTCACACACTGACATAAAAGCCCAGGCTCTGGAGGGATCACAGACCCTTTAAAACAGAAATAAAACGGAGAAATGGAGTCATCCTTTAGAGCTCTCCTCTATCTTTAGAGTATACTAGTCTCTCTCACTCTTTCTTTTCTCCCTTTCTTTCCTCTCTCCCATTGCCTCGCTGTCAGCCTGTGGGGGTTGTTTGGGCTTGTTTTTTTGTTGTTGGTTGGTTTTTATAAAATTCCATAAGTTCTGTGTTTGGACAGTGTCCCAATAAAAGCAGTTTTAAAATCAAATAATCTCTCTCTCCCTCCTCTCTCCCTGATATAAACGGTGTGACAGGTGTGCAGTGGAACACAGATTTTGGAGCAGCGTGTTTATTTTTTTGTTCCCGGTTTATGAAACACTTCCTGCGTGTTCTGGCTGTCCTGCAGGGGTCACTGTTAGAGCGGTGTGAGTGCCAGGTCTTTACCGAGGGTCTCAAATGGGGGCAAAATTCAAATAATAATCAGTTATTACGTGTGTGTTAATGTGTGTATGTCTGTAAATGTGTTGGGGGTGAGTGAGTGAGTGTGTGTGTGTGTGTGTGTGTGTGTGTGTGTGTGTATGTGAGTGTTTTTGTTTAAGATATCTCAGGAGGAGTCAGTGTTCTGCTCTTAACCAAGAGAGGCTGTGCCAGGTGTGATTTCCCATGAGGCTCTGAGGCAGGTGTGATTTCCCATGAGCCTTCTTGGGCAGAGGAGAGACTGCCCTTCCACATCCACTGAAGAAATCACACACTGGGAGAAATCTCTTTCAACAGGGAGGCTCGACCGCCAACGCCAGCGATGCAAACCCACCGGCGATGCCCATCGTCTCTTCTCACCTCCGCTAATTAATTTAGCATCAGCATCACGGGAACATCTGGTTTGAGGTCGACCGCTCCCTCTCCCTCAACGAGCAGGGCCACAGCACACACGTTACCCTCTTTAACGAGGAAAAATCATGCAAATTAGGAGCGTTTTTTTTGTGCAGGGAACGCGATTTAGCCGCATTACCGTAGGGGGCGCGCACCTGATGTGCGCGCTGACGGATTTAATGGCTGATAAACTAAGAGGGATGGACGCCGAGCAGGAATACGGTCGGAGAGGACAGGACTCCACAGACTCTGGCAGAAGTAGGACGTCCTGGACATCGGCCAAAAATCGTTTGCTGTGTACGGGACGCCCTTTGACATGTGTAGGACATCTCCCCGTGTCCTACAAACCGCACCTGGCATTATGAATCACTGAAACACACTCAGTGTAACAAACACAGGCGGCTGAAAACCAAACAACTAGTTCACCACCAAAAAAAAACTGAACTAAAAAAAAAATCCTCTCTCTTCTGTCCCTTCAGCATGTTAATTCCAGTGACAGAGGATCACCAGTCGCTGGGAGGTTATGGCCCAGGCATTACCCCTCTCGCTAATCGCCGCTAGGGATGCTGGTGATTTATGAATTTAGGCCTTTCTTCCGCTGCACTAATTGTAAGTCGCTCTGGATAAGAGCGGCGTATAAAAGCCTAAACTAAATGTATATGTATTCTGTCTCATCCCAGTATGTGGGGCGTTTTTCATCATCTGTGGATGTTATACTTAAAAGGCCGTTTTCCCCAGCGAGCTCGTGTGATTAGCCGAGCCTACGTGTTCGAGCAGGCGTCAAGTGGACCAATCACAGCGTCTCTTTTTTTTTTTTCTTCAATTTACTTTCACTTAACTCACCCAATCGGAAATCCCGAGGCTCATCACACAAAATCCCCCCGCCGAACGTTAACATCTCCGCTGCGAACGCCATCCGAAATCAGCAACCCCCCCCCCCCCCCCCCCACTTCACCCGAAGAGCCCCGCCCTTTCGGTCTCTCAAATCCCCCTCAGCGAAACCCCCCTGTCTTATCAAGGCACTGTGGACGCATATTAAACTCCCCGAGAGGCTGTCAATCACAGGCAGAGCTGAGGAGGACCAATCAGCCGTCAGTCAGATTTGCATGAACTAGCCCCCCCCCCCCCCCCGGCTAAATCGCCAGGTGGACAGGCACGTTTCTGAGGCTTTTTTGGGCCGATCACAGGACGATCACACAAATTGTCGGCCCACGAACCTAAAAAACGTGCTCGCTTTCAACTCTGAAACCATTCCTTGTGGATCCAGCCTACTGTACGAGTACACAACGCAGAATACTGTCAGCACAGCAGGAGGTGTCACATTTTTACAGAACAAGATTTAAAAATAAACGCCACAAATGTGACACAAACAACTGGGAGTTTGTTGCAAACAATGAAATGAACAGATCATGGATGAAATAACAGTCAATGGCTGCATTTCAGAATGTGGGACATTTTAGAAAGGTGATCAAAGAACAGCTTCACAGTTCGAGTTTGCAACTTACACACCCTCGCCCCCCCCCTCCACCCAACCCTCGTCCCGTCTTGTTCACAACCCAGCAGCAGAAACTGTAGATATTTACACGCGCTCAAACTGCTAATACCTCCATAAACCACATAATATAAATGTCAGAAATGCGATCGATGTTTGTAACTTTCAAAAAACCGCCGTCCTGTTTATCCAATCGCTCCACATTAAACTCACTCTAATCCAGAGCAGCTCAACACTGCGAGCATTTTTACTGTCCTTACGTGCAACTCCATTAATACCACAGCTTTATATTTACTAGAGCAGAGCAGGTTAAGTGCTTTTACTGATACACAAAGCAGCAAAGTACTGAATTACAGCCCAAGTTCTATTTAAGCTGTTCGGCTGTTTTTTTTTTTACAGCGAGCAGCAGCATAACCAGCGCAGACAGGAAGCACAACTATGAAGGGCATTAATAACAGGCCCAATCAAAATGTCCCCTTCCACATTAACAGCTCAATAAAAAAAATTAATCATCATAAATTTCCAAAAACAATATATTTAAATAACAACTCCTAAGGTCATAAACCACTCTCTTGGCGTAATTAAACAATAAGGACCTAATTGAATCCAAATAGCTGGAAATCACTTGATGGAAAAATCTGAAAGGCAGTAATGTGATGATCACAGGGGGAACCGCAATGAGAAAAGTGAAATGCATTAAACCAGAAGGGACTCCTCTGCCCCTGGGTTCCCACAGGTCTTTGAACACTGCCCATTAGCTTCAACAGAGAGTCGTGCTTTATGGACTCATGACCCAAACACACGCAGACACACACACACACAATGGTATTTCTCTCTCTCTCTCGCCCATAAACACTTTCACAGTGCATGCCGAGTAATGCTGACTCAGTCTCCCATAATCCCCCTCTCCTCTCCTGCATTTCCCACTCATCATCCCCAAACCTCCAGTGTCCACAGATCACCCCCCCCCCCCCCCCCCACCCCCCACCCCCACCCCCAGCCTGTGATTGGTTGAGTAAAGAGAGGGCGTGTCCCAGGCATGTGCAGGACGGTCAGGCAGCTGGACTAATGCCTCCCTGATCAATGGCTGCCTGAGAGAGACCAGCGCCTGAGCCACAGCCTCGAAACCAGAGGGGATGACCTTCCTGAAGGGGCTCACCAAAGAGGTACAGTCATGTATCCCACATGAGGATAGGCTTATGGGAGAGCATCTGTGCAGGAGGAATGCATCATCTGTCTCTCCTTCTCCCCCCCCCTCTGTCTCTCTGCAATCCCTCACTCTCCGTCTCTCTACCCTCTCACTCGCTCTCTCTTTCTCTCCCTCTCCCATCCCTCTCCCACTCCCTCTCCCTCTCCCTCTCCATCCCTCACTCTCCGTCTCCCATCCTTCGCCCTACCTCAGTCTCTCTGCAATCTCTCGCTCTCTCCCTCTCTCTACCCTCTCACTCCGCTCTCTCTTTCTCTCCCTCTCCATCCCTCAGTCTCTGTTTCACTACACTCTCCGCTTCTCCTTCCCTCTCTCCCCCCCCCCCCTCTCTCTCTCAGTTCAGGTCTCTGTAGCTGATGTAGTCTCACCTGTTAACAGTAATGACCATCTGTCTCTGTCTCTTTCAGGCACACATTTGACACCTCGCTGTGTGTGTGTGTGTGTGTGTGTGTGTGCGTGTGCGTGTGTGTGCATGTGTGTGTGTGTGTGTTTCTGTAAGACAGGCAGCAGTGGAAAGACTCTGAGAGCACATGCACCATGTGAGAAGTGCTATAGCCAATGACAGGCAAGGGGGCAGGTGTGTGTGGGGAGTAAACTGACATATTCTGAATAACACACACACACACACACACACACACACACACACACACGCACACATACACGCAGACACACACACACACACACACACACACACACACACACCAAGCAGAGCGTAAGAGGCCCGCAGTGAAAAACCTTAATGAGTGTGCTTTATTAAAACCAACGCCAAAATCAGATGTGGATTACAAGCTCTCCAACCAATCAGCTGCAGATTACAAGCTCTCCAACCAATCAGTTGCGGATTACGAGCTCTCCAACCAATCAGCTGCAGATAACGAGCTCCCCAGCCAAACAACTGTGGATTACCAGCTGGATTACTAGTCAGCCCCCCCCCCCCCCTCCCTTAAGGCGTGTCCCCACAATGCAGTTTTGTCAGGTGTGTCTAAGACAAGTCCCCAATATGCAGTTCTCTCTAAGGTTTATTTTATGTTTGAGGGCCGTTTCATTATCATTGTATGACAGATTTTTTACTGGGCTGTCATAAAGACAGATGCACACACACACACACACACACACACACACACACGTGCGCACACACACACACACACACACACACAGGTGTGTGTCTCCACCAGGCGTACGCTCAGGATTGTGATCCCTCTCTGTTCTTCCACAGGCCATCAGAGCGTGAAGAGAAGAATCAAAGAGAGGATTATCTCTGTATGGAGAGAGGGAGGGAGGGAGGAGAGAGATGGAGAGAGGGAGGGAGGGAGAGACATGGAGAGAGGGACTGAGAGAGGGATATAGGGAGGGATGAAAAGCCACAGGCTACGAAATTCAAACTCAAATGAGAAAGACAGGTGGCACTAATGCCCCTTTCAGCCTCCTCCTGCTTACTTTCACATCTCCCCTTTTTCTCAAGAAAACGGTCTCTCTCTCCTCAGGAAAACAGAGGTAGCTTCTCCTCCTCTCTGTCTAAAGAAAGCTGGGGTAAATCATCTTTTCTGAGGAAACCTGGGGGAGTTCTCTCCCTCTCCCTCTCTGAACACACCGTCAGTGAAAGAGCGCACACAACCGGTCCCCTTCAGCTCCGGCGCCGGGCGACGCTAGGCTAGCAGAGAGGCGGTTGTGGAGACGTTCCCCGGGCCCCGTCGGGCCGCTGAATAATTTACAGCAGCTGTAATTAGGATGCGTCTCCGTGACCCCCGCCGTCCCGCAGGGGCGCGTTAAGCTACCGTCATCGCATGCTAACGAGCGCTCTCCTGAGCCACCGAGCTCCGGGGGGGGCTACGCGAGAGGAAGGCCGCGTTTGAAATCCACCCCCCCTCCCCCCCCAAGGGTCGCTCACATTCTCCACCCCCCCCCACCCCCGTGTGATAAACGCACAGTCATGGAGAGGGTTTCCGAGCCGACCCGCGCACTATGAGAGCTCGCAGGTGGGACACCGCACAGTGGTGTTAGCGCATGCGGGAGACTGCGGGGGGGGGGGGGGGGGGGGGGGGGGACTCGGAGCCATGCATCACACGTAATCAAGACTGCGCAGCACTGCGGGTGACTTTACAAACCAGCGCTGAGATTCCCTGTAAGCACCACCCCCCCCACCGCACCTCTCTACGCGCAGATGGTATAGCACATACTCTCCAGTGAGAGTATTCAGAGCCTTCATCTATGGCAGTGCACATACACACCAATGCACACGCACAGGCATACATGCACACACACAGAAACACACACACACCGATGCATACCCACACACACACAGAAACACACACACACAGACACGTACAAACCTGCCCACACACACACACACACACCAACAGACAACTGCACATTTGTACAACCAAAAACGTGCCCACACATGCACGCACGCGCACACACACACACACACACACACACACACACACACACACACACACACTCCATATTGACGCTTACTGTAAGGCTTTTCACGTGCTGCAGTGTCAATGACTCATCTTTCATAACGACCTAAAACTTCTTTCATCCATAAATACCAGACGCCACAGGAAAAATATACAAACCTTGACTGCCGAGACCGAATAAATCACAGTAATTTAATCTCAAGATGCAACACCAACTAACGCAAATATTTCTCATAAAGCAGGGAAATGATTTATATTAGATGGAGAACAGCAAGTAAACAGACAGCACATCTCTCCCTTCTGAGTCATAAATACACCCATTCTAATTTAATTCAAAAAAAGCCAATTAAAGTACAGAACACACACACTCTCTCGCTCGCTCGCTCTCACACACACACACACTCTCTCGCTCGCTCGCTCTCACACACACACACAAACACTCACACACACTTGCACTCACACAAGACACACAGACTCTCTGTGTCACACATACACACACAGATTCTGTCACACTGTTGCACACACACACACACACAGACTCTCTCTCTCAT
Organism: Anguilla japonica; assembly: GCA_025169545.1. NCBI lineage: Eukaryota > Metazoa > Chordata > Actinopteri > Anguilliformes > Anguillidae > Anguilla > Anguilla japonica. The sequence goes on from CM045891.1 coordinate 54,479,043, forward strand.
GTTGTCAGCCTTGTAATATCCTTCCTCCACGGCTCCGCCTTCGAACGCTCTCTTCTGATCACCCTGGTGATTCTGTGCATTCCCATTAAAACCCGGAAACGGCTCATTCACACTCCGTACGGACTCTGGGGGGGGGGGGGGGGGGGGGGGGGGGGGTGGGGGGGGGGGGGGGGGGGGGGGGGGGGGGGGGGGGGGGGGGTCTCCACAGGAATAGGGGTTCACTCCCCCACTGATGGGGCACTAGGGGGGGTTGCGCAGACAAGATTAGGGAATGAATCTTCAAAGAGCACCCCCCCCGCCCCCTGGTAATGCTATTTTCTCCTCCACTCACCCGTTCTTCCCATTTCCTGTCGACGGGTCACCAAGTTTCGTATTCAATCCCCAATTCCTCTCAGAGTTCAGCATGAACGCAGGACAGACAGACGAATAAAGAGAGAAGGAGAGTTTTTTTTTTGTTTTTTTTTTTTAAGTTTTCACTAATTACCATTTCATTTTATTTGAACTCCAGTTGTAATTTTAGAAGGATTATGTTTTACTTCTACTGTTATACAAAATTTTTTTGTCTGTTTCCTGGTTGCTTTGGCAATATGTTCTATATGCATTTCATGCCATTAAAGCACATTGAAAATAAAAATTGAGAGAGAGAGAGAGAGAGAGAGAGAGAGAGAGAGAGAGAGAGAGAGAGAGAGACAGAGAGACAGAGAGACAGAGAGAGAGCATAATCACACGCACACAGACACGCATCACTGTATCGCTCACTCTCACGCACACATCTTGTGAGCGGGGATAATTCGAGAACAGGGATCGTTTGCGATCACCCCCCCCCACCCCCCCCCACCCCCCACCCTCAGGAGAGCAGACGCCACACACCGGCAGCTCACCGTTCAGCCACTGAAGCCCTTCTGTAAACTCCGCTCCAATCAGAAGCCTTCTGCACAGGCCTGCAGTGTTCAGCGGTGGCAGTTAAGTGCCACTCAATTCAAACGAGGTGATTAACGCACACACTGGGGTTTGACTGGCAGAGCTGCTGGAGCACAGAGCGCTGCAGTGAGAACGCTTTCCTTATTCCCCATATAAACCGAACTTAACGCAGATGATCTTATCACAGGAAACGGCGGCTCAGATTTTAGCCAACGGCTGCTTCATGATTCACGTCAAATGCGAGCACTGGGTGCAACTAGCCCTTCAGAATGTTCAGTGACTCAAATATAGAATATTTATGACTTCTAATGACTTAGTTTTGATGGGGAAAAAATAGGAAATTAATGAACCAATGAGTGAAGCAGGTGTAATACATTATTTTTTTTAAAATAAAAAAAAAAAAACTTCTGAGATATTCTGAAAGGGAAAATGGAAAATTAAAAAGTTTTTAAAAGCCGTTAATGCATTAATATTAAAACTCCATTAATATTAATTAGAGCCTGAGATGGAGCCCTCAGTCTGGAGCCAGAATAACCCCCTGGATCACCACACAACGCACAAAAACAAGTAAAAACAAACACAAAAAACAACCAGAGGACCCCCATACAGATGGGTACTGTCTGAAGGAGCCTTCAGTCATAAGATCGATGCATGCACACATGCTCACACACACACACACACTCGCACGCACGCACGCACGCACGCACGCACACACGCACACAGCAAGAACCTCCTTATATATGCGGAGCTGCAGATGAGAGGGCAGAGGACATGCATATTTTTAGAGTTTAAAAGGAGTAACAGCAGAAAACCACTGCAGCAGAAGAAATAGCACACGGCACAGAGAGTAAATACATGGCACTCAATAGCAGCAGTAACAGCAGTAATGAGACTGCGCTGCTGGGGGTTATTATTTGTATTAACGGCGGCTATTTTTGACTGGAAATGGCGCATTAATGCAACTGCACGTTTACTTCCTGATGACTCATCCGTTTTAAAAAATTAATTTTATTCTACAGAGGCCACCTAGGGAAAGGGTGGAACTTCAGCGTGAATATTGGAAGGGGGGATTTAAATGAATGCATAGACCCTGAGAAATGTTAACTTCTGGGGGGGGGGGAGAATAACTTTTTAAAGAAAAAAAAAAAAACCGTCAAACGATGGGCCGACAACAGTATGCCGACGTGGGCCGACGTTGTGCCGACGGTGTGCCGCTGGTGGGCACACGGGCCTGGCCAGGACACAGCTACAGCTTCCCGATACTGTGACTTTAATAAACGGTCGAGGGCAAACTGTTTTCCTCCCACCGCGAGATTTTACACCGCCAGGTTTAGAAGGAGCGAGCCAAGCCATCCTGGAGCGCACTCAAGCCAGATGGCCACTTTGAGAGGGTGGGTGAGGTACTAATTTTTCACGTTGCAAAGAACAGGTTTAAGTATGTTTTTTTTTTTTGTGAATTCCTGACTGGATTATTCCAGTCCTTCCTGGCACAGAACAAAAAAAATAATGCTAATTAAATTGGGGGGGAAACCCTCTGCTGTACTATAAGGGTGAGACGTTTTCACCGCTCGTCTGAAAACATTCCCTCCTGCCCCTATCCAAGTCAGTCTCAGCAATAGGACCCCACACACATACCACTACCATCTAAGAGGTCAAACAGAACCAGAAAAAGACTGAAAGCACAGGCCTCTCTCTTCCCTTCCCTTCCTGAATCAGCCGCCGGCCTCCCAGCCCTGACTCAGCGCAACCTGCGGAGCATTCCCTGGCGCGCGGGCGGTCTCGCGCCGGCTCCCTCGGCAGCCGTTTATAACATCGCCCTCGAGCCACAGACACACTGCGGATAAAATTAATATGGGACCGTTTCCCACGCGCCGTTCATCGACTTTCCTGCGCGCTGTCGTCTCCCCCGCTGCACTGTCAGCGGAGTCGTAAGCGGCAGCTTACGTTTAATAGGAATTCCAAGCGGAAACTTAATTTTCGGGGAAAATGAATTTCGAATTGAATTGTGTCAACGGGGAGAGCGGAATTAAAGCAACAACAAAAATCAATAGATAATGTACAATGCAGTAAATAAAAAACATGAACTCAACGCTTCTCTGTGACTAAATTACCGGCAACTTTATGGGCTCCAGTTTTGGCATAATTCCCTGGGTCTTTTCGATCCACCTGGTCCTCTGGCCGGGGCAGCTCGTGGATGGCCGATAATACGTGTAGAAGCGCTCTTGCCACGTAATCGGTCCTGGCAGAGAGACAATAACTAGAATAGTTGTGCAGAGCGACCTCCCTCCCAGGTATTTGGGAATAACCATCAGGACTATCCACTTAATTATCAGATTCAAACTGACTGCACGCCTTATTTTCCCAGTGGAAGAACCCAAATACCATCTTGGCAAACCGCGCAATGTTGCAGTATTGATACTCAATGCATTCTGCCAGGACATGATAAATAAATAAACCTTTACATCATATAATGGTTTATGTATCAGAGCTGGGATATTATGCAGCGAGAAACAGTGTTTTATCAAATTAATTTATTCATTTGATCCTCTCTTATTTGGACCGTGATTGAAGTGGCTCGACGCCAGCACCCTCGCAAATGAGGTTGTCTCCTCGCGCGAGAGATCGATCTCTACACCCACCACCACAGCCGCAATTAATCCTCTCTCAAAAGCAATATGTCCACCGAATTTTACCTGACAGGCAACTTCTGACTTACAAAGAACTTCACAACAAGGGAGCGCGCCTGCCTTACCATTTGTTTCGCGTCGAGGTTTGTCGACCCATCCAATCTGTGAAACCTCTCAAGGGTACTTAGTTTTCTTTTGTGCGCGTGTGCCAGCTCCCCGATTTGCTGCAAATTTTCAAATGTAACGAACTACAGGGACGCGCGTGTAAACGAAACGGCTGTGCAATTGCCCACCTGCTGCTTAGAGCCGCCCGGGCCATGCTTGTGTTCAAGTAGGCTACAGGGGCTGGAGGAACGCGCTTAAATGTGCACGCACCTGTGTTGTTTAAAAGCGCGAATAACGTGTCTCAAAATCATGTTACAATGTAGGCCTATCTTTGCTATGCTTTGTCGTATCTATGCTGTAGTCATATATTTTGCTCTTTTTTATACAACTGTTACAGCTACTAATTAATAATAAAGAATAAATTCGGATGGGATGTGAACTCCAAAACTCGCAATGTCTCCCCCCATTCAGTGGTATAGCCAGGAAACTTTGTTTGGGTGAGGTCGAAATTAAGTCCGAAACTTTACCAAGTTGTTTTTTTTTTTTTTTTTTTGTGGAATTAGTTTACCAGTTACACTGTAATCTTCTGCATGCATTTGTTTTGTTTTTTAAACTTCAAACGCCGCCAATGCCTCGCCACTATCCCCGGGCTCTTGAAAAGATCATCAATCACACCGTGTTTGTCAGCTTCACATCAGCGTGCAAACAACTAGAGTTGTGTGATTTAAGTAAAAACAATCGTCAAATTAAACTCAAAATGGACTGACATATATTAGACACACACACACACACACACACACACATACGGAGAGACGCACATAAAAGCCACTCGAACAAAAACGCTCAGGGAATAAAGTTTTTTTTAAATCTGCAAGTAATCTTGGCACTGACCCTCGCGCTCCTCCGCTTGGTTGAGCGGTGCTTTAAATCAGAGCTGACAGACGCGACGGTGAGGCGGCTATGATTAGCCGCAGGAGATCAGAATCTTCAGATACGTGAGTGACACGCGGCAGTGGCAGGAAAGTGACAGTTGAATTTCAAATCTGGAAACCAAAGACAGAATCCGTTAAAAATAAAACAGAGACTGCTCTGCACTACACTCGTATTTTCCCTTTTGAAAACTCGTCGGTTCAAATGGCAGAGGAGAGATTTTGATTTTTTCATAACGAGGATATGATGAAGATCACAGAGACAATCGGTGTTTATGCAAATGTATTGTTGGCACAGCTGCACACATTTGTCATTTGTCAAGTTTCAATGTTTGAGATTTTGATTCCGGGGGCACTATACCCAGGGGGAGGGTGTGCCGGTCACGTCTCTCACTTCTCACTCCTGTTCTTATCTGGAAACATGATCAGACATCACACATCATTTGAGTCAGGAATCGGATCCAAATCTGCTCGAGATAATGCTCCAGTAATTGGCTGACATGAATTAGGCCGGGTTTTTTTGTTTGTTTGTCTGGTTTTTCGTTTCTTTTTTTTTTTTTGCTATTTTATAGCACTGCGAAAGAGAACATTGCTATCATGCATTACCGAAACGACCACGGGGAGACGCCTCATTGAAGTGTCTATCCTTAACGTGTTATTCTGAGTCAAGCTGTGTGGCGGCATTCAGGAACGATTTTCCAGCGCAGGAACTGCAGAAACCTCCATTAGCATTAATGGGCAGCCGGAGAATGTGCGATCAGAGACTTAGCGGGGCTGTCTGTAATATATCTCTTATTTGCTGAAAGGCACTGCAAGCCGTCTTCTGGATTGTCTGTGCGGCCTGATTCTCTGTCTTGTGGCAAACTCGAAGCCCCCCCCCCCCCCCCCCATAAAAAAACACCTGGGGTACCTGCCCGATTCCCCATCCCGAGTACTGCAAAACAAGGCAAATGAAGACATGAAGCAGTTTCACTAAACATTCAAGAGTCACCTTTAACCTCTTAGTAACTAGAGGTACTCATTCAAGGTTCAGAGAAAACTTTCCACCATCACGAGTGCACATACGCAGAGTTTGATGTTGAAGCATGGGGGGGGGAGACATTGTGGATTGGGGGGGGGGGGGGGGGGGGTGCAGGTTGAGGGGGGTGGCAGGTTATGAGAAACGATTGGACTGGGTGGGTGGGGTGAGAGATTTGCACTCGCAAACCTGGGGGGTGACATATTTGCAGTCGTGGACCCGGGGGGGGGGGGGGGGGGGGGCTCAGATTCCGATCACAAAATGGCAAACTGGGAAGAGGGGGAATCAGGGAGGGGGTTAAGATTGCAGACAAACTGGGAGTGGGGGGGGGGGGGGGGGGGGCTTAATCTGGGCCTATGATGAAAATTAATTAAGTGGGGGGGGGGGGGGGGGTCTCCAGCACACAGAAGACTCAGTCATTCTGCATCGAGCCAAACGGAAGCAAGCATGAACAACCACGTGGTGAAAAGAAATCGGTACATTTTTGGAACGCGCTTGTAATTCCCATAAAAATGAATTGCTGCAGCCCACATTAACGACCGTTAATCAGGTTTCCGAGAGACCTCTTTATGAGCCATGGACGTGGGGCCTTCCACGCGCGTAAGTCTTCCTTACACAGCCATTAAGATAAGATAACGCTATTGTCCGCAAATGGGGGGTACGTGTCAGAGACAGTGAATTCATCGGCGTTACAAAAGATATAATAAAACGCCACACGCACAGGAGCGAGCTCTCAGGTTCTCCCTCTCCGGCACAGGTGTAGGGATCCAACGACACTGTCTACGATCCGCGGCACGTCGCCTGGCTCCAAACTGAAACTGACAACCCCGTTTTGCCTCCGCTTCGGTGATCTACGGCAAACACAAGGCGGTCGTTGTCAGGTTAAATAACTACTCCGGAATTCTCCGGCAGAGTTTCAATGCAGTCGTTTCCTGTGGGGATGCTTGGTTTTTGAGCACAAAGCTCGTTTTGTTCCTCTTACCTTACCTTACCTTGCCTTACCAGCAACAATGCCATTTTGTACTTTACAGCTTCTGGACCACATTCTTTAACGGAGAGGTTTTTTTTGCTGACGAATCGATAGAGCTGATTCACAGCGATGTCATGCGCTGATATGCCGAAGCGAAAAAGCCACGGGCTGCCATTAAATAATCATGAATGGGAAGTCAGACAAAAAAAGACTCGTGTCCCTTAACTCTCCGATTCCAAACTGGCACGAGACGAGAGAGAAAAATAGCGGACGCTGCATATTTGGTCAAAACAGACGAATTGGCAACTTGCGGGAAAACAGTGAAGTGATTTAAAGTTTCTTATACCCTATGTGATGAGTGTTCTGGTGGGTTGGGGTGGGGGGTATGGGGAGCATTTCAGAGAGCAGGCTTGAGGTACTAGCCTTCTTAGTTTCAGAGATACAGAATTTTCTATTTTATGCTACTTGACAGGAACAGATACATATTAACTCCGATATGTACAGAGGCAGGTGTCAGTCACATGGTCTCCATGCCAACCAACACAACAGCAGGTCAGCTAACTTTTTAAACCCCCCCCCCCCCCCCCCCCCCCCCCCCCCCACAAAGTGTCCCTTGTGACCCCCCAAACAAAAACAACCCGTCGCACCTCAGTCACTTTCAGGTCACTCTTCTCCTCTTTTTTTTTTGGCCGTTTCCTTCCCCTCTTCCCTGTACGTACCGCCTGTCCTCTCGCAGACGGGGCTGATGGGACGGAAGCCAGCGATGTAGCGGGAAGCTCCGCGCCGCTAGCCTTCCGGTCAGTCCCGCCGACGGACCATCGGAAATCGACAGCGTACCCGCGGCGAGGCACCACGACGTTCCCCCCGAGCCGAACTGTCTCCGAGAGCGATGACCTTACCTGGGACTCCGAGGGCAAACCCGACAGGGGCACTGCAGGGGAACTGGGAGGAAAACTGGGCTTGCAACCTGGAGGTTGCGGGTTCGATTCCCAGGTGAGGAACATGGCTGTGCAGTTGTACTCTCGATCAAGGTGCCTAACCTGAATTTTATCAGTAAGTATCCCATCAAGGGATACATCCGGAACAGCAGAAACCAGAGCCCCGCCCCATAAAACCAGAACCCCTCTTATTGAGTTTGTAGAGCGTGGCGTGGGGTGGGGTGGGTGGGGTGGGAGGGAGAAGAAGAGCAAGTTTTGGAGTTCTCTCTGCATTCTCCCACACACCAGCCCCATAATTAATCTGCCAATAAGGCAATTTTCTAAAACAAGGCAATTACCCACAATCCCTTTCTCCATAAGCAAAGCAGACACACTTTCCATTGTAATGAGTTTGGATTTTCTGTTACCACACGCATCTGAGACTAGCACTGTGGGAACAAAAAAAAAGACAGGCCGATCGATCCATCCATTGATCTGTCAATTGATCAATTGATTGGTCGTTCTGTTAGGATGTTGCCGACTAAGCTTCAGTGGAAAAAGGAGTGCATCTTGGATATGAACAGCAGGCCTTTTAAAAGACATCATTAAAGAAAAAGCAAAGGCCGTTTCTCCCTGACATCTGCTCACAGGTCAGCGGGAGACTCTGAGCCGCGACGCGGAGACGGACTGAAACACGGACGCGTTCGCCGCCCGCCACACCGGACACGCCTCTCTGGACCCGCCCGTTTATCACCGTGACGACAGAGACTCGCCGCCGCTCACCCGGGACTCACGGTGCGAGGTGCGGGGCGCTCGGGAGTCCGCCGGGAACGGTCGACAAAACGCGGCATCGCAAATGCATTTCCGAATTTCAGAGAGCAATACGTCTTAATATTCTGCAATTAGGGGCTCCGTCAGGTGGGTAAATGCATATGTGTACGCTGCGTACAGCACGGTAAACAGTGTGGGGTTGGCATGGTAACAGCCTGGGGTTGGCACGGTAACAGTCTGGAGTTTGGGCCTCGTTTCAGGGGGGTTGAATTTCGGGATTTCCAGGTGGTGGAACAGTTACATCTAGGGCGGCCAGTAACCAAATTAATTACATTTCCCGAGCACGGAGACCATGCGGAAACTCGAACGTTGTTATTCACGAGAGTGGTGTCTGACAGGTAGGTTATTCAGTCCTGTGCTTCGTCTTGCAGTGTGCATCACAGCAGTTAATCAATAGCAGTTTACATTAGCGGACACAGTGAAATACAGGAGATAGGGTAACCCGCAGGGGACAAAGCATGTTCAGCTCAAACACAGCGCTGTAGGCAATCCTTTAATCAGTATGTTTTTTTTTTTTTTTTTTTGGAATGTTTCTTCAAATTTGAAAGTCAGTGTTCTAGAACTGCTTTCCAATTACAGTACCAGCAGTGATTGTGACATCAGCTTAGAATGTTCAGTGAAGAGCATTCTAATCACAAAATTTGTGATCTCGCTCCTTAATGGGACTTCAGTGTCCATGCAAGTGGAACTTTGCTTTCTGATGCCCAAGCACTTTTTTCTGTTTCATGATGCCGTACACGCTGTGGAGGCGGGGCCAAATCCATGACTGCTCTGATCAGCGCTGTGACCCCCCCCCCCCCCCCCCCCCCCCCCCAGGTCCACGGGTCATTAATCACTAATAAACTCATCAATTTGAGTTTGATTCCCATTAAACACTCCGTCATCCCTCTAAACCCCCCCCCCCCCACCCTCCCTCCAATCAGATCACGGCATCACTGGACCGTGACACACGAGAACTGAGCGAGCTCTGCATGATCGCACCGGCGAGCTCATTAATCAATCAGATCGATCGCTAATTACGCCACGCGGCTTCTCGGGCCCCCGGTGTGGGCGGCGGCCTTCCGGCGTTCGATAGGGAACGAGCCGCTTCACGCAAACCTTCCCCACGCGCGCGGGAAACCACCAAATCTCCATCAGCCGCGAGAGGACCAATGTTCAAAATGGCGCATTAAGGAAAAACGTTACCCAACGCTGTCGCCGTAGAAACCCTGCGGAGGTCATGTGTCAGCTGACAGGCGTTCCATCTTTAACCGCCAACCGACTCCTCCTCTTTAAAGCAAAAAAAAAAAAAAAGGAAACTTTTTTTTTGTTTTAACCCTTTAAGGTGTAAGGTCACAAATGTGAGTAGAATGTTACTAACTGAACATTCTAAGCGCTGATGTGGCAATCACTGGCAACTGAAGACAATGGAGTTCTAGAACACTGACTTAGAATTTTGAAAAAAAAGAAGACTTCAGAAAAATCTACTCTTCAAAGGGTTCAAACACAAGGAGGGGAGTCTGGGTCATGCAGGGCTGCCCAAACCTGTTCCTGGAGATCTACCTGTAGGCTTTCACTCCAACCCTAAGAAAGCACACCTCATTCAACAGCTAGAGATCTCATTGACCTGTTATTTAGTAGAATCGGGTGTGCTCAGTTAGGGCTAAAATGAAAACCTTCAGATCTCCTACAGTAGATGCCCAGGAACAGGGCGGGGCAGCCCTGCTGTAGGGCAGCTTACTGCAGAGAGGCCTGCAAGATTCTCTAATCACTATGGAAACTATATCAGACGAAACTGGGTTTTGGAAAATCAGTAAAACTGCGATGTGACATGTCGATCAATGCTTTCACATTCTCTCTCATTCCCACCTTTTCTCTTCCCTTGAAAGGGCAAGGCTGGATTGATACAGAGAGACAGAGGAGGCTTTGTTCTGCGGTGTGATGTGGTCTGCTTTCTGTTAAACATATCTGAGAAAGTTTCGCTGCAACCTGGCGTCATTTCGATGAGAATAATGTGGTATTCGGGCAGATGTTTAGGTTAGGAGTTGGTGTCGGTGCAGATGTACGGGGTGTGTGTAATTTATGTTGGTAACGCAAGCACAGGTTGCAGAGCTCAAACCTGTTTGCCCCCCCCCCCCCCCCCCCATCTCCACACTCCTCAACCCCCCCGCCCCGCCAGCATCTGCTGGGACAGCTGTCACCACAGGCTCTGTGTCTACGAATCCAGTGTGTGGATTAGCGGGTGCACACACACACACACGCATGCATGCACACACGCACGCACACAATACACACACACATACGCACAGGCATGCACATGACACACACACACACACACACACATACGCACAGGCAGGCACACAATACACACACACACACACACATACGCACAGGCATGCACACAATACACACATGCACAGGCAGGCAGACAATACACACACACATACGCACAGGCATGCACATGATACACGCACACATACACAGCCCATCCCAGCGTACATTGGGCGAGAGGCAGGAATACACCCTGGACATCTATCGCAGGGCACACGCACAGTAAAAGTGTATTGAATTAGTCATTTATTTCAAAGACCTCCCATTTTGGAAGCAATTGAGAATTGATTCCATGAAAAAAGTATGTTTTGCCAATACTGCAAAAATAATTTTCAAAGCGTCGACTAATTCGCATGGACAGAAAATAGTTGACTGCGCAACTTCGAGATGAGCTAAAAATGACTCTTTAGCGCCCTCTGGTGGACGCCTGCTGCCTGCACAGCATCTTTGTTTCCTGAACTGGAAATCCATCTGAACTCATTTCTTCCCCCGCCAGAGAAACGCATGGGAGTAAAATGCAGGGGGGGGGGGGGGGGGGGGGGGGAAGACCCAGCAGTGGGCCAGAAATCCGAGTCACTGAAATGAGGCTTTAGACACAGACTAACGCAAACGTCTGTTCCAAAACGGACTGACCTAACAGTGGAAATTACGCTGTTTTTCAATTTCCTGTCGTTGTCTTTTCTGCCTCTGGGTGAGACTGTGTGTCCTCAAGCCTTCGCACGCAGCACATGTGCACAGGTATGAGATACAGGTATGAGATGGACCATGTACACCTGATCCCATCAGTACAGATGCAATATGGGGGGTCAGGTGTGTAGGATAGCCAACAAGCAGGTAATTAACGAGGAAGAGGAGGGACAGAGCTCTGTCACAAACACTGAGGAAGAGGAGGGACAGAGCTCTGTCGCAAACACTGAGGAAGAGGACTGTCACTTTCACAAAGAAAGATGACGTGTAAAAGACATGAATGGCCTGCTTTTGCGTCCCCCTCTACCAAAAAGAAAATTAATTTAAAAATGATTGACAGTTCAGGCTCCTCTTTCTGTCTGGGCTCAGTGCCAGCCTGTGTGTCTTTGTTTGCCTCTGACATTTCAGAAGAAATTCACCCAACAATTCACTCTATTCACTGAAACAAGCACCTCTGTCCCAAGTGTTTATGAATGGTAGCGTGTGTGTGTGTGTGTGTGTGTGTGCCCGCATGCATGCAAGTGTGTGTGTGTGTGTATGAGTGCGTGTGTTCAAGAGTGTGTGTGTGTGTGTGTGTGTGCGCACGTGCAAGTGTGAGTGTGTGTGACAGAGAGAGAATGTTTGTCTAAAAGTGGCTGACAGGGGCGCATCTCTACTCCCCTATAAATAGCTTGACTTTGAAAGGTCAGAATCCATCCATCAGTCTGACAGGACAGCCTGGCGCACAAAGGTGTGTTTTTTCTTCTTCTCTTTTTTCCTCTGCTCTCTCTTCCAGTAATTACCCTGCGGAACCACAGAGAGATGAGCTCTGCGAGTCATTTAATCAGCTCCTGTCTATTACAGACAGGGAGACAGGGAGACAGGAGAGGAGGGTAAACACAGCCCTGCTGGATGCGACCTCTCTCCTGCTCAGTTACACACACACGCACGCACAAACCCCAACCCACTCATACACACATACACACACACGCACAACCCCCATGCCACTCATAGACACATACACACATACACACACGCACACACGGACAAATCCCTGTGACCTCTCTCCTGCTCAGTCCACACACACACACTTACACGCACACTCAAGTGACAAAGTGCCAGCTTTTGCAAAAAAATGTACTTTTTCAGTAACTCAATAACATACTTGTGAGAAGAATAAAACAACTATAAAATGTAAAATCAGAAAAAGAAATTAAGGCAAATAGAATTTTTTACCCATCATGCACTAGCAGCTCCATCCGTGATTATAATCATCATCAAATGGCAGTCCTGGTACGGGACATTTAGCAGGACCTGGTCCTAAATGGGAAGCGGGACCCCCCCCCCAGCCTGTCGGGAGGGGAGTGTGAGCAGCAATGGGGTGAGACTGCATGTCATTACTCCCCCCCCCCCCCCCCCACCCAGAGAGAAAGTAGAGCATGCTGAGGAAAAAACAAACAAAAACACCATTTTTCATACCGCACTGCATCTTAGGTCAATGGCTGTATATATACAGTAACAGCTGGAGTGGACTTCATATTATATTATATACAGTCATATTCATATGGGTGGGTTAAATTTCAACTTTGGGGGAGACCCACTGCTGGACCATCTAGCCTTGCGCAAGATTCAAGTCTTACAAGCGTATGATAGCTAACCTAGCAGGTAATTTATATGAAGACATTGGGGGTGACATGTCTCCCTGTGTCCCCCCCAGTCCTACCCGTATGGCCAGTTTGCACAGGTAGACCAAAGCAGGTTCCTTCTCCAGCTCCGGTGACATGCACACACACACACACACACACACACACTCTCCAAATACACAAGACCATCTTCAGGAAAACCACACACACCCATTTCTGAAACAAATCCCCCCCTCCCCCTAAACTAACGAGACGTGTGAATAATCAGGAGATTAATTAATCATCCGTCTTTCGGATGAGACGTTAAACCGAGGTCCTGACTCTCTGTGGTCATTAAAGATCCCATGACACTTATCGCTAAGAGTAGGGGGTTCCCCGGTGTCCTGGCCAAATCCCAGATCTGGCTCTCGCAAAAAACTTGCCACTAAAAATCATCCCCAGACTTAATTGGCTAAATAAATGTTCTCTCCCTCTCCACCTTCGCTAATGTGTGGTGAGCGTTCTGGCGCAAATTGGCTGCCGTGCATCACCCAGGTGGGTGCTACACTTTGGTGGTGGGTGAGGTGAGTTCCCCTTCACTGTAAAGCACTTTGAGCATATGGAAAAGTGCTATATAAATGTAATTATTAATAATAATAATAATAATAATAATTAACATCGCCGTTCCTTCGGTATTTCCCCCGTTATGATTGGCAGCTCCCAGACGCGAGCGCCGTTTCCACGGCGAGCGCGGAAAGCCAATCCCTGATTTTCATGCTCCCTCACACACACACACACACACACACACACACGCCCTCATACACACACACACACACGGGACTGAATATCCCCCCCGACGACACGTTTCTGCACAACGGCAAACACGATAATACGGACGGAACATGAGGATTTGTGCGGAGATTAGGGCCTGCCTACCTCCCCCCGATCCACGGTTGGGAAAACACAATATCCGCATAATTCGGTTGCAAAACAAACAGAGGACAGTCCATGCAAACACGCCATCATGGTCCAACTGTATCAATAAGAAGAAATGAGATTGCTAGCCGCACGTTGTAGCGTGCAGTTAGCATTCCAGTTTCTTCTACATAATCAGCTCTGCACATCTGCAGTACAACTCGGTTCAGCCTGTTGACTGTTACTAACCGTAACAATACAAATTCTGTGTATTCAAAATCAAACATTATTTGGTTCAATGTGTGACTGAGCAGTTAATGCTGATAATCTGTTATTTATGATGACAAATCACAGGCTTAGCTTACTAGAAGGCCAACAAATAGGCCAGAGGTGCAGAAGGTTAAAGAGTCAGTGAGCATCTTTGTTTTACCTCTTTTTTTCTGCTTCTTGTTCTGGCAGGAAGTGTCTTTGTGGCAGTGTCTGTAAAAAAAAAATCTTCACAAATGAAATTGGATTGAATCTAAAAACAGTTGCTGGACTTCTTGTACTGGCCTGTCACATTACTCATTAAATTATGAATTTTCAAATATGTTCAACGGGTTTAACAACCTAAATATCGACCTCCTTACACGACCAGAATACCGTGTGCGACAAAAGTATACAAGAATGATAAAACAGGATTTATGTGCGTATCTTTTAATGTTTATTTTTTTACAGTGACACTTTACATTAATATACATGTATATACATCACACCTAATTTACATAATAATAAAAAATAAATCAAAACAATCCTGTAAAAATCAAATGAACACCTGCATTACAGTCATTTCAGAGGAGGAGTTTTCAGACGGACTGTAAGATGGACGCCCACGGAGGGGGAAAAAAAACAAAATAAAAGCGTCTCACGCATCACGTCCAGTGACCTACATCCCTACCACCAGGAGGAAGGGTTTTTTTACTTCTCAAAATCCAGCTCCTCAACATTAGAAAACTAGTAATATTGTGAAGCACAAACAATCACACACACGCACACACACGGTTAGATTTCTGTTAGTAGTGAAAATGTAGCTCCGGTTATTCCAGTGAAAGTGGTTGTGTTACATAAAGTTATAGGAAAACAAATGCAGTTTACTCTGCTCTACACACACACACACACACACACAAAACACAGTTAGGGACTACCGTCCTGTCTGCAGTACTGACACACACACAGCCTGCTCCGACATCTTTTACCAGTGACCATACCTTCTGCAGTACTGACACACAGAGTCTGCTCTTACATCTTTAAGCAGGGACCATTCTCTCTGCAGCACTGACAACTCAACCATCACTGACATCTTTAACCGCTGATGCTTTCTGCAGTACTGACCGTTCCTGATGCAGTACTGACACACTGAAATACAGACACTCATGCAGTTCTTATCATTACAAAGAAGCTGTTTCCTGATGCAGTACTGACACACTTAGTCAGTTCTGAGATCCACGAACTGACCAGGTCATCAGTGTCAGCTGTAATGAGTTTAAAGCAAACCTGGCAACCACTGTATTAGCTATTCTCAATGTAAAGTGTGCGCTTCGAATGGAAATTCAACATTTTTTTAAAATGACATGACGATACAGGACCAACACAACATCAACAAAGATAATGCCGTCCATGGAGTTATCGCAAAACATAAACCGTTTCAGAAACAAGCAGTGAAATCTGCCGCATATTTTACAAGGTTCTGAAAGAAAATCAGATTTGATGCCAAAAGTAACTCTGGACTGGGCAGGACATATTCACCTAGGACTGGGGGTAAAAAAAAAAAAAAAAAAAAAACAGAAATTTGCGTGTGCTGAGGTGAGACAGTACTGTGTCGTTTGCAGGTTTAGCGATATGCACGTGTGTTCAGGTGAGACAGTACTGTGTCGTTTGCAGGTTTAGCAGTACGCACGTGTGTTCAGGTGAGACAGTACTGTGTCGTTTGCAGGTTTAGCGATATGCACGTGTGTTCAGGTGAGACAGTACTGTGTCGTTTGCAGGTCTAGCAGTGTGCACGTGTGTTCAGATGAGACAGTACTGTGTCGTTTGCAGGTCTAGCAGTGTGCACGTGTGTTCAGATGAGACAGTACTGTGTCGTTTGCAGGTTTAGCAGTACGCACGTGTGTTCAGGTGAGACAGTACTGTGTCGTTTGCAGGTCTAGCAGTGTGCACGTGTGTTCAGGTGTGAAAGTACTGTGTCGTTTGCAGGTTTAGCGATACGCACGTGTGTTCAGGTGAGACAGTACTGTGTCGTTTGCAGGTTTAGCGATACGCACGTGTGTTCAGGTGAGACAGTACTGTGTCGTTTGCAGGTCTAGCGATACGCAGGTGTGTTCAGGTGTGACAGTACTGTGTCGTTTGCAGGTCTAGCGATACGCACGTGTGTTCAGGTGAGACAGTACTGTGTCGTTTGCAGGTTTAGCGATACGCAGGTGTGTTCAGGTGAGACAGTACTGTGTCGTTTGCAGGTCTAGCAGTGTGCACGTGTGTTCAGGTGTGAAAGTACTGTGTCGTTTGCAGGTTTAGCGATACGCACATGTGTTCAGGTGAGACAGTACTGTGTTGTTTGCAGGTTTAGCAGTACGCAGGTGTGTTCAGGTGAGACATTATTGTGTCGTTTGCAGGTTTAGCAGTGTGTATGTGTGTTCAGGTGTGACAGTACTGTGTCGTTTGCAGGTTTAGCAGTACGCACGTGTGTTCAGGTGTGACAGTACTGTGTCGTTTGCAGGTTTAGCAGTACGCACGTGTGTTCAGGTGAGACAGTACTGTGTCGTTTGCAGGTTTAGCAGTGTGCAGGTGTGTTCAGGTGAGACAGTACTGTGTCGTTTGCAGGTTTAGCAGTGTGCACGAAAGGTTTGCGGGTAAGCGAGCGATACAGCAGTGACACAGACACGGGTATGGCGCAGCTTCAGACTCGGTCTCCCATTCAACCGGTCCGATTCGGCCCTAACACGGGGGGGGAGGGAGGGGTGGAAGTTCAGCTTAACCACCCCCCCCCCCCCCGAAAATTACACCACATTTACAATTCCAGTGGCAAAGCAACACGCTTACAAGAGTGGCTGTGTCAAAAATAATAATCATTCCCACGGTCTTCATATCGCACGTGGCTGTGCTCGGGGTCCAGAACAGGACGCCGTGAACGAGATGAGATGACCAATCAGAGCTGAGAGCTCCTCTGTTCGGATGCTGGTTTTCACACGTTTTAGGAAGCACTGATTCAGTGGTTTTAAACACCCCCCCCCCAACCCCTAAACGACAGGAACACAAAGGCTACTGAAAAATCTTATCTTCACCATACACACACCCATGCCTACCCACACACGCACGCACACACACACACATACGCGCACGCACTCACACACACGCTGGAAGGTCATAATTATTGCATGCAAAAACAGCGCTTTGCTTGTTCCATGCATTACAACTACATTAGTCACTAGGCAGGCGCTCCGTATCCATAGCGACGTACAGAGGCGGTTGCTTCACGAGAGAAAGGACCACACGAGACAGTACAGCACAGGCCACACCCCCATCGTTTGTGACGGAAGCGTGACATCACAATGAGCTTGGCTTCCATATGCTACAACAGTGTTTTTTTTTTTTTATTGTGGATGGCTAAAATCTTTCGCTTGGCTCAAGCAAGTCAGAGATCAGGAGTTCACTAAAGGTCCACCCAAAACACCTCTTCTTCTCGTTGGAAGACTACAACATATTGATCTTTACTCAACTTCTCTTTTCATTAAAAAAAAAAGAACTATTTAAAAATGTTGGAAATCTACATTAAATAAAAGCTGCAGTGATCTACCTTTTATCAAGTCGCTCCAGTTCCTCAAAGATTGAATATTCAAGAGACCCGACAACCGTGTAAACACACAGTGCAAATGTGAACAGGGAGGAGGACAAACATTTTCAACATGTCTACATCCAATAGGGTTTGGCAATATTTGATATTCGTAACAGCTTCCAGCTGGACGTCCCCCTCCGCTCCACTAGGTGGCAGCAATGGGCTACAGGCCCCTGTAAATCCATCAATCAACTCCAGTGAAGAACAAGGAGGATTAAAATGTAAGGTGTTCCCAGCGGATGGACACCCCCTGAGACTATTCTACAGAAAGAGACTCCACACAGACCGAAGAGTTACCTGAGTCTCGGGGCATTTACAGGAGACCCGGGGGTATGAACGGGGGGGGGGGGGGTATTAACAGTGAAACCATTTCCAAGGTGTTACATACTGACACTGAGGACTGGAAGAACACCAGGCACCCAGTGTGGTGAGGAGGGGGAGGAGCCAGAGTGGACCACTCTGGTGAGTGACAGAGGGGGCGGGGCTAGCGTTTCCCCTCTCCTTTAGCATGCCCGGGACCCAGCCTGTTTGAACATTCTGAGTGAGGAGTTGGGGAGGAGGAGTCTGATGGGGGCAGGGGGCTGTGACTGACAGTGAGGGCGGGGCCAGCTGTGTGGAGGGTGCAGGGGTGGGGGCTGGGGGGGGGGGGGGGGGGGGGGGGGCGGTTCACCCTCTTCACGGCGTCTGGGACCCCGCCCATTTGAAGGTTCCCAGCAGGCTTTGCACCCCCTTCTTGACACTGGAGCCCACCCGGCGGGCCACGGAGTCGGCGGGGGGGCCCGGCAGGCAGGAGCCCGAGCTGGGGGGGCGCGCGTCCAGGCACTTCTGATACCGCAGCTGCGGAGGGGGGGGGGGGCACAAGGGAGCGCCGTTAAAAAAAAAGATACTTCACACAGCGCACTCTGCACACACTGTACTATCAAATTACACACGCCCCTCCCCTTTCTTACCCATGTGACCCACCCTGATCCAAACCCCCCTCTACCATCCGGTGATCCAGTCAGACCCACCCCATGACCCCTAGTATGACCCCCCACCCACCACCTCACCATGTGACCCATCAGACCCCACCCTGACCTCTCCCCCTCCCCACCAGTAGTGTGACCTAGAGTCTGACCCCGCCCCCTCCTCATGTGACCGTGTTTGGCCCCCGCCCCCTCCTCATGTGACCGTGTTTGACCCCGCCCCCTCCTCATGTGACCGCGCCTGACCCCCCCGTGACCCCGGAGGGGCGGTGCTCACCATGCACGCGGCCTGCACCGCTTCCGACAGGCTGGCGGCGTTGGGCTCGCACCAGAACATGTGACAGATGAAGTCGCCGGGGCGCCTCCGCCATGATGAAGGCGAAGGTGTGCACGTCCCTCCCCACGCCCATGAAGGACAGGAAACGCACGCGGCACTCCGACATCACTTCCTCCGTCTGCAGCAGAGCCCACGCGAAAAGGTGTCAGTGGCACACGGAAGAACCTCAGCCAATCAAATGTCCGCAAATCAATGCTGCACTCTTTTGGAACGCTGCCCCACTTGGGTCATATAAACCGTCAGAAGCGCATTGGCACCGAACGCTTTACTGTGTCACTGCGCCTGTCTCTCACACACAGGTGAGACGGCCGGTCATGTGACCTCACCTGCGTGCAGCGGATGGTCAGGGTGGCGGATGCCACGTCCACCGTCACCGCCGGCCAATCCTGCCCCTCCTTAGCCTTCAGCGCCGTCTCCACGGCGACGTTGATCGTGTCCACGCCTGGGGAGGGAACGGGGGGTGACATCATCAGCACGGGACGGGCCGGGAGGACACCTGGCGGACAGGTGAGACGAGCCTCGCCCGCATGCACACGCACATGCACACGGCGTGCACACGCACACGCAAACACACACACAGAAACGTACACGCTAACACACACACAGAAACGCACACGCGAACCGTCACTGTGGGGGTCCCACTCGCAGCATCACAAAATCTGTGACACGTGTCATGTGACGTGTGTCATGTGACAGGTTTCCCGTACAGATTTATGGGCCGTCATTCGGCACAGACGAGTGCATGTGACAGACGTGACCAATCGTCGCATTTCTGAGCCAGTGGACCATCACAAGGGCCACTCACAGGAAGGAGAAATCCTGAACTGAGACGTGGATACAGCAGGCCTTACACACACACACACTCACACACAGACTCAGGGCACACAGGAAGGAGGAAGGAGGTTCATTTACAATAACACATCTCTCTGGTCAGGATAACACTGGGCTTAACTAGCACAGCAGGCAACTTTCCCATGAGCAACACAGAAGGGCAACTCGACGACCGCTCGCCCAGTTCAGACCACGATCAGTACAGAACACCGGTGAGCTGGACAACTCAGCAAAACCTGCCGGTTTACGGTCTAACCACGGGGTTCCCGTTCACCCACGACTGTCCGTCGTTTACCAAACTACGACAGCTTGGACAGGGAGAAAGTGAAAATCCATCAATCGTCTGTGCCCAGTTTGTTTTGCAGGCTGATTAAAATTCCTCATTTGCAACACCACCAACCAGAGGAAAATACAATTCTGTGATGACTAGAGGAGGATGTTATGCTATCATGCTGTGCTAACAGGAAGAAGATTAGAGTAAGGTTGAAGGTAGTTATGCCAACATGCTATGTTAACAGGAAGAGGATTAGAGTAAGGTTGAAGGTAGTTAAGCTAACATGCTATGCTAACAAGTAGAGGATAGAGTAAGGGTGAAGTTAGTTATGCTAACATGCTATGCTAACAAGGAGAGGATTAGACTGAGGTTGAAGGTCATAATGCTAACATGCTATGCTAACAGGAAGAGGATTAGAATAAAATTGAAGGTAGTTATGCTAACATGCTATGCTAACAGGTAAAGGATGAGAGTAAGGCTGTTATACCATCATGCTATGCTAACAGGTAGAGTATTACAGAAGGATTATTATTCTAACATGCTATGCTAACAGGTAGAAGATGAGAAAAAAAGATCATTCCTTACCAAAGCGTTCCTTACCTACGGGTTTGGCCACTGGCACGTTACCAAGGTAACGCACTTGGAAGCGTTGGACCAGCTCATTCTTTGGTGCGGGGAATTCTGGGAAGACAGAGGGAGAGAGAGAGAGAAATGTAAACAATAACAATAATCTTCTATGAATATTTTTATAACATACAAACATAACACAACAGAGTCTGAACTTTACAGTGAATCTGAATTTAACAGCGAATCTCAATTTCACAGAGAATCTCAATTTCACAGAGAATCTCAATTTCACAGACAGCAAATTCTCTAATCATGTGAAATTGTGGCCTTGTAAAATAGGTTGGGGCGGGGGGGGGGGGGTATAGTTACCCTGGAAAGGAATATCCACCAGTTTGGAGGGGTCAATGCTGAGCCTGTTCAGACAGGACTTGGAGGACTTCCTCTTAGCCATGATCTGATAACAGAGACAAGAGACCAGAAAGAGAGAAACCATTTAAAAACCTGAGGGCAGATCAGCCATAAGGTCCTCAGATGAACATAAACTGTGTGCTCTCTATTCACTGGTTATAAAAAGTTCCTTTTACTGTTGGTACAGCTGAATCGCTTCTGCCACATGTGGCCTTGCTCAGTCAGGTAAGGAGCATTAAAAATGGCACATCCCTGAGCTGGGTCCACCAATCAGATCAAAGCGCGGGCAGGGAGGGCAGGTGAGCTCACCTTGGAGCAGATGTCGTGCATGCTGGTGGCGATGTTCCGGGCGGGCATGTCACACCTGAACACGTGGCACTTGAGCACCTGCGTGGGCTTGTCCCGCGCCACGTACGCAAAGTCCCTGGAGACACACGGCAACGGGCAACGCTCAGAGCAGGGAACCAATCAGCACACAGATACACGCGGCGGCGGCGGC
>CM045891.1:54505622-54513122 GCA_025169545.1 Anguilla japonica
TGCGCACCTGGGTCCCCCACGGGGGTGCTGTTGGCAGTGCTGGCCTGGGACAGCGATGCCCAGCTGGCCTCCTCGTCGCTGGGGGCCCCAGTCTGGCCCTGGAACAGCAGGCAGGGGCCCCCGATCCCGAACCCGCCGTCCTTCCGCGACTCGCTGCGGCTGGTGGTGTCCGAGGACAGGTCAGCGTCCGGGTCCTTCGCTCCGTTGCCGGGGGTTACGGCCTGTCTCCTCTTCCTCCTTCTCCTCCCCATCCTCGTCTCTCTCTCCGCCCTCCTCCTCCTCCTCGTCTCTCTTGTTCCGCCCTCCTCCTCCGCCCGCTCCCTCTCTCCTCCTTCTCCTCCCCTCCCTCCTCTCCTCTCCTCCTCCTCCTCCCGTTGCCCTGGCGACGGGGCCGAGGTGTCGATGAGCAGCGGTTCGTTGGCTGCGTTTTTGGCCTCCAGCTCGGAGCAGAGCTCCCTCAGGCTCTTCTCCTCCTTCTTCTCCTCCTCCTTCTCCTTCTCCCCGGCTGAGTCCTCCTTCTCCGGTTGGGGCTGGGGTCCGAACCCAGGCTCGGGTACCGGTTGCGGTTCTGGTCCTGCTGCTTCTCGGCTACCTTGCGGAGCTGGTTCTGACCCTCTTTGACCCACTTGGTGTTGCTTTGCCGCCGCCTCCTCCGACGAGTTCCTACATTCAAACATCATAAACATGAGCATTCACCAGACGCTCGTATCCACAGCAACTTACACAGCCTGCATTTCTCTCATTATATTTGTCTATACAGCAGATGACGTTTACTGAAGCAGTTCAGTTAAAATAACTTTGCTCAAGGGTACAACGCAGGGAATCAAACCTGCAACCTCTGAGTTACAGGTCCAGCTCCCCCAACCATCATATTACAACCCAACCAACATTTTTTTGATCCATTACCCCATACTGTACATACTAAAATACTGGGCAGAGACCAGAGACAATACCAAGTTATCAACAGACTAAGAGCCATCACAGAACATAATTCTAAGTTAAAAGAACCTTTACGTAACCAGGTGCATCTCACGGAGTTTAAAATCTATTTTTCAAAAGGGACCAGGCAAGAGTGTAGCAGAGCATACAACGAACTTTATAAAAACAATTCACGTGAAAACAGATACAAATACACAAACCAAGCTCTATGAGAAACTGCAGAAGCCACGTTTTGATATGTAAGTGCAGGTGTTCAAACCCAGAATAAATGTTCAGTTTGGGTCGAGGGCGTGTTGGCCCGGGAGGCAGTTAGGACAGGTGAGCGTTGAGCGGGAGAGGAAGACTCACCTGGCTGCCCCGGCGAGCCGCCAGGTTCTCCTGGTTCCGCTGCAGGTTGGCCCCGCCCTCGTCGACGCCCACCATGGCGCCGTTGACCGCGCTGAGGTGGGCCCGGCGGTTCTTCGGCGAGGAGGAGGAAGAGGAGGACGAGGAGAGGCGGTGCCCTTGGCCTTGCCCCTGCCGCCGAGCTCGGCCTCGATCAGGACGCCGTGCGGCGAGCGGAGGTCAAAGTTCAGCGAGGAGGAGGAGGTCACACACGCGGCGTTGTGATTGGCCAGGTCTGACGTCTCCTCCAATGACATGGCACAGAGCTGGGAGACCGGGGGGTGAAGGCCAGAGGGAGCAGACTCGGCCAACTGCGACAGAGAACACCAGAGACGCCGCGTTACCCTGGCAACGACAGAGGTCTGTCCACTCTTAACCCTCAGAGACCCACAGGAGTCTGCTCGTTTACACACAACAGTAAGCTGATCAATTAAAGCGATTGATCACACAGCTAACTCACTTAACTTGGTCTACTGGGTCTGAACCAGTTTACTTTTTGTGAAAGCAAAAACCAGCACTCGCAAATCTCCAAGGCCCAGAGTGCTCAACAATGAACTGAGTGCATTTTAAAAATGCAAATCCGCCTCCCCATGAATACAGTCATAACTCTTCAGACAATAAGTGCATTCTCTACAAAGACCGCGAGCACGCTTTTCTTTCTTTTTTTCAAAGCAGAAACCACAAACGTTCACACATAAAGGCTACCTACGGTTGTGCAAAAATCCCCCAGAATTCCTTGGAAACGCTTCGGGTTTAAGCGGACCTTGCCGTTGACCTAGAGAGCTAAGACTAGAGGAGCATTGAGGCGGCTGTAGCATCATTTTTGCCTCGCGACGTGGCGCATCACCGGTGAGAAATAAAATGCAGCAGCCCCACCCGCCCCCGTTTAAGATCCGATTCATTACGTTTTCCGGGAAAATTAGCTTTATATAGATAATTTTTGTCCTATTTGATGATAATGTATTGGTTTATATAGCCTAGACCGTTATTTTCTGACCTGCGCGATACATTACATGAGATTATTAAATAAATTATTCTAAGATATACAATACGAAACATAGCTTATGACGTTTATTTTCACGGTTCCCATAAATATAAATATTCTACTCAGACCATTTCTATCGTCTCCCAGCCGCAACACAGTTTGTCATTTTAATACTTTGTCATTTAATAAAAACTATTTTCAAAAAAGCGATACTGGTAACATCGAAATCAAAGCGACATCAAATCCAAAGAACCAGCCGGCATGCTGGGTCGGTGGCAAAGTGTCACAATTAATATTTACGTTTTTTTTGCAGCCAAAACGTGATTTACGTTCTATGCGCCAACAGCCCCAGTAATACGGTTACCCTACACCCCGCTTTCACTTTCAGCCTAAATCAAACATCCGTTTCTCCAAAGCGGAGTTCGCTATGGTCCTACATGCCAAAGGTGGACATTGTTCGTGCTGAATACCGAGGTTGTCTGCGAGTTTGTTTTGTTTATTGTTTTATTTTCTTGCGAACAGTAGTAAGTTATCAAATTCCAGCATGATGCTACTTAGCGGTTTACATCCGCAAGGTAAATAAACTCGTTAGCTGCTTATACATTCCCAGTGATGCACTCAACCAGAATGTAAACATTAAGGCCCGGAGAAAATATGGAAATAGCACGGCTGGGCCCACGGTCCCAGAACAGACCGCATACATTTTCCTCTACGTGCCTGGATGGCGAACTACGCACATACGGCCAGCTCAGCGGGCTACGCTACCAGCTGGCACCACCCAAAATATGTGGGTCTTTTTGAGTGTATCGTGAGGCAATGCACTTGTAAATGAACGTAAATTTACACTTAATTCTCAGCGCAACCGTCATGCACAAATCAGTTCAGTGTGTACATTTATACAATCACGCAACATAAATTATAGTCAGCGAGCTATGCTAACGTTAGCCACCTAGCTGTGCATCCATCTTCAATCCCATTAAATCTCCAGGGTCTTTAAAGCATGTAAATCGTTTTTTAAAAATCTGACCGACAAACATTTTTTACGCTGGCTGGTAACCGTACAATGAAAAAAAATAATTTACCCTTTTATCGCGTCTTCTAGTCTATCCTTCTCCAGCAAACACAGAACAACATGGAATATTTTCCTCCTACGTCTTGTAGCTCACTGTATTCCCCGAACGGCAGAAACCCAATCCCACGTCACCGCATTCGCGTCATTCCGTGTCGCCGACAACGAGGGGTCGGAATTCGCTACAACGGGGGATCCCTTCTCCAAAATAGGACAAGAAGGCCGACCACCACACTCCCACCCTTCTAAAATAAGAAACGGGCGAATCAGAAAAATCCGTTTCAGTCTGGGGCTGACAAACCATGAGATTTAGTCGACGAAGGGACAGGGAATAATTAGGCTATCAAATGGCTCTTGGTATATTTCAGGCTTTAAACCAATCTGCAACTAGATAACGAAGTGTAGTCTACTTGTTTTGCGACAGAAGTGCTCTATTTAAAGAGTATGTTATATATTAAAACGTAAGAATACCCTTACCCATCTGCAAGTTAAGTCTCATACTTCACCTCCAGGGTGAAATACAGATATCATAAAACGTAGCCTATTTATCGCATAGATTTCAAATAAAACTTCCGATTGTTAATTATTTACATTGGAAGAAAAACGGAGAATTCGCATATCTTAAAACGTGCATTGTTCATTATAACTGGGGTCCACCATATCCAACAATTTATTCCTGTAATGAAACAACTTATAGCAACCAAAGAGCATCTGGTCTTACCTCAACTTTGGCCTTGTGTGGTCAGTCACAACTCAAAAGGACTTCCCCAATAGGACAAACTCAAGACAGAAGCCTGTGCAAAGAAGTATGTCGCAGCACTCGCATAGAAAATTTAAATTATATTCATTTTGGTCGCGTGCTTTGTACAACTGTCCATCCAGGCCGTGGTCATTAGAATACAGCTTCATGAATTACGATATACAGAGCACACAAATGCGACAAAAGACCGTGATTCGGGAACCGTGTTACACCCCCCAGGTAATAAAGTTTGGAAATTATATCGCGATAATGAACAGTGAGCGCGAGATAGGGCCTGGTTACCCGAGTCACCCACTGCAGATTTCCTGTTAATGGACACGGGACAACCAGTCAAATTGCTGTTTGTATATAAATGCTATTTATTATTCTTTTTTTATTAACATTGCTGTTAATTTCATCATTTAATAATTACAGTTCATTGCAATTTCTCTCACACACACAAAAAGGTTAAAGTGTCCTTGTGATCAGGATTGAGGAAAACGTGCAGCAACAGAAGAGAAGCAAATTCCTTCGACAATTTACAGAAGCAAGAAATAAAAGTAAAAATTGTTGAACCAACAGTTTTTCTGAAATTGTGCAGCCAAGTTTCTCGTGTCACGGCAAAAACTGAAAGAACGCGTGACTTTGGCATGGGGAAAAGTGCACGTGAATAATGCAGGTTCTGTAAAAGCAAAGAGGATTGCACAAACGTTCTCACTTCTCAAAGACTACCGCCATAAGATCCTACACTTAAGAGGATTTACCCGAATACCACCAGCAGTATTTTTTATTTTATTTTTTTTGTTAACAGTGGTCAGCCTGTAAGTGAGAATTCGATTCCAGCTCATTCAAAGCGTCGAAACTCAAAAGTCGTCAAAGCCGTTACTGTTCTTCAGAAGCGAGCGAGCACTTGCCCGCAAAAAAAAGCCTGAAATGCAGATGACTCCACAGAGCTAGGCAAGGTCGCACTTCGCAATCCGTTTTATTCTCAAGGGTCTTCAGATCCTCATTTTGGCTGCAGTGCTCAAACTCGAAAAATATTCAGACTCAATTTCTCAATGCAATTCTTAAGTGCTGTGTTGGTTTATGAGAGGTAAGATTACAGATACTTTGTCGTTAACACCTGTTGTTGGAACACGTCAATCAAATCTATAATGCAAGTGAGTGGTTTCCCAACCTCGGTCCTGGAGTACCCCTGTGTATGCTGGTTTCCGCTCCAACCACAATTGCAATCCCAGAATTAAGTTGTTAATTTCTTAATTAGGTGCTTTTGGTGTTAAAAGGGATTATTCACCCACTTAAGCCACATTATGTCAGAAATATCCATGAATATTAAAAATCCATTGTTCATATTGTGCTATATTGCAATTTTGAGTATCAATTTTATTCTTCATGGCAGACATAGCTATTTCTGACAATGTGGTTTGAGAGGGTAAATAATCCCTCTAAACATGAAAAGCACCTAAATGAGAAAAAGTAACAGCTTGTTAAAATTCTAGGATTGCATTTGTGGTTGGAATGAAAACCAGCATACACAGGGGGTAACTACAGGACCGAGGCTGGGAACCACTGATCCTGGTCTGATACAGACCAGGACGGACAGTCACGCTTCATTTAAATCAGAAATTATGTTAAGGCATGCGCGTCTGGGTTCGAGCTGGACAAACGGCACGTGCGGCTGAGAAAGCAAGTACGCGTTTGGAATATAATTTCTGTGCATCGCTTGAACACGGAAAGCAGAATTCCTTTCTTTGACGTAGGGGCAAACTGTATTCACTGCAAACGATGAAAAACACACACACACACACACAGTAGCAACCGTGGCATCATCCAAGCTCTGTCCCCCTCCCCAAAATCCACACCAGGGGTGTTCACTCTTATCCATAAAGGGCCGGGGCGGGTGCTGGTTGTTTTGGCCCAGCACTAAGACACCTGATTTTACCTTGACTGAAGACCATGATTAGTTGATCAGCTGAATCAGGTGTTGTAACACTGGGCTAAAACACAAACCTGCACCCACACTGGCCCCTTTTTCGGATAAGATTGGACACCCCCTGCCTGAATGGAAAGAATCCCATTTTTAACCGAAACTGAAAGAGAAAGAGGAGGAGAAAGGGATGACTCAGCTGAAGGGATCACCCCAGATCTCTAAATTCAGAAGGCTTGAACACAGGGTCCCTTCTCCCTTCATTAACAGTCACCCGTTAGACAGGCTGAACCCTGTGATAAGGCGTCGCTGTGCGTCGGTCACACAGTCCTCATCTCACCCCCAAGCGCTCGACCTCACTCAGTTATCAGAGAACAACTGGCCCAGCAGCAGCTACACATCTTTGGAGGAAACTAAAATTTTAAAAAAAGGATCGTGCTTTGGAGCACAAAAACCAAACGTGAAACCCAGTGACACCCTTTTCATGAGGTAACAGGATGCGGGTACACCACACCTCAGACCGCACTGGCGCGGGACAACAAGAGGCCGCACCGATGAAAGAAAGGGGAGGGGGAAAAAGAAAGTGTGTGTGCATGTTGGGATGGGTAAAGGGCTGAGGTAATATCTTTACGAGACTCATTTTAGGGTGTGTAACCTCTCTTTTTTGGCAATGCCCCCCCCCGCACGGACGTTTTAGCCCCCCCCCCCCCCCCCCTCAGCACAGCGTCTTGCTCCGGATGGCCCGCTCCATCTGGCCCCGGGACACGCCCAGCTGCGCGCACTGGCGGGGGTCGTCGTAGCGACCGCTGCGCAGGAAGCAGATGGTGGCGGTCTTGCAGGCGTCCCGGCAGGACTCCGACACGTGGCCCTTGTGGTACAGGCGCCAGAAGCGCTGGAACACCCGGTCGTCCTGCACGAAGGTCTTGAGCAGGCCGTCCCAGTCCGAGGGGAGCAGGCTGGCCAGGCCGTACGCCTCCGTGGCCCGGTACAGGAGGGTCCAGGTGGGGTTGGGGTCCGGGCCCGTCGCCAGGCCCAGGCTGTGGTTGTTGGCCTCCGTCAGGTTCAGGATGTAGGTCTCGTGGTCCAGGACCAGGTGGGAGCTGCCGGGGTACGCCCCGTCCACGTAGTACACCCGGAAACCTGGGCGACGGGAACGCACAGAGGCTCGTTTGACTCCGGGAATTCTGGGAATTCCACACTCCTGCATGGGACCTTTCCTCACCGAGCGTTACAGTGCGGTCACTTAGCAACAGCGCTTTTCCAGAGCTAAGGAGGCTGAGGACATCACGCGCGCCCTCAGGAGTTATTCTCAGTTATGCTACGAGCGTCAGACTCGGCCAGCAACATTCCCCACTGAGGAAACGCGCGTTTTCACATCCTGCTTTTCACATTCTGTTCACATGTCTCAGAGTCAGAGGGGGCAATCACACACACACACACACACACACACACACACA
>CM045891.1:54518122-54528122 GCA_025169545.1 Anguilla japonica
TCAGAGCACATTTTTACTGGGGATGGGGATCAAAGTCTTGTGTTCCTTTGTCAGCTGATTGTTTACACCTGCGCGCTAGCTTTGCGCTGCATCTTTTAGATCTTAAAAAGGACAGGTGTAAATGTCATTATATTTAATCAGGTATTCGTTTTTTGAAATTCACAAAATAGAAACTAAATATCTTAAGAAAAAGATTTTACAATAAGAAATGCGTAATCTTCCTAATTTAATTCGAATGCAAGATTAGACAGAACAGTTCGTACCATGGCAACCGTTCTTGCATGAATCTGAAATCACTTAAGAGAAGCCGAAGGACTTTCTTACCACGAGTGCCACATCCACGATGATGAACAAGGCTTTGCAAAACGAGCAGCTTAGGTTTCGCCACTCGTAGCCAACCTGCAGTTTCTTCACCGCGTCCACAAACCTAACGCGGGCGTCGGTTTGCTCTTCGTCTTGAACTGGATACGCCGTTCCCACATGGGACGACAACAAAGCAAATCCCAGGTACAAAAAGAAAAACGCGCCCAATCCGAAAGTTACCGGCTTCATGTCTGTGTATTAGGACAGCTAACTCCTAGCTATGTGACTCAGCGACTTGGTAAATCTGCACGCTTGCTGAATAGTTTTCGCCTCAAAATAACGTGGTGGTCTTTTGCAGCGTCGACGAACTTCACGATTTGTTCCAGTCCCCCTCAGGTTCACCGTGCGAATGCATAAAGAAATTAGGCAACTCTAGCCTAGCTGGCTGGTAACTACCCGTACTTATATCTCAATAAGCAAGCAAGCTGGCTAACACAGTGCCGCTCTCGGCGCAATAAATATCCTTCGGTTGATTTCTTGCTCAATTAACATGCAACCGTGTAGCTCGCGGAATGGCATGGATACTTCGTCACACCAGAAGTTATTTCCTCACTGCACGCAGAGTTCCTGATTGCTCAGCTGTTGTGGAGAGTCCTCTTATCGTGCGCTGACAGTTCAGCGCTGCGCTGTAAATCTTTTTGCTATTTGTCCATAAGCACAGAACGAAGCCTCCACAGTCCGGCTTATATCAAATTAATTAGATTGTACCACCTGAAGGCACTCTACGCGTGTAAAAGCATCGCCTGTCGACCAGACGAAAAGAAAGACGTGCAATTGTTATTGTATTTACATGTCAAACCGAAGATGAGCCAAACAGCAGCTAGCCACCACTCGGCAGCCAACTTTCAGATCTCCTGTGCAGGTCAGCTGACTAATCATGTGACTTAGCGGCATCCGATGTGCACGGTGCCTGCGCGTGCTCGCTGGCCAATCGTGGTCACCGCCTATGTTTGTTCAACCGAAATTATGCTTGTAGAGCACATTTTTTCCTGTTTGTTACCTGTTTTCTTATAAAGCTGATAAAGCAATCTAACAGACAGTCTACAGAGTTAAATGACGGTAGTGAGGCCTATGAAAACAAGGTAAATCCAAGGGGGTTAAAGAAGCCTCCATGGTTTTAAACTATGGCATCCTTTTCATTCAAACTACTAGAGGACGCGTAAATCATTTGATAGTTTGAATGCAGAATACCCAATATCCTTTTGTGATGAATTATAATTATTACTACGCTCATAAGTCTGAGCCACTTTCGTCGAGTAATTGATGGTAGACAAAACTGGAATTTGAACTGTCAAATATTTTTCAAAGCATTCAGGCTGCAAACCGTCTATAACTGATTATCCGATCTCTTGCGTAATAAACTGAGCATTTGGACTGCACCGATATGCATGTTGCTAAAAAGAAGAAACAGAAACGAGTCGAAGTGCCCGCATACGTGCAGATGTCCTGTTGGGAATATACGTGACGGCTACAAGTAAACGAAGGCTAACACGACTGCACAACCGTGGAGATAAGATGGGAAGGTACACTGTGTATCTACATGTCTGTGGCCTTATTTCCAGTAGCGAAATCATGCTCCAGTCATAAATCTCTTTTATCTTTTAATATGCGTCTATATAAATTACACACATTTGTATAAGACATGCTTTCCCCCCCTTTTGCCTGCTGGTCCAGTACAGACAAGCAGGCCGCGAAATGGGAGACGGTAAAAACAAAGAATAAAAAATGGTGACAAATATGACGATCTTTAAAGCCAGAAAATTACTGAGGGCGAAATATAGAAAACAGAAAGGTCTTTTTAGAGCACTCAAACCGAGCAGAAAGGCAGAATCATTTGGCGTCCAGTTGATTGGAGACCTTGAAAATAACCCGACGCCCCGCTCCCGAAGTGCCTGATTCCCCCCCAAAGATATGAAATACAAAAATAAATCTCATATGATAGGCAAGATCCCCTCTCTTTTAGGTTAAACAGTGAACAGTAAGCGGAAGTAAACAGTAAGCAGTTGTTGTCTTGGAGACGTGGAACAGTTTAAACACCCAGCCAGGGCCATCACGTGTCCTGTAGTTCCTCTAAAACATTATATATAGAATTGTGCACATGCCGACTCACCCCCCAATAATAAAATAAAATAAAATAAAAACATATGTCACACGCGGCTCAGTCATTAGAGTTCATTCAACCTGTCTAGCCTTGGCACAGTTAAATAAGAGGCCATTTTCTGGGAAAGGGGGTAAAAGTGATGTCACTTCCTGTATGCAGTTCATGAATGTGTGTGAATAATTAATCTCCATTCTCTGGACTGAAGGTTTTGACATGGATGCCTGAGTGTGGCTCCAACTACCCTGCTGTTTGGCCACCATGTCTGCCACAGGCTCAACCCAACAGCCCAGCCCAACCCAATAGCTGGGTTATTTTCAGTTATCTGAAGAACCATGCAAAAAGAGGACACTGCATGTCCACACACGCCCATCTACTTTGGGTCCATTTCCAGACACCAGGGCCCCTCAAATTTTACTTTTCCTCCTCAGAAGGGTAATTTGATCATCAAAAAGGTTTGGGGAGACAATCTGTCAATCAATCCGCCAATCAGGAAGGGTTGGACTGAGTTTGGGCTGAATTTAAATAATCAACTGAAATAGTTCCACCATCTAGACAGAAGTAAAATTCCAGCAGATTAATAGCAATTTAAAAATAAACAGCCGCCGTCTTTCACATGATTGTACATTTTGGTCAGTAACACGTTGGTTTGAAAATGGCCAAGAATCTGCAGAAGCCTCATCGAAACTTAACCAGCAACTAAAGAGTTAAAAGCTGTTCAAACGCGAGTCAGACACAGGTCTGGTGAGCTTCCAAAAAAAAAACATGAACCCCCCCCCCCCCCCCCCCCCAGAACATGAAATGCTGAGCTCATTACCCCCAAGGCAATAATGACACATGGTTTTCCATAATAAAAAAGAAAGAAAAAGAAGAGAAAGAAATGTATAAAAGCCAACAGTGCGCTTTTCTGTAAAAAAACAAACAAAAAAAAACAAAACAGCAACAAGCGGTACTAACAACAAAACCAGTAAAGTGGTGTTAATAAAGCAGTACGGAGTGCAGCCAGACGCTCAGGAAGCTGAGGGTTCGAGTGGCGCAGGGAGGGGTGGCGTAGTGGTGCGGTGTCTTTTTTAAGGCAATGCTGGTGTCCGCCCCCGGGACACTGCTGGGTCCGGAGTGGGGTCGGGGGTCGGGGGTCGGGGTTCACTTGTCCTGCATCTTGTCCAGGATGGGCACGATCATGTCGAATTTGGGCCTCTTGGCCGGGTCCTCGTTCATGCAGATCTTCATCAGCTTGCAGATGTGGGGCGAGATCCCCGGGGGGATGGTGGGGCGGAGGCCCTCCAAGGCAATCTGGGGGGGGGGGGGGGGGGGGGGGGGGGGGGGGGGGGGGGTTGATAGACAGAGAGCACAGTGTTTGACGCAGCGATGCAGTGAGTTGGCTCATAACAACATTCATCAGCTGGATTTGTGTTCTGTCGTTTGAGGTACAGCACACACCTCAGTTCTAGTCCCTGATTTGAAGCAAACAGACGCCCTCACTGCACTAATGCTTCTGCTGCACAGCCAACTCTTACTTTAACAGGCCACAAAAGGGCTGCCAGGCACCACCTGAAACATCGACACTTCCTGTCTTTCTGGATTTTTCTTACGTCTCAATCTTTTCACTGTAGGTTTTACTCAGCGCACAGATTTTCCCAGTCCTGAGGTGACCCATCCTGCAACTTCCCCCTAGTGCGGACAGCCAGTGGCAAATCCCCACAATCCTGCAGTGTGTCACACGCTCTTATGGTCTGAGCACGGGCACTGTGCACTGGCTGGGAGTTTAAAACAGGAAGTGTCTATAACGATATAGTTAATAATGTAATTAGTTTTAAGGAAGTCTGCCTCCGTCCCTTTGAAGCTGAAGCATTCCAATCTGACGCAGCCTCTTGAAAAACTCATAAAGAGGCTTGACTGAGGATAATGCCATGGCAACGGGACGTTCTGCGCAGTAGCACGGCACTGGAAACTCCAACCAGCTGCTCAGCTTAAGGAAGTGACATCACAATGACAACTCCCACTGAGTCAATGGCACAGAATTCTATGCTCATATCTGGACCCTTTGAAGAGCAGGTTTTATTTATGTTTTTTTTCCCCCAAAATTCATTCAAGTCAGTGTTCTAGAACTCCACTGCATTCAGTCACCAGTAGTGATTGTGACATCAGCATTAGAATGCTCGTCATATTACAGCTTAGATGGTTAACAAAGTGACGCCACAATAATGCCTAATAATCAGTGCTCAGCTTAAGCTAGTGACATCACAATGAGGACTCAAGCGGAGTCAGAACTCCGAGGGAGGCCATATCCAGGGCAACACAGCCGGCAGCCCCAGGCCGTCACCTTCATGCCGATCTCCATGTTGGAGAGGTCAGCGAAGGGCACCTCCCGGGTCACCAGCTCCCACAGCAGCACCGCGAAGCTCCACATGTCTGCCGACCTGCGGTTGATGTCCTCCGGCTTCTTCTGCAAGGCTGAGGACAGAGAGAGAGAGAGAGAGAGAGAGAGAGAGAGAGGAGAAGAGATGGAGAAGAGGAAGAGGATAAAGAGGAAGGATTGAGAGAGGAAGCGAAAGTGTTAAATAAACGAAAGAGGAAGAGCGGAGCAAAACTTTTGTCTTGAACATCCCACAGGTCTCTGCTTCCACTGCATGCCCTAATAAGCTCCTCCATTCCACGCGCCTCCCTGCGTTCTGTTACAGACCCCGAATAAAACAAACACGCGGACTGCTTCCACAGCCAGGCCTTACCTTCCGGGGCCATCCAGGCGGGGGAGTACATCCGGCCAGGACACTGGAAGGAGAACTTCACGTCCGCCATGCTTATTCTGGCTGTCATGTCCTCATCAATCTGTCAAACAAACCCGCCAATCAATCCATCAGTAATGCTAAAAATCAATCACCTGTCAGTCACAGTAAAGATCTGTGCATCAACAGGTCAATACACCAGTCCTGATCGACACACTCCAGGCTGGTACAAAGTGATGCTTTATGAATACAGATCAATGGCTGATTCATGGCTTATGCATACAACCCCAGGGCTGATATAGAGTGATGCTTTACAGCCTCAGGGCTGCTATAGAATGATGCTTTATAAATAAATTCACACCTTCTGATTTAGGCTCTCTCTGTCTCTCGCTCTCTCTCTCTCTGTCTCTCGCTCTCTCTCTCTCTCCCTCCCCCCCTCTCTCTCTCTCCCCCCCCCCCTCTCTCTCTCTCCTCCCCCTCCCCCCCCTCTCTCTCTCTCTCGCTCTCTCTCTCCCCCCCCCCCCCTCTCTCTCTCTCTCTGTCTCTTGCTCTCTTTCTCTCTCTCACCATGACGCTCTTGCTGTTGAGGCAGTGTCGGGGGATCATGGGCTCCAGGGTGTGCAGGAAGGCCATCCCAGCGCCGATGTCCAGAGCAAACTTCACTGCCTGGGTCTGGTCCACCACAAAGTCTGCACACGGGGGGGGGGGGGGGGGGGGGGGGGGGGGGGGGGAAAAGAGGGAGAGAGTGAGGGGAGGGGGAGAGAAAGAGTGAGGGGAGAGGGAAAGGAAAGAAGGAGAGAAAATGAAAATGTGAAGGGAAAACAAGGAAAGAGAGAATACCAATGATGAAGGACATTATACTGATAATCGTGGTGATGATGCTGCTGGCGTGGGTAGCAGTAATGGTGATGAGCAGTGGTTATATATTTCTGGTGTCTGTAGTAGTCATGGCGATGAGCTGCGGTTATATATGTAGTTATATATTGCTGATATATTGCAGGTACTCACTGGTGCCCTCGTGCAGCACGTTGTAGAGGGACCCGTAGGGCATCCAGTGCGTGATGATGATTGGGTGGGGGGCGGGAGGAGACTGACACGCCCCCAGCATGGGCAGCACGTTGGGGTGGGAGAATATCCTGTGGGGGGGGGGGGGGGGGGGGGGGCACCATTAATATAATCAGAGGCAGCACACCCCCCTGTAGGACCGCTGTACGGGACACTGTCTAACACGTTAAACCCTGAGCCTTAGCCCAGGAGCGCACCTGCACAGGTAACTCACCTGAGCTTGGGATACTCCTCGTTGAAGTCGCGGCTCTTCCTGGTGGTCCAGTCTCGAACCTTCAGCACCTTCACCACGATCTCAGTGCCCTGCCAGCGACCCTGCCACAGCTGGGGGGGGGGGGGCAAGAGAAAGGGGGGGGCGGGGGTTAAAATTCTGCTATGTTCTCTAAACAAACAAAAAACACACACACACACGCACGCACGCACACACACACACAGGCGCACACACACACACACTCACTCACTCACTCACTCGCACGCGCCTGCACACACACACACTCACCTCTCCTGAATGGTTCTCGTTGATCTTGGTCAGCAGAGACAGCTGCTTGTAGTCGATTCCAGCAAGTTTGTTCAGAGTGCCGTTTCCTGCAAACACACGCACACGCGCACACACACACACACACACACACACACACACACACACACTGGTCAGACAGTAACAGAGGCACAAGGACACTCCATAAAAACGCACAAAAGGATCAACACTAATATCCTTATCGTTTACATTTAATTATCATTCTCAGAGAAATTAGAGAGCTTTATTTAATCAGGGGTCACCTGTAGCTGATTCCATTTAAAAGGTGTAGAGAAGGTAAATGCAGCAACAGCAGTATTACTATCAGTCATCATGGTTCAATGGGGAGTCTGAGTGAAACCAAAATACCTAAGAAAAGACTGATCGATTCAAACCACTTTCATGTGAATGCTGCTTTTAAGTCTTTGAAGATTAGTGGTTTTTATGGAATGTTTTTCTCCATTATTCCAAGTCAGTGTTCTAGAACACCACTGCTTTCACAGTTACCAGCAGTAGTGATTGTGACATCAGCATTAGAATGTTCAGCTAAGAACATTCTAATCACACATTTGTGACCTCACAACTTAAGGGATTAAGCAGATAAACATGGGAGAGGAGAGATAGAGAGAGAGAGAGGGATGAGTGGAGTACAGGAGAAAGGGGAAGAGGAGCGAGAGCAGGTGGGAGGGGGTGCAGGGACTCACGGGGGCGGGTTCGAGTGGTGCCTTTCCAGAAGCTGTCCTTAAACGGGACCTTCGTCAGGCTCTGGCCCAGTTTCTCCGCACGCTCTGGAGAGAGAGAGAGGGAGAGAGAGAGGGAGAGAGAAAGGGGGGAGGAGGAGGGAGAGAGAGAGAGAAAGGGGGGAGGAGGAGGGAGAGAGGGAGGGGGGTGGAGGGAGAGGGGCACAGAGAAAGAGAAAATGGTTTTTAATACAAATAAATAATGTATGAAAATGGCACAATTTTGATTATTTGTACAACAGTCTATGTGGAGAGGGAACATTAACAATGAGAACAGGCCAATCAGAGAGAGAGACAGAGGAGAGACAGGGGAGAAAGTGAATAGGAGAGAAAGGAAGATCCCAGGCCACGCCCCCTACCTTTCAGCAGGTCTCTCAGGTAGGGCTTGGCCTTGTCCAGCGGAGTCTCTCCGTATTTGTTACAGATGCTCACCTGGGCGCCGTTAGTAACCAGGTCCTGAGGAGGCGACACAGCGAATATTACACAGAGCTGACCTGACACCGGGCTATCAATCAACACTGACAAGCCCTCAGCTCTGATCAGGATTTACCTCAACCAAAACACTTTAGTATTTTAGTGGTGAAAAAATAAATGGTGTAATAGTATTCTGTGTAATATTTTATTATTCTAAGTGCAACTTTTCTCAAAAAATCCTCTGAAATAATCTAATATCCAGTGAAATCTCAGGCTAAATTCGGGCTGAATCCCGTCTGGCTAGTGTGCAGGAGTGCAGTTCCCTGCAGTCACCAGCAGAGGGCGCGCTGACCTCGGCCACCAGGTCCTGTCCCCAGAAGCAGGCGTAGTGCAGGGGTGTGTTGCCGTGCTCGTTGGACGCGTTGGGGTCGGCCTTGCACTGGACCAGCTGGGAGGGGAAAAGAGCGTGGCGTTCAGGCAGAGCGACCATAACACACACACACAGCATGGAGTGTAAACACTGTGTGTGTGTGTGTGCGTGCCCAGGTGTGTTACGTGGTTCCTGTGTGATGATGTCGCTGGGCTGTAGTTGGTCAGCAGGTGTGTTAAGTTCAGGTGTGTACATGTTGCGGTGTGAGTGTGCGATGTTTGCATCTCTGTTGCCACACCTGTGTGTTAAGGTGATGACTGAGTAAAAGTGAGTGTGCACACCTTGGCTATGACTGCACTGCACCCTCACCTGTCCACTAGGTGTGTTACACTGCCGGTGTGTGAAAGGTGAGTGTGTAAAGGTGAGTGTGTGTATGAAAGGTGAGTGTGCGTGAAAGGTGAGTGTGCGTGAAAGGTGAGTATGTAAAGGTGTGAGTGTGTAAAGGTGAGTGTGCGTGAAAGGTGAGTATGTAAAGGTGTGAGCGTGTAAAGGTGAGTGTGCGTGAAAGGTGAGTTGTAAAGGTGTGAGTGTGTAAAGGTGTGAGTGTGCGTGAAAGGTGAGCGTGTAAAGGTGTGAGTGTGTAAAGGTGTGCGTGTGTGTGCGTGAAAGGTGAGTGTGTAAAGGTGAGTGTGTGTAACTGTGAGTGTGTGTGTGAAAGGTGAGTGAGTAAAGGTGAGTGTGTAAAGGTGTGAGTGTGTAAAGGTGTGAGTGAGTAAAGGTGAGTGTGTAAAGGTGTGAGTGAGTAAAGGTGAGTGTGTAAAGGTGTGAGTGTGTAAAGGTGAGTGTGTAAAAGTGTGAGTGTGTAAAGGTGAGTGTGTAAAGGTGTGAGTGAGTAAAGGTGAGTGTGTAAAGGTGTGAGTGTGTAAAGGTGAGCGTGTAAAGGTGTGAGTGAGTAAAGGTGAGTGTGTAAAAGTGTGAGTGTGTAAAGGTGTGAGCGTGCGTTTGAAGCTCGGCGCACCTTGGCCACGATGTCGCGGTGGCCGTGGCTGGATGCCAGGTGGAGGGGCGTGTCGTCTCCGCGGTTCATCACGTTGATGCGCGCCCCCCGCATGATCAGCATGTCCACCACGCCCGACCGGCCCTCCCGACACGCCCAGTGCAGGGGGCTGAACCCGTGATCATCCCTGGGGGGGGGGGGGGGGGGGGGGGGGGGGGGGGGGGGGGGGGGGGGGAGAGACCTTTAACCTTTGATTCTCCTTTGAACATTAAAAGGAGACAAACAATTCTTATTACCCAAACATTTCAAAAATAATGACAAAAAACCAACAAGACAGAGTGTGAGAGCAGAGAGGAGAGAGATTGTGATTGATTATTACACTTTGGCAATACGTATCTCAAAATATGCAATGCCAATAAAGCATTTTGAATTTGAATTTGAGAGAGCGAATGAGCAGCTGATCAGGGTAGTTCAGCAGGCTGTGATGTTTTTGAAGACAGGAGGGTTAGGGTTAGGATACCCCCCCGCCCCCCCGACCCCCCCCCCCCCCCCCCCCCCCCCCCCGTGTGTTTAGAACACCGATAATGTGAGGGAATGATTGACACCACATCCAGCGCTCTAATGACAGGAGCCTGTGTGTATGTGTGTGTGTGTGTGTGTGTGTGTGTGCGTGCGTGCGTGTGCGTGCATTTGTGCGTGTGTGTGTGCGTGTG
>CM045891.1:54533122-54570622 GCA_025169545.1 Anguilla japonica
CCTGACACCCCGATAAGCCCGCCCCTTCTGGCCAGCTGTGGGCGGGGCTGTGCTCACCTGAGTAACACCCACTCAGATACAGCCTCCACAAACCCCCCAAGCCTCTTATACGCTTATATAGCTATTACACCTCCCGGACAGCAGATGGCACCCTATTCACAAATCCACAATTAGCGTGGTGCATAATTGAGGAAACTGTAAACCGTCAGTGGTAACAGAGCACGTATTCAAAGCATGGTGGTGTATGCCGCCCACACCGACTGCAGTCTCCACAGACGAAAATCAGAAGGCTAAGCCCCAGACCAGACACTCACTGCTCTTTTATGTGTGAACAGCTCATGCTAAAGAAAACGCCTGCTAACACCTGTTAGCAAGTTAACACCTCTCAGTCAGCTGCCTGTAAAAGTGTAACAAACAAAAAAAGAAACGCATGTAAATGCCATGAAATAAAACTCTGCTTTTTGTATCGTATTCATTTTTCTATTCCAAATCCAAATGTATTAAGTATGAGGCAAAATCACACACAGACAGACACACACACACGCACACACACGCACACACACACACAGACACACACACACACACACACACACCCAAACAGAGAACCAGGCTGCAGGATCTTTTTGCAGTCTCCTGAACTGCACCAGGCCTTTTTCCAGGAGCTCCAGGGCATTTGGGGCCAGGATTACCCAACTGAGCGCGGAGGGGAGCGGGGTGAGGGGGACACACACTGTTCCCAAACGCTCCCAAACCGCTTCCAGACCCGTCAGCCAGCCCTGATAAAAGTGTCACCCGCGTAAAACACACCGCGTTACTCGTACTGGACAGAAAGGGGAGGCGAGTCTGGATTCTTTTAAAGGCTCATCTGTGTGCTGCTGCTGCCTCAGTCCGGAGTCATTCATCTGCTGAAACCAGAGGCAGCCAACCCTGAACCTGCTGGGGTCCCCAAACCCAGGTCCTGCAGGGGTCCCCAAACCCTGAACCTGCTGGGGTCCCCAGCCCTGGTCCTGGAGAGCCGCTGAGTGTCTAAGCTTTTACAAGCGCTTTAGATCTTTTCCCTTCGACTGCGACAAGCCCTGGCTGGTGCTCCTGATGTTCACTTCAGCAGAAGAGAGACGGACTCATTTCCCAAGAGAGAAGAGAGACGAGGACGTCAAGGTGACGCAACACCTCTGTGCATGATCCTGCAGGTTTCCCGAAATTTCAACACATCCCAATCTGGAACGTCGCTCATAGCCGGAATGCCACACTCCGGAATGCCGCTACACAATCTACCTCTACAGCATCACATATAAACTCCTACATAAATGAGACCAGCATGTGCAGTAGTGTTCAAACAGGCACTCTGGGCCTTGTGAAGGTAATCAAGGTTTGGGGGTACATTCAAAGGTAGATTATGGTTTTCGCTCGCTCGCTCGCTCACCCCTGGTTGAGGTCGTTCTCCGTGTTGTCCAGCCACAGACGGACGGCCACGGCGTTGCCCTCCCGGCACTGGGTGAAGATGTCGTCCATGACGCCTCCTCCCCCCTCCTCTTCCTCTCACTCTTCCTCTTCCTCTTCGTCCTGGGCCTCGCTCTGCTGGGTACGGTCAGTGGGGGGGGGAAGGGGCGGAGCAGAGGGCAGTACAGGGGACCAGTCTGGAATCTCACAAGGGTTTTGGGGGGGGATCTGTACCCCCCGAACTCTGAAGGGGTGCTGAGTGCCACTCAGCTACAGGAAGACAGGGGGCGCTGTGTCTCCTCTCATCACACTCCTGTACAACAGACCAGAGAAGAGCAAGAATAAACAGTTAAGTTACACTTTATTGAACTGTGTGGGTAATTTCTATCCTCTGCTTTAGACCCATCCTAGTTACTTAGGAGCAGTGGGCAGCCACAGTGCAGCACCAGCTCCAGCTCTGTGGCCAGTTCCTTGGTCAAGGGCAACAGCCAGAGTGTACCTAACCTGACAGGCATGTGTTTCAGTGTGGGAGGAACCGGTGTACTCGGTGTACATGAACACAAGATAACGTTTCTGTTCAGTAGTGATGCTATAAAATGTCTGTTCCATGCTAGCTCCATAGCCATGTTATAAATGTGTTTCCTATACAGACATTTGTCCAGCCCAGCCCAGTCAGAGTCAGAGTCTCCATGTAAGGAGGCAGAGCACCTGGCTGTGCCCTTATTTAACTCCCTGAAGCGCGCGTCCCGCGTGCGGACTACAGCGGGCGGGACGAGGAGGCAGAGCGGACCGGGCATCGGAAACGCCCTCTCTGCTCTGGCCCCTCCCACCACCTGCGTGGGACCGCCCCCCTCTTCCCACGGGACGGGAGGAACGCACTCCCGCACGTCGCTCTGCGGGACGGGAGGAAGAGCAGGATCACGGCCTGCTTCCAGCAGGTGCCCAAGAATTTCCAAATATCGTATGCCAGACGTATCTAGTCCTGAATATTGGCGAAAATATGCTTTTTTTTTTTTTTTTTTTTAAATTGTGTGTAATCATTCTGACGTTTTTACTGCCCGAAAGTCTCACTGCGCTACCCTAGGACGGCCAGCCGCCCCCCTGCTGCTGATGCCGCGCCCCCGCGCCCAGGCCCGGTGCCTGCATGGCCATGTTTGGGCTGGCGCTCCAGCGCTCAGGCGCCGCGCCGAGGCCCCCGTGCCGTCCCGAGGCGTTCGTGGCCCCGCTCCAGCGTGCCTGGCGTGCGCTGCGCGGCTCACAGCACGCATTCCACCGCCCGCTCCATTCCTGGTCGCCACGGCGATACGGCACGAGAGGCCGAAGCCGTGCCGCCGATACCGCGCGGCTGCGGGGGGAGCTGTTCGGCACGACGCAAAGCAGAGAGCTGGCAACCCCCCTGCAGACGTGACCGTGTTCACGATACAGCACGGCCTCCAGTGCTGTACCACTTTTGTAAAACAGTCACCGTGTGTAGAGACAATTAATAACACAATACTATTTATTTTGTTAGGTTTTTTTTTTCTCGCAGGTAACGGTTAGTGCACATGTGCTACACTGTTTACAAGCAGGCTGTTTGAATAACTGTTACTGTATCGGATTTACAATAACAGCCAATCAGCATCCAGGATTGAAACAATCCATTTTATAATGTGTGTTAGGGAACCGAGCTCACAGTTCAGAGGTTGCAGGTTTGATTCCCCAGCAGAGTACTGCTCAAAGGTACTTAACCTGAACTGCTTTAATAAATGCCCAACTAGACATTTTCACAGTGAAAAAAGTGAGCTGTGTAGGTTGTTCTGGATAAAGGCGTCTGTTATAATGCCTGAATGTAAATGTCTGCCAGTACAGCGGACCCCAGATTGCTTCCAGCAGCATCAGTGGTAAAAATTCCCTTTGATCAAACTATTTATTTACTATAATTATACAAGATTTGTCAGCAGGATGACTTAGGAAACACTAACATACAACAAAGTATAGTAGACACAGCATGTGGTTACACAATTTGAGTACATTTCACAATTAGTAAGCAAGCAAGGTCAACACCCACCACTTAACTGCACCAATTCTCATGGATCTCTCTGCATACATGGATGTTTCTCACATGAATGCAGTAAATTACTGCAGAAACACTTTATGCACCACCACGAATCTATAGTATAAGTGTCTGAATGAACTTTGCACATTTCCACAGTGAACCTGTGGTGAGTAGCCCAGGGTGGAGTTTGGGTGTGCTTCAAGGTGTGTAAATGAAACCTCAAACTCCAGGTACAGCTCAGTGTGGCAACCAACTCCCTTTGCAATCAGATGAGAAGATTTCAGTGTGGTACAAACACACAAGCTCTTACAGCAACTCGAAACCAACAGCACAATGCCAAAGGATGGATTTAAGTCAGTTCCACAAGAGAAAAAGGCAACATTCTGGAGTCTGGACTTATTTGATTTAGCCTGCTAAGTCATAT
Organism: Anguilla japonica; assembly: GCA_025169545.1. Lineage (NCBI taxonomy): Eukaryota > Metazoa > Chordata > Actinopteri > Anguilliformes > Anguillidae > Anguilla > Anguilla japonica. The sequence goes on from CM045891.1 coordinate 54,537,022, forward strand.
GGGACGAACCTAACAGAAGCCCCACTACACAAGGTTATTTACACACCGACTGCCCGCAACGCACGAGACCCTTATTTCGTCTCCCTGACAGCAAGCCGTCATATATCAACAGAGAGCGACACACACCACCCAAATTTCACACAGAACTGCAAAGCCCACCCCCCCTCACCTTCTGGTTTTTCTGAAGCTGGTTTGCAGCGCATTCCTGACAAATCGCTTAGTCTTGCGGCTTCGACGGATTCCGCGTCACTGGCAATATGACAACCGCTGGCTTCATGAGAGTTTTTTATTTTAAAATAAGACTTGACTTTTAGTACCACGTACTCGTACTGTATGACAGGGAAAATTGAATGAAATGTTTCGTTACCCACCAATCAAAGTTACTGAATAGCGTTTACTGGTGCAACGCGTAGACATGCGTTATACACAAGTAGAGTCGAATGTACAGTATAAAAACGTATAAAAATAGAAACGGGAACTGATTCAGTCAGTTCACTTTTTTTTTAAATATAGCTAACCATAGTATTGCAACACAGTTGCGAATAATGAAAACCTCAAATGAATAAAGTACAGTGCATGATTCCTTAGCAGATAGACACTCTGGCGTCATCATTTCATGTTAGTTACCAACTAAGAAAACACAGCCAGCAGCGTAACCAGTTATAAAGTAAAAACGTTACAAGAGAAAGAGGTAGGCCTAATTAACAGTAAGGTCTTACTGTTTACAGTTATCTAGTAATAACAATTAAAAGCAATAATCTTCCTGTGAATGTGAATGACCTCACTTCCATTCGAAGTTAACTAAATCTGTATTCGCCAAGTTAACGCGAGCTAGACGACGGCCAACTTTATAGTGCGTTAAATCAGTTAGCTATTCTATCTGGCGACCGGATCAAGTGTAACCAATGAAAGTTTTAAAACGTCGGACAAACTAAGTAGCAATAGCCGACCAACTGGCTAGTTATCGATATATTTTCGGTCTTCCCAGCGAGAGGTTAGGAAGTACACCAACTAGTTGGCCAGTGAGTGAGGTCATTGGTTAGCAAACATTAGCTCGCTGTATTTAACATTATCCACAGACTAGAAGGGAGATGTGCATTACATTGCCACTACCGATTAGCTTTTTTTGCTCAAAAAAGCAAACTCGTGTCTTTTTAATAGGGCTTTTCTGGGAGAAGCAGCTGACTGGGGTAAGCTAAAATTAGTTAGCCAGCTAAGTTTATCCTCTCTCTCTTGGGCGTTCGGTCGGGGCTACAGTCTTCACTGAACCGGACGCAGTCAGCTAGCAGCTTTCTTGCTATAGTTAGCCAACTAAATATGCCTGTAACATTAGCCAGCTAGCTGGCTACGTTTCCCAAGGAACAGATCTGCCAAAAAAATAGCAAGCTTGTGGCAAGACAGTAGAAAATTAAGCATTCATCAAAAAAGCGTGCAGTAAAAAGAAATGAATTACCTGCCGGTTCGAGTACAGCCGCTTAGCGATATTATCCCCCTAAAAAAGCCTGGAAAAGCGAAAGACTACGAACTGTCCCGATATCCACACCGCCACACCCTCGTTCCACACAAAAAATACCCCTCTGACGTGTAGTGCGCGAGCGAGTGCAGCCTGTCCGTCCCGGTCCAGGTCGGCAGCGCTGCACCCCCCTGCGGGCGGAATATTTTGCTCGAGCCGTGAATTCGTCCAGTGTGGCAGAAAATGTCGGCGAATTACACCCCCTGCGGGTACATTTTTTAAAGATATCACAGGCCCTGTTTGAAACGATTTTCAAGTTACAGTGTTGAAGCTACAGGCTTTAATGATTCAAGATTCAAGGTAGCCCACAAGGCGAGAAAAACAAATTCATTATAATTAATTTTTTAGGATTAAAAAATGAATACATTTCTAGAAGAAGGAATAGGCTACATAGTCACATTAGTTATGTAGCCTGGATTAGCTCGCTCAGCAATATTTTACCAGGGAAAATGTATATCCCACGGCAATAAAACGGCATAGATATTATCTGCCTTTACCTCGTGACAAATGGGCTAGTTACTGCAAAAACACGTTACATTTTGACATAGCCTATATTATGAAATGAAGCAATGACTTATGTCAACAGCTAAGAATTATATCAGTAGTTCGGACTTGTTTTAACAGGATATATTGCAGTGCAATTGTTGGTTCCCTGCCTGACAGCTGCCGCGGATCCAATTAACCATCGGGCGATGATGTTATGCCCATGCACATCCAGCGCGTGCCTGTTCGGGAGCAAAGTGTACGAGCACTCCCGCTAGAAGTAATTTACAAACGGAACAGTATTAAAAACATGACTTTTAAAAGTTTGGAGGCTGGCTGTATTGATGTTTAGAGATATATAAATGCGGAAATAAACAGAAATTATGAAAACAGCACCTATAAGAGAACAGTGACAGACCCATTTCAGTTTAAATTCAAGCCAAATACACTTGACAGATAATGCATGTCACATAATCAAGATTGGCCGAAGGTTTAAAGCACCGGATCGGGCTAGTAGCCTACAGCGAGTTACACTAATTAAACAGTTTAATTTCAAAAGTCATTCAAGTACGAGACTTATTTCCCTATGTGGGCAAGCCCTAGATTGGCGAAGACTGCTTTTCTCTTCAGCTTTGAGAAGAAATCTCACAAATCTTTATCCTCTCTTACAGATCCTCGGTGATTTCTGGTCCAGGCCAGGCTGCACAATCGGGGTGGTTTTGCAGTTGGACAGTTTTGGCACTAATTTGAGCCCATAAGTATGCAGTGAACGCAAGTGATGTTGCATACATTAAACCATTTTACAAAAAACGCGCAACACAGATTATGCCCACAAACCGTTTTGTTATACTCTTAACCCAGAAGCATCATACGGGGTGTGTAAATCTTTAGTACCTTAAGTGTGTATGGTCACAAAAAAATCCGACTGAAACGACGCCGCAACAATGGCGAGACTGATGTCTACTGCCCCCCAGTGGCTCATAGGTGTAAAGACACTGAAATAATTCTGATTGGAAGGTCAAAAACAAGGGTTCACCGTTGTCCTTCACAATGTCCTCTGTAGACTAGTATGTTTTTCCAGTAAGAACTTATTATTTTCAGTTTACAGTATCGTCAGATTTACAGCAACAACTCTTAAAAAGCCACTTTATTCACTGGAGAAAAAATCAATTCAGTTGAATTTATTTGATCAGATTTTATTTGCTCACACGCCCATGATGAATTTTATTTGCATATTTTACCTATAAGAATTTTTAAGGTTGTCTAAAGTTCCCCATGCAAATTTGCATAAATTCCAAACCCAATGGCAGAACTTCTGAAATGTGTGAATGCATAGACCCTGGATCCTGAGATTATTGTGGGGGGGGACTGTTCCTCTGCCTTGTATTTTGGTGGCCACACCCCTTTCCATTTTGATTGGAGGAAACCACATCAGTCATTTCTCTTAAATTGTAACATTGCAACAGTTTACATGGCCAAGAATTCATTAACAAATGTCCTTGGTTTTCACCGGGGGGGGGGGGGGGGGGGGGTGTTGGTCCATGGACCCTGGGGGGGTCCTTAAAGGCACCGTAGGGGGTCCCGGGTCAGACTTGGTATGCAATGACTATATATAGATTTAGGAATGTATTGATGAACCTGGGTAGGCGGTCCGTGGGTCAGGTCGAACATACGTAAGTCACATGGTTAGACAGGCAGGTTGCAATTGGCTGACGCGCCTTAACTCTTCTGCAGCGTGTGAGTGAGAGAATAACGTTAACAGCTTCAGGTGGGGTTTGAGATGTTAAACAGGAGTGGAACACATAGCCTATGATGCACTGGCCTCTGAGCTAATACAAGAGATTTCGTCAATCAAAATGACAGGCCTCGTGACAGCAGAGGGAAATTCACCAACCCCATAACAGACGGGAAGTACGAAGCGCTGCAGCGCAATCGCTTACTTGTTTGAACCAATCAAAGGCCTTGCCTCTCCCTGCCCCAGAAACACAGCAATGATTGGTTCCATCCAGCGAGTGACGGACAGCACCCTGTAGCTCCGCCCAGTCGAGGCTGCAGAGAAATCCTGAGGCCGGTGCCCAACCATGGGGGCGAATGACATCACATTAGACGCTCAAAATCGTGACCTCAAAGACGCGCCCCCTACCCCCACCCGTCTGCTGGACCATCGCTCTCTGCAGGTAAATGCTCTGTTCAAACTCCCAATAACATCACCCAGGTGGGCAATACACACTGACAGGGGTTGAGCAAGGCTGCCTGCCGCCTTTGCTCTGAAGCATTCGTGCTTAATATGAGCAAAGCAATACATACATGCTATCCATTATAGTAATTATTGTCTGAAACGGTTAATAATACATGTTGTCTTTTAATTAAAAAAAGAGGAAAGAGTGTACATTCCGGCGAGCATTTCCAAGCAGAATGGCTTTGAGTCCCAACTGCAGCACAGTGTTAGCTTCCTGACCAGTACTCCCTGTATCACATTACAGGCGTTTAGCATACACGCTTATCCCAAGGGACTTATACAACTTTTCACACAGCATTTATACACTGCATCCATTTATACAGCTGAATATGCACTGAATCAATGCTGGTTAAGTACCTTGCTCAAGGGTACAACGGCAGTGTCCTACCCGGGAATTGAACCTGTGACCTTTCGTTTACAAGACCAACTCCTTGCCCGTTACGCTACACTGCCGCCCAGGCGAGGGCGTCTCTTCAGTACCGCGTGGTCTACGCGGTCTCCCCATCACTCACTTGGCGGCTGAGCTGGAGAATCGTGACCGGACGACGCTGAGCCGAGATTCGGCGAGGACTGGCCGCCGCCCGGCGCACTTGGCGGATCGACCCGCTGCGGCAGAGGGAGCTTCTCGGGTGGCGGGATTGGGGGCGGGGCGGTGGCCAGGTCCGGCAGGGTCTTCAGCGTCTCAGACAGCCGCGGTTTCGCCAAAAACGCGGGTACCGCCACTGCTGCTGGTTCTCCAGGCGCTTGTGACAGAGTTGGCGGAATCTGTACCGTTTCCAGGGCTGTAGGTGGCGCCAAAACTGGCGGAATATCTACCATTACTCCTCCAGTAGGTGGTGCTATAATTGATGGAATATCTACTGTTGCACCACCACTAGGTGGTGCTATAACTGATGGAATATCTACTGTTAGTCCACCAGTAGGTGGCGCTATAATTGATGGAATATCTACTGTTGCACCACCACTAGGTGGTGCTATAACTGATGGAATATCTACTGTTAGTCCACCAGCAGGTGGAGCTATAACGGGTGTAATATCTGTTACCCCACCAGCAGGGGGCGCTGTAATTGGCGGAATCTCTCCTACTAGCCCCACTGAGGTCGAAGCAAACGCTGACGGCGACTCCGCCACAGTCCCTTCCGGCAATGCCGCCGTTGCCGTGGATACGGTCTCCACAGCGGCGCCGGCCTCTGCCGATTTGGCCATCTCCCCGGCCTTGGCTTCCATCTCTTCCAGACGTCGCTGCACGATTCCGGGCATCAGCTGGACGTAAGTGCCCATCAGGCGGTGGTTGGAGCGGATCAGTTTGCCGGCGCAGCTGTCCACGCAACGCTCCTACGAGAGGGGAACGCGTTTGTCAAAAATTAGAAAAAGAAACAGGGCTGACGAAGGTCATCGGTGGTGCAGAAACATTGAATCCCTCAAAATGAGAATTTTGTTATTACAGCCAGTTCCGTTAGGGTGACCCCTCCCTTAAGGCAAAAATAAAAAGATGTGTCCCAGTCAAACCGCATACTTCCGTGCTCCAGTGTGGATTCCTAAGCACTGTAGTGCGGAGTCTTGGTACAAAATTTGACAAGTAACAGATTGCCGTCTAATCGGTCACGTGATGATCCGAATTCAGAACACTAGCAATGGTTTACTAACCTACCTACACTAATGCCATAGGGTGTTAGGCTAAGCTGCCGTCGAAAAAAATTGTATATAATTAAAAGGTTAATTGTTTTATCGCGACATGACACAGAACAACCACCCGTGCTGTATGATGAAACCGCAAGGCACGAGGCCGTATTCCCCAACAACAAGCACGAGGCATTCATTACAGTCAAGACAAAACTACATAACAGCTATATGCGCCAGTCAGTGAATCTGACAGCAGGCGGGAACATGGCGAAATACGTTTGTTTGTTATTTTTATGGTTTTATTATACCTCATCCATCGTGAGATTCCTGTAGTTAAGGTTGCTTGTGCATCGCTGGAAGCAGATCTCTGTCATTCGATTGTACACTAGGAGGAAATCCCGGAGCTGCAGACCAGATCAAGAAAACAGAATAAATCCATACACACAAAACAACAGTTAATTCACGTAGCTACGGGTACACATTGCTTCTACAGTTAGAACTTTATGACCAAACTTACATTTCGTAGTTGTTGCTGGTCTTGTTCCATTCTGGGGAGTGCTGGTATATCACAATTCGAAACGGTCTAGACAGGGATTTCGTAATATCACCACGCAAAAGGCAGCTGATTAACTAAATTCGCTTTCGCCTCGTTTAGCACAACAACATTTGAGTATAAATAATACTTTTCTGGCTGATTTTTTATGACTTTTAGACCACAGACATACAGGCGACGTGACTTTCACATAGGCGCAGCCATGTTTTCCTTAAACGCCCACCTACTTTTATGACATCATTCGTGACGTACATGGCAGAAGACCGGCAGTGCTTCTCCGTGGTCCGTACCTGTTCACGTATTTAATCGGTTTGAGTCTAGAACGGATACTCGTCCTGCTATCATTCTTATATCGCCTACTTTATTTACTTGACAAAGCTTTTCTTCAACACAACTTAGATTAGTTATATGTCATGTAAACCACTGGATTAGGATGTTTACCGAGCCACCGCATGTTAAGTTCCTTTTGGGAACAGCCGCATAGTTCTGATAATAAAATATACAATACTGAAGTAACAAACCTTCCTTTAGCCCCGTGCTACACTGCTTAATTTTGGAGTCAATTAGCCCCTGATATTGAAAATGCAATGACAGCACTAAGTAACCCTTATCCAATATTATTTTAAGGTCTTAAGCAAACAATACTGTTTTCAGACGTTTAATTGATTTAAAAAAATAAAAAATAAAAAAACTAATGGTAGCCATTGACATAAAAAGTAGTGCTCAATGCTCAAAACTTTTAAAATATGTATAAACTGACAGGCACACTTTTTACAATGAAAATGCATTTTTTTAAATTCTTTTTATTCCTGTACAACACAAACACACTTCATCATACAACATCACACAGAGTATAACACGACATCACGGTGTGAATTCAGCTGCATCAGTCTAACCTGTTTTTTGTCAAAAGCAGACGTTTGATTAAAGTTAAATAACGAGTTGCCACGGCGGGAATAGTCATTAGATACTTGAACGCGTGTCCAAATTCTTGCAAGCAGGAACCCTGAAGTCCTGAATGTTAGCAATATGCTAACATTCGGGAATGTTAGCATATCGCTACCGAATCACATGAGATTCAGCATAAAACATAAACATATAATAGACACAAATAATTCACAATTTAGACAGTACCACTTGGAGAGGCAAATTAAGTACACAGAATCCCAACTGGTGAGAATCATTGTGCTGGTATCTCAATACATATATATATGAAAAACAGCAACAAACACGAGGCCATTTATGTTGCATAGTGTGTTGCACGTACTCTCTGAATTAAAGAAATAATTTCAAAAGAGAAATACCAGACATTTTTATATCAGTCACACTTATAAATAATGATTGAACAATAAGAGCGCAATGGGAAAATGTAAAAATGATGATGTTCCACTGTTGAACCGCTGATACAATGAAAAACTGTTCTGCAATTTCCCATGCCTCTCAGTCATTTTTTAGGGGTACATTCAAACTCGTTTCAAGAGACAATTTAAACTAAAGCTCTGACAAAGCTGGATAATCTCACCATATCTTTCTGAAAATAATACCCAACAAACAAAGAACCACAATGTAGCACATACACATACACCCCCCGCCCAAAAAAAAAAGATAGATTGAATCAAAAAAGCAGTTGTTTGCCGGAAGTTCAGTGTTTGAGGTTGTGTTTTTCACTTGTTCCAGTCTCTAACAGGAAGTTTGAGCAGAGGTACTGCAGGGGGTTTGTCTCTGTTTGGCAAACACAAAGTCAAGCCGAAGGGCTGTTTTTTCTCCCACATTTGTACTGTGTGTTCTCATGAACTCAGCTACCAGTCACCGCACAGATGCTATTCTCACAGTGGCACACATAGCAGGCAAGGCTGAATTATGTCTGGGGAGGTCACATGACCAGATTAATAGAAACCTCAGACTCATGTACAGTACAGTGCACACTAACACAGGCCCATTTCTACACTGCTTTGTGTGTAAAGAATGTAACCTGTGTCAGTCGCTCTGGATAAGAGGGTCTGCTAAATGCATAAAAACATAAATATACAGTGTACTGCAGGAAGAATTATAACATGAAAGATATGTAAGTGTAAAAATTATGAAAACATACCTACTCCACACAAAAGGACTACATATATTTGAGATAAGTGATCTCACTCAACTTCTGGAATGTATTTAATAATAAATAAACTAATGGATTTCTTCAGAAGTATCAAGATCTTGTGCAGGTGCTGCTCCAAATACGATTTAAGCTGGATCAACCAATGACCTATGACATCACAATGCTGGCTCAGACTTTCTAGAACCAAGCAGACTGCAGAGAAGCCAAACTCACAAACTGTACTCCCCTTCTCCGGGTGCTCAAGAGACACAAAGCATCAGGGGGTGGAGACTGTTGTCACGGTTACCTACTATCAGTGTCAAAAGCCTGGCTCTGATTGGCCCTAGTGAAGAAGCGAGTGGGGTCATCGTGCACGTTGTCAAAATCCATCATATCCTCCCTCTCCCTCTCCCTCTCCAGCCTCCTCTCCAGCTCCTCGCTCTCCATCGCCACCTGGTGGCTATTCAGGTAGATGCTGTTGCGGGAGATCATGGGGCTGCTGTTTCGGCACGGCATGCCGGGCTCCGTCTCCACCTCCACCTCCACCTCCAGGAAGTCCTGCTGGGACGGGTGCTCCGCCCAGCTCTGGCCCGGTTTGGGGTTCTGCTTGTTCCTGTGCTTCTTCCTCCGCTTCTGACCCACCACCAGGTCCAGGGAGGCGTAGGACACGTCCTGCTGTGGGGGCTAGAGAGGGGATACAAAGTGTTCTATAACTGAAATTCGCTCCCCAATCAGAATCCACTTCTTCATTTAGGCCACTAAACAGTCATACTGATGATTGGTTACTTATGCATGAAACCTTTCCCACCAGGGAGTTTTATTCTCACCACCGACTGATCGTTTTTCTTCCCGCTGGGGAGTTATTTTTCTGCCTGAACTGCTCACTTTTTGGGGGTCCCCTTTTTTTCAAGGCTGATTTTTTTTTACCCCATTTCATTTTGTATTCCCACAGTAAAAAGCACTACACAAATAAAACCGAATTGAACTGCACTGGATTGAACTGAATTGAACTGAACTGAAATGATTTGAATAGAACTGAATTGAATAAAATGTATCAACTTGCTGACATCAACTAAAGTGTAAGTATGTTCATTCATTCAAGTGTGTATGTGTGAGAGAGAGTGTGTGTGTGTATGTGATTGTGTGTGTGTGAGAGAGAGTGAGTGTGTGTGTGTGTGTGAGAGAGTGTGTGTGTGTGTGTGTCTGGGAGATAGCAGTGACCTGTAGGGCAGGGTTTATATTTAATCACTGCGGTCGGATCACTTGACCAATGTGGCTTCCCCCCCTTTCATCTCTAAATGCCCTGCTCTCTGCAGCGGCTGCAGGTGAGAGGGGCGGCGGGGTGGCGGCGGGGGGCGGTGTGAGGTCCTGCCGCCGATTCGGCATGCCGCTCCACCACACAGCCTTACATCAGCGCTGTCGCGAAGACCCGCCGACGACGTCGACGTGACGTGAGCCCCACGCAACCCAGCATTAACCCAGCGTAACCCAGCGTTAACCCAGCGTTACCTCGGAACACCCGTAAATGTTTTTACTGCTTTCGAAACTCTATGCCCCTCTTCCCTGGAATGACCTGCAAAAAATTTTCTTTGTAAATTTGAGATCTTGGATCTTGAATCTTGCTCATTTGGATCGCAGCTGTTTCAATCTGATGCCTGTTATTATTTCTTCTCTCCTCTAATTTCTTGTAAAACATTTTTTACATTTCCTTTTTAGTTTTATTGAACCTCAGCACCATTGCAAATGGGGGTCCCGTCCTCACTGTGTCCCCGAGAATATTAAATAAATATAAAAGAGAAAACTACAAAGACCTCAGTGTGTATTTACAGAACCCTCAGTAACCCAAACGCACCAAAAACACTCACAAACTCCACGTTCAAACTCCATCTCGGCTATGTAGTCTACATTTCACTATGTAGTCTACATTTGGCTATGCAGTCTACATTTGACGATATAGTCTACATTTCACTGTGTAGTCTACATTTGGCTATGCAGTCTACATTTGACAATATAGTCTACATTTCACTATGTAGTCTATGTTTCAATATGTAGTCTACATTCGGCTATGCAGTGTACATTTGACTATATAGTCTACATTTGGCTATGTTTGGCTGCCTGCATTAGACTATTCATTGGGCGACATTTGATGCTACAACCATTAAATATGTCCTCATGCTCTCTCTTTCGCCCACAAAACCTGGGTCAAATGCCTAAAGGATAATCGGCCATGTTTGATCCGCCAAGCTTTCATCGCCAACAGCCTTTCAGGTGTCATGAGACACCATGTGAGGAGAGAGAGAGAGAGAGAGAGAGAGAGAGAGAGAGAGAGAGAGAGAGAGAGAGAGAGAGAGAGAGAGAGAGAGGGAGAAAGAGAGAGGGAGAGGTGAAAGCAGTTTACCTTCTCCTGCCTGGAGCGTGTGGTCATGTGTTCGTAGAAAACCTCCCCTCCCCCACCAGCCCCCCCAGCACCTGCACAGAACAAACAAACAAGTGTCAACGCTCGTGTGGTGAACAACCCAAAAGTTTTTTTCAAAGTAGACTTTTCTTTCTGTCTCCAACAGGCCACTTGACGGTGTTACAAGATACACACTACATATGCTACTGTCTACAAAACAAGAACAACCAACCTTAAAATATTTTCCAAAACAAATTCATTAGAACAAGGGAAAAAATATTATACTATAATTATCATCAAAACTTGGAAACATTCACCACTCGTGCAATGTGTCTTATTTGTTTTTGCCGGAGTATGACTACTGAATGCCAAATCAGCCAGGTGTCACACCTGCGTGGGGGGGGGGGGGGGGGGGGGGGGGGCTACTCACCTGCCCTGTCTGGGTTTATGTTGCCATATATGGGGTTCTCTTGATCCAACGTGACCTCAGGACTGTAAAGCAAAACAAAAAAACAATATCACGCAGGCATTCACTGATGCAGACCGCGCAACCGACAAGCACGATACCCCCCACAATCCTTCTGGGCACACTTCTCAGCTTCTGACGACTCACTTCCGCTGAACCAGGCATCGTCATCTACTGTCATTTTCATTTTATTTCAAGGGAGCATACATTTGGTCGATAGCCTATAATTTTTTCCGACGGCGGTTTGGTGCCGCAGCACGTCCAGAGTGCAGTCCACGCGCAGGCTTGAAGCGGTTACTGAGGTGAGGAACGGCGCTTCATGGTTAACAGTGTCAAATAATAAAAGCGAACAAAGCCTTCGGTCCAAACCCACAGCTTTCCGGCCTACAGTCCAGTAGGCTACGCTGAACAGCACACCACGTCACAGAATAAGCGCTCGTTTTGTCCTTTTTTAATTTTTGTTCACATGCTTTCCCTTCGAGCCAACACTGAGCCAATAATCTCCCGACTTAAAGCGACAATTCAGTAAAAGCTACAACCAGTCGGTCACTAACCCTTTTTTTAAACAACAGCGCTCAACCACTGCTAACTTTCATACTAGGCTGAATCCAGGCTCTGATCAGTTGAACGCTAAACAAGAATTCGGTCCGGATCGCTGAAATCAATTTGCCGTCAGAATTCCGTTCGCGCATGCATTTTCACGGTGAATGCTTCGGCGACACTGTAACTCCCCAATTCGTAACCCTCGACTGAAGATGATCTGAAGAAGCCTTAAGGCCTCTCAACTCAAAAGAGGCAAGATAGATCAATCAGAATTTAACTACAGGGCTGTCAGTGTGCGTCCGCCGAGAATGCGCACACAGTGCTAGTGCACGTTACGAAATGCAAACGCACAGACCAAAAACAAAATGAAACGCAAGATCTGTAACGCATACAAGTATATGGACTAAACGAATGAAATGGATGAACGAAAACAGACATGGAGTAAAACAGTGGGGTAAAAGACTTACCTGTCCATGTGGTAGGCCTCGGGTTCAGGGCACGGGTACTCTTCAACGGCTATAAAAAGTGAAAAAGCAGTTTTGTGGCGGTTTTAAATGTGCGCCTTAAAATGTGTTTGTTTTTTTCTGTACAGTCCATTTTCCTAAGTGCATCTGTCAAAGGACAGTTACCCACAACAGTTACTTTAAGGAAGAAATAAATAGGAATCATATGTTACTCTTCTTCAGATAAGGACATTAGCCAGCTAATTTGGTAAATATCTTCAGAAATATTTAGACGTAATTCAGGTGGATATTTTTGGAGTGACCAAGAGTTTATAAACCCTTGTCTGTGAGTAAAATAAGCTACACACTACTGAAAAAAACAAACAACAACAAAAAATAAGACAAAATTGAAAAAAATTGACAAAAATGCAGAAGATGGCCCTGTCCGCTACAGAAGAATACACTCCTGAGGTCATGCTTAAGTGTGCAGTTTCCAAAAGATGGGTCAAATCCCACAATAAAGGAGGTATGTAGCTACAAAATGCATAGACATGACAAACGCATGTCCTGAACGGGGAGTTTTTAATTTTTTTTTTTAACTGAATTTTTAAATTTTTAACTTAAATCAAACTGAAACGTTTTAACCGATACATTTAAATCGAATCATCCAGCATTCGAACGGCCCGCTAAGCATTCCGCGTTGTGTGATTTACTCACGCGCGCCCAGACTTCTATGATGAAAAGCAAAAAATTAACCAGCGCACCTACGCTTACTTACTTTCACCCGTGTTCCCCAACGGGTTTTTTTTTTGTTTTTTTTAATGTAAGGTCCTGCCACGCTGACAGAGGTCGCCCCAAAAAATATTTGGAGGTGTCCACCATAAGACACAGAGGCATAGTGTCGCTATACATACATGTGGTGTCCTCACTCTTACCAGACAAATTACATGTCCAAGGAGCACCAGCATACTAAAGTATACACTATCATCTACTGTAGCCTGCAGCAAATTGTTTCCATTCAGCATTGACCTACATTGCATTACAGTCTAACCACGCAGCAAAAAGCCCAGTGTTAAATCAACTCTTACAGAGTACATATGGTCCCACTCTGGTACCCAAACATAGACAAACCTAGACCTAACTAATTCGTGAATAACTCTGTTTAATGAATGCTGACCAGTAACAGTTTGTATCATTTCTGTTAAAAAAAACAAAACAACTAATATATGTTTTAAATCAGAGCTGACGTTGAAATGCACCGCATCTTTAAAATGGACTTGTTTTTCCTTTGCGTTGTTCTCAGTGTGATGCTCTGTTTCTCATTGTGATTTTCACCCGTGTGTACGACAGGCTAGCTTAGCAAGCACGGCCACACCTTTCAGGGGGGAAGGTCAGTACCAGTTCTCCCCTGGGGCTACAGCAGTGCTTCTGACCTCTGACCTCTGGAGGTAGTAACCTCCGTAGGTAGCTCTGAGGTACCAAGACTAAGACTAAGCTACAGAGGAAAGCCTCCCACTCTCTGCCTCCCTGAACCTCAAATGACCTTCAGAACACAGTCCAATCAGAGAGCTTCATTTCACTGACAGGGTTTCAGTCAAGGATATGGGATGCCTTGTTCGAAGTGTGCTTTTTTTTAAACTGCTTTTTTTTTTGGCTTGTAGTATGTATCATAAATGTCTGTTAATGTATGCAATTGCAAAACTGAGCAGCCTTCTCAGCTCTGACTTCCTTGTAAGATATACACACTGGGACTAAATCCGGAATTACTGGGACTGCCCAGTTATATAGGTAAAAAAAAAAAACAAATACTTGAACGAATCATACAGCACATTTACTGTGGATGCATAGGACTGACTAGACAGAATGAATCTTAGGCACATGCAATGACAGGATGATTCTTAGACACATGCATTCAAAGGATGTTGCAATGACAGGATGATTCTCTACGCACCCTTTCTTCGAGCATCCCTCCGTCTCAGAGAATAAAGAATAGCATTCAGGCACAAGGAGATCGCCAAGATGGTAGACACCAAAGCCAGCGCCACGGACATACCTGGATCACAGCCTACAGTAAAAAAAAAAAAAAAAACAGCAATACAGTTAAATCCATGTCAGTGCAGTCTGTACCACTCTCACCTCACGGCAAGAAGGTCCTGGGTTCGACTGTTGGCCAGAGTCCAGGTTTCCTAAGGGTACTCCGGTTTCCTCCCACGGTCCAAAGCTGGATGTGTTAATTAATTAGCAAGTACAGTCACACATTTCAGGGGGGAAGGTCAGTACCAGTTCCCCGCTGTGGCCATAGCCGTGCTTCTGACCTCTGACCTCTGGAGGTAGTAACCTTCGCAGGTACCTCTGAGGTACCAAGACTAAGAACTGAGCTATGGAGGAGAGTGAAATATAACCGGTCTGATGGTAACAGAAGTCGCTTTGTCACAAAGAGGTTGCAGGTTTGGTTCTCAGGTGCAGGTAATACCATTTGTAAAAGGTACTTAACCTGGATCAGTAAATAGCAATCTGTTTTGTGTGTAAATAAACTGGTTGTACTTCAACAAATAATTAAGCCAAGTATAAGTATGGCGTATGAGTCATTCTGGAAAAAAGAATGTCTGCTAAATGCCTGAAAATGGAAATGATAAAATGATATTTCATTTCTGAGCTACGCCCAAGTCCACTGTGGATAATAAGTGGCTGGATCAACTGTATAAATATATATATGATATATATACAAATACATATATATATATATATATATATATATATATATATATATATATATAATTTTTTTTTTTTTTTTTTTTTTTTTTAAACACTTGCCAAAAAAACATTTAAAAAAAACTAAAATTATGCTTTTAGAATACAGACACAAAAGCCTTTGCTTGAGGTGAAGACTGATCCAGTGTTACGACTTAAAAGTTGCAACAGAGCTACCGGAATTACCACCTCAATATAAACGTTTAACATCATTCGATGCGACGTAGGCCTACGCATTGAATTGTCTCCATTTGGCACTAACTTCATTAACTAAAACACATAGTGTGAATTTAAATCATTTCTAAAGGAGAATCCTGCGGTAGGCTACGTACACAGTAAAATGTTCGGTGTTAAATCAGCTCTGTTAGGTAGTAGCGTAGCCTACGTGATCTCAGCCGGGCTACTGTGAGGTCTGTTAGATTTGAATCAATATCGAATATTAGACTGTGGATCCTAACGTGCACAATAATAATATCACAGCAACCACTTACCAAGAAAATAACATTCTATTATTCTCTACATCCAAATGGATATCGTAGGCTACAACCCATTTGTCATTTAAGGTAAGCGCTTGAAAGTTATAGCAATAACTGATCGTAGGCCATTGAGTAAGAAAACAAGTTCTGACATTGGTATCAGTGAAAATGGGAAACCATACCGAGAACCAGATTAAATATGTCGTGTTGTAAGTGGATCCTCCAACGACGAAACACCTGCTAATATACCACAATTCTTCTGTTGCGCAAGTTCCACTGCATGCGTTAAGTCTGATCAAGATTCATTTTAAGTCTGCCTCGGCTTAAAAACAGTACGAAAATTAAGGTGCCAGTTACAGTGAGCAGCCTAATCATGCGCAGAGCCATTCATAAAAATGTAAGACATTAAATAAATAAAAAAATCTGAAAGCCTAGCTTTTAAAATGTAACATATATTTCTTAAAGCTGATTCGACGGGTAACTTGCATGCATGGAAGACGTCAAGCAGCCAGTTAAGAAACAGTACACAGGGGAAAGGCCTTACCCATTTCAGACTCAGCGTCGGGCAAACAGGTATGTTCGGGTGTCGGTGGTGCGATAAATGACCGTGGTCTCGTGCGAGCTCGAGGACATCGCAGGAGACCGAATATTCCTTCCGAGTTGGTGACGGCTGCTCAGGCACTTGACATGCCGAGTCTATTTTTACTTCTTCGTGTCTTTTTCGGTTGCAAACAGGAAATGTGGCGGACGACCACATCGCTGCAACCTGTCACGTTAGCAAACTCACTGTTGAAGATTTATCTAAAAAAAAGAAAAGAACAATTGCACATTACTGTTATTAAGTGAATAGGGAAATTACATATTTAAGCGTTTCTGAAAATGAATCTATCAACTTCTGTTTCAAAACTACTACAAGCCTACTGTTCGTGTTAAGTTAGTTGGTGAACACGTAGTAATATAAAGTACGGCACATCTGATTTCATATTTCCTAGTTTTTAATTTATTATTGCTTCACAAAAAGGTGTAGGCTGCTCCTTTAACGCGATAGTAGCCTATCGAATGGCCCTAGATTAGCTTTAAATTAGCAGTAGAAGTGAAAAGCGCAGATTCGTTTTTACTTATTATGACCTAGATTCAATACGACTGTCATTCAGTCCATTGTCTGCAAGAAAATGGTTTACAGGCAACCCAATGCTATACCTTTAAAGACAGATGGTATAATCTGTAGTCTGTTTTATTATTGATGTTATTATTATTATTATTATTATTATTATTAATCTATTTATTTATTTGTATTGATAATGCTCCAGTCTCAAGGAACCAAATGTGTACGCAAAAGAGAATGAATTACGCGAGAACGATAGCCATATTATGCTGCGAGTTACCCTGGATGAGAACGCCTGCTAAATGACTGCAATGCAATTAAATGCTACGCTTATGCAATGTAATGTAATGTCACGTAATGTGAATGCAGTGTTATAATGCTGTAACGCAGCCTACCGCAGTGCACATTTACAAAGTGGACGGAGACGGTTTCAGTAACCCGCGCGTTTTGTGCGGAGAGACAAAATAGGCTACGCACCACCGTCAGCATCACAAATTCACATAAACTGCTGAATTCCTCTGATCACCGTTGCGTGAATGTTATCCCACCGTGATGACAGTTGGCAGAACTTTTTCTGATTATGTTAACAAATTTTAAAGTTTTAGTTAATTTTATGACTGAGGACTGTACCTGATTTAACCTTGATAAAATTAGGCCAATTAAATGTAATCATGGTATATGGCAACATTATTCAATTGAAATGTTATCACCTTTTTATGCGTATTGTCATTGTTGATGTTGTCATTATAATAGTGTGTACCGTGTATGCCATGCAAATATGAGATGCAAATCTCAACGACAATTTTCCTGGTCGAATAAGGGATAAAAAATAAAATAATAAAAAGGATGCAGACACATTATCCATCTCCTCACTTCAACCTCACACGACAATAACCCGCGTTTAGTCAGCAACAAAAGTTGGGTAGGTGCGGCGATTTTAAAAGAGCGGATGAGGTTCAATGCTGAGGTTTTGGTCTCATTTCAGAAACATTTTTCATGTTAGCTTGGCTACATAAATTTGTAGTCACGCGGGTCGTAGCAAATGTGTTCACATTCATGAAGCGAGCTGTGGGCCCCAGCAGGTTTTGGACCCCCCCAGTCCCAAGGGAAAGTCAGAGATACCGTCGTGGTCGCGTCTGCGAGGTAACTTAACTCTTTGTTCATGTGTTCTAGTAAACACTTTTCCCGCCATTATGGCCAGTGGCCCTCGGTGATGCCCCCCAAAATGGTTGTGAAAAGAATTCCCGGCATACAGTTATTGAAAACACGTTTTGATGCGACAGCAATGTACTTGTATGAGGTTTGGAGGACTGCGCGCACGTGCAAGCAAATGTTGCAAATTCATTTGCATTTATTCCTTGGACACACAGCATTATTTTAATATTTCAAAGCACATAGGCTACTACAGTATGCAATATTCATGCTGGTTGTGCAGTTACAGTTGTGCAGTTGCACAGCGCGCTCACACTTAAAGCCACGCGACTGTGAAGGTAGCCTATATTTATCGGCGCTATCTTTATTAATGGCTGATACCGGTTTTCTTTTTTTTTTCATCTTGTTTTTTCCATTCTCTCGCGCTGTCACTGCCGCCACAGTAACCAAAGGGAGGAAACGGCTTCAAACTTTTTTTTTTGTCTTGGTGCTTAGCAGCGCGCGCAAGCTGAAACGCTGCGGATTCTAAAGTGAAAATTCTTCATTAACGAACTCTTTTCAGTTGCTTCTTACGGGGGGGTCCAGCAGCTAATCTGTACGCGCATCAGCGTTGGTAGGCAGTGGAAACAGATAAGAGGGCTGTAATTTTGATCAAAGAACGTTGGAAAGCATTCTAAAAACTTTTCACCAACACACGTCTCTCATTGCTGCAGATGCGCTCTGTCCATACAGAATCCGGGAGGGATTGTTTGTGAGATTGGCATCCTAAAAAATCCTGTTGGTTCTATTCAAGCCGTAACTGACCATTGGTCCATTGGCAAAGTTCATCCCCAGAGTTTTTGGCAGACTTGTAACTTCAGAGGGTTTAAATTGGTCATAGTGCTGTAAGGCTACGACTCTGAACAGTGAGGCCACGAACAGGAATAATCCATAAATCATTGTAATGCAAGTATGAAATATCAAGGCTTCCGAAGGCTAAATCACTGGTGCACAGTTATGGAATACGCCCCACAGTCCAGCTGAGCGCGACAGCTTACTGGCGATTTGTACTGCTCCATAGGGGAGAAAATAAATCAGCAGGTGTGCCGCTCTGTGTCACCCTCATCTCAAACTGCTGAAGTTTAGCCGGTGTGAAACTGGTTAGAACTGGGATGGGAGTCCTCCTGGGAGGACTACATTGTGGCTTGAAGTGGCGTTGGTGGACCAGCAGGGGGCGATCTTTCCCCGTGACCAAGTGGAACCCCAGCGCAGTGATGGGGGACGCTCGGCTGTAGAATGGGACGTTAAACAGAGGTTTTGACTCACTCTGGCCATTAAAGGTCTCGTGGTACTTTTCAGAAGAGTAGGCGGTGTCCCATTTCTGCCCATATTCCTGCCAAAAAAGGAGAATTTGGCTGCCTAATCATCCCCCACCTCTGATTGGCTGAATGATCCTCTTAAATTCCCCACCCACTTTGGTTCCCCAGGTTGTCACTGTGAAAGAGAACGAGTTCTCAGGTAACCTACCTGGTTAAAGAAAGGCCAAAAAAAAAGCATCAGGGTCAGAAGAACAAACATAGACACTAACATAGGCCTAATTCACGAATAACACTGTTTAATAAATGTTGACAGTAACAACTAGTATATACATATATACATTACGCAAATGTATATTTAAAATCATGGTTGACTTTGAAATGCATCGTGTCTTTAAAATAGACTCATTTTTTCCTTTGCATTGTCTTAAGTGTTAGGCACCCACATGTCTGACAGGCTAGCTCCCCACCAATCAGGGTGTTTATCCACTGCCTGACTGAAGAAGAAAAAAACACATTTTATGAAAAAGCAGCAGGGCATGCAGAATTAAAGTGTTTTTTTTTTCTTTTTCATTTGATCATTGACGCTTCTAGTCACAGTGGTTTTTGCTTCGGTCCTTAGTCAGGTGGCTCTATAGCTGCAGTGTGCTCCCATCTTTATACAAAGCGTCAGATCGAACAAATGATTGGGCTGATGATACTGCGGTGGTGGCGAGCCAAACCAGCTAGCTAGCTAGCCACCAAAGGGCTAATTGTGTTCTGCGCCACGTTGCTTGGGTTGCATTGTGATGTCACAGTAAATACCGTCCCCAAAAGGCCGTGTGCATGTGTGTTCGTGAAAGGCTAACCGAAGGTTCTTTGTTTTGCCAAAGGAATGACCATTGCGCACTTCCTGCTGTCTGTAAGCTTGTTCTATTCTTGGGGACTTTCTCAAGTCAATAAATACAATATGAATTAGGAGACTGAGTTGTAGTGAACGTGGTTGCCTGTCAGCTGACCTGAGACTGGCTTTGGGTGGTAGAGGATGCTGAACTTGGCCTCAGCCATTGTGAGGAGCACTGATATTTGCATCCTGTCTGTCTGACTGCGGTTTTGCAGACTGCAGCCCCTCTCTCTCTCTCTCTCTCTCTCTCTCTCTCTCTCTCTCTATCTTCCTCCCTCCCTCTCTCTTTCTCTCTTTCTGTGTTTTGAGGGAGTGGAAAGTCTTTCCACCTCTGACTTGGGGGGAAATTCCAGCTCTGTTGATGTACAGGCATAGAGTGCGAGAGTGATTCCTGGAAAAAAAAGTCCTGAACCACCAATGCGCACACATTCACACATATGCATGCACACACACACACACGCACACACACACACACACACACACACACACACACAATCACACACATACACATCTGTACACACACACTCTCTCTCTCACACACACACACACACACAGCAGGTCGGAGGGGGAATCCTGGACGTGGGTTCCCAGCTCTCGATCCTCCCACATGCTCTGAACTTCCTGTCCGCCCTGCCCAATCCCTCAGAACTTCCTGTTTCCGTACCTCACCCCTCACCGCACAGAATGCCACTCCAACCCGTCAGACACGTTTTCTTTCCTCCCCAGATGAGTGGGCCAATCTGTGACCTTTTCACTGTCTCCTCCTGACGGCTGGGCCAATCCGTGACCTTTTCACTGTCTCCTCCTGACGGCTGGGCCAATCCGTGACCTTTTCACTGTCTCCTCCGACGGCTGGGCCAATCCGTGACCTTTTCACTGTCTCCTCCCGACGGCTGGGCCAATCTGTGACCTTTTCACTGTCTCCTCCTGACGGCTGGGCCAATCCGTGACCTTTTCACTGTCTCCTCCTGACGGCTGGGCCAATCCGTGACCTTTTCACTGTCTCCTCCTGACGGCTGGGCCAATCCATGACCTTTTCACTCTCTCCTCCTGACAGCTGGGCCAATCCATGACCTTTTCACTCTCTCCTCCTGACGGCTGGGCCAATCCATGACCTTTTCACTGTCTCCTCCTGACGGCTGGGCCAATCCGTGACCTTTTCACTGTCTCCTCCTGACGGCTGGGCCAATCCGTGACCTTTTCACTGTCTCCTCCTGATGGCTGGGCCAATCCGTGACCTTTTCACTGTCTCCTCCCGACGGCTGGGCCAATCCGTGACCTTTTCACTGTCTCCTCCCGATGGCTGGGCCAATCCGTGACCTTTTCACTGTCTCCTCCTGACGGCTGGGCCAATCCGTGACCTTTTCACTGTCTCCTCCCGACGGCTGGGCCAATCCGTGACCTTTTCACTGTCTCCTCCCGACGGCTGGGCCAATCCGTGACCTTTTCACTGTCTCCTCCCGAAGGCTGGGCCAATCCGTGACCTTTTCACTGTCTCCTCCCGACGGCTGGTCCAATCCGTGACCTTTTCACTGTCTCCTCCTGACGGCTGGGCCAATCCGTGACCTTTTCACTGTCTCCTCCCGACGGCTGGTCCAATCCGTGACCTTTTCACTGTCTCCTCCCGACGGCTGGGCCAATCCGTGACCTTTTCATAACCCCACCCACTGGCTCTCCAGGTAGCACCTCAAAATGGCCGCCTGCGAAACGTCCATGTTTTTGTTTGAACTGTTTGTCAATGGCCACTGCCGGGAGTGCAGATAAATAAAGGGGAGGGATAGCTTTGATCCTAACGACAATGCACACGCCAAAAACCCCTTCAGATACAGGATGAAAACCGATCATAGTTTTACACATATTACTGCAGTCAAAACCAAAACCAGGTGTAACATTTCAGACGTAGTGGAAGGCGCGGTATTCATGTGAAAAGAGAATTAATGACAAAAGCATCATTATATAGTTAAATATATTGTATGTTTATTTAAAATGTATAGCATTTACATTTGTAAAAATAGTATCTTTATTAAAATGCTAAAATGTTAAACAGTTCAGTGCAGTGTAATTAAAATTAAAAACTAAACAAAGAGATTATTTACAGAGGAAAAAAACACATATTTGTAACACTATGTATGAGGGCTTATTAATGACTCAATGACTGCTTATATAGATTGTAATACATGGTTACTAACCCTTTATATGGGATTTATTACAGGCAGCACCCTTTTCATACACCATTAGTCCTATGTTAAGGGGTTGTCAGTGGTAACATCCATATCTTGGCTAAAGACCAAGGTCAGGGGGCGGTAATCTCCACATGCCCTGCTTCCCGAGGAAACTCTGATGTCACTTGCTGTAGCCAACATTCCTGTTGTCGCAGGGCTGCTGTATCGTGACGCAGGCGTCCTGGGTTTTGATGGATGTGTATTTCACGGGGGGAGGAGGGGGCTTGAAGGGGGGCGGCATGTCCGTCCTGCCAGAAGGACAGACAGACAGACAGACGGACGGAGGAGGGACAGAGGGACAGAGGGAGGCATGGAGACGGATGTTTTTTTTTTTTTTTTTACACTGAACGTTTTTCCGGTCACAGATTATCTATATCTGTAAGGCGGTCTGTCTATATGAAGCCACACATGATCTGGGTGAAATTCATTTAACTTTAATTTGGCATACTTTAACTCTTTTAAACACCAGTAGTGCTGCAGACTACTTACAATTCAGAAATGAACCTCTATTGTCAACAATATTCAGAAAATAAACTGGCGTGTGATTGTACGTTGCGGTTTAGCAACATGTTTTGTTGACATTTCTCAGGAATATGCAGGCGTGGTCTCAGTTTTTGACTGCTTAGAGGTGCATATCTGGTGTTGAGTAATGTGTATCTGGTGTTCAGTAATATGCAGCTGGAGTTCAGCTGTGTGCATCCAGGGTTGAGTAATGTGCACGTACCGTCGAGTTGTGTGTGACTGGTGTTGAGTAACGTGTATCTGGTGAGTAGTGTGTAGCTGGCTTTCAACAGTGCACAAATGTTGACCGTAGATGGACAGACAGACAGACAGGTAGGTAGAAGGACAGACAGATGGACAGACAGGTAGACTCACCTGCGCTGGACCACGTTTCTCCAGTACAGGAACAGAATCACTAAGAGCAGGAGAAGGACGGGCAGCACTAGGAACACCACATACCGTCCACTGCCTCTGGGTCCTGGAGACACAATCAATCAATCAGTCAGTCAATCTGAATTTATATGTAGTGCCATTTACACACAGTGGTTCCCAGGCACCCTGGTACCTACAGTAGCATCCAGACCATATTTTAAGAACAACATGATTCAGATTAGGTCCTTTGAAAGGTTTTAAAAGGTAACTTTGCTGGTCTTTAAACTGAAGATTGAAACAGTTTCTTCATCCTGTGTGAATTTGTATTCAAACTCATCTGATTTAGACAGGAGACATTCAGAGGAAAGCATACTGCACTGCATAATATTACAAAAATCAAATATTTTTTTTACATAACTATCCATAACAACATTAACAATATGGATATTGGTATAGAGAATGTATTTAAATATCTGTGCAACGGCATATGAACTCTGCATGTCGTACCTATCTTGCTCACACCTACGTCGGAGGTGACGTTGCGGCTGCTGTTTGAAAGGCGGGTCGTGGCGGTAACGCTGGCTCCGTAACTCGCGGTGGCTGTGGGCTGTCCCGGGCTCGAGGCATTTTCGGTGCCGTTATTTTCGAACGGAGGCAGCGTAGCGTTCAAAGGACCAGCGTGGCCGGTGCTGAAGAGACGAGCAGCGCCGGTGGTGACATCGCGCTGCGGCGCGCTGGAGCTAGCGGTCCGCGCCGGCGATGATGATGATGGGAAGGGACGCTGCTGGCCAAGCTTTCTTCCGTTTCCGTGGGTACGGCAGTGCTCCAGCGGGTGACGCCATGGCTGTTCCCACTGGTTGCGGTGGAGGTGGGAGGGGCCGTGCTTGGCGTGAGGTCTCCAGAATCTGCCGTGAAATGAACGCATGGCCTGACTCTCAAAGAAGTATCTTTTAATAAATAAAAGGATTTGGGTGTCAACCTAAGCAGTGTGCAGTGTCAACACCTAATTGGTGGCATTTAATTAATTATTGCTCTCGATATGTAAATATGAACATATATTATCTAATTAATAAACATGTATGTTGGCATGAACATTAAATCATTAAATTCACGTTTTTAAATGTCCACCAGGTGTCGCCAGAACCACACTGGAATTCAAAGATGTTTCCGTGACAACAGCGAGGACAACAGAAAACTTTTGCGGTACAAAACAGGAAGTGACTGTCTGGTTAAAACCACTGTCTGTTTAAATATTCTCTAGTAACCCATTTACCCAGAAAAGGACTGTAAAAATGCATGCTGTGTGAGAGAGAGAAGGATAGAGAGCAACAGATGTGCACACCAGCAGTGTCAAAGTGGGGGATTTTTACACCACAGCGTTCACAGAAATGTGGCAGAGCTGACGTCTGAAACTCCAGTCAATAAGGCCTCTGACGTGAATTAGCATCTTTGGGAGAAAACGTTTTATCTGAGCAGGAAGGGGGATTCGGGCCATAGTAACCGGTGAAGAATGTACACGGGCTGACAACTCTTTGGTATGAGTACACTGAAAGAAAATAATTTTGCAAGCACTTTTATTATTGACAAAGAATGGAGAAAAAAAGTTTCGATAAACCAGGCTGAATTATGAATCCACCAGAGTAATTATCTGGTGATCACTGTTGGCAATGTAGGCATCGTTTTGATATTCTGACATTTTGACAAATTTGCAGACACTCTTTTAACATGAGGGACATACATAACCAAGCTTGCTTTCTGAAGCTTACAACTGACTTCAGCAGCCAGATATTATCGATGCAGCTCAGGTTTTGGGACCTCAAAAAGCAATTAATCACCTGGGAATCGAACCAGCAACCTCTGAGTTCCAAGCCCAGTTTCCAGACCATTAAGACAAGAGCGTAGCTCCAACATTCGATCTAGCGTGTCTTGCACACTAACTCGGAGGCACACAGAACAACACCAAACCCCCACCCCCCCTCGCCTTCCACAGTTCCGCACTGCCCACACGCACCTCTCGCACGGTTATGTTGAACTCCATCTGGCGCTGGAGACCTGTGGCGTTGACCACAACGGTCAACACGTACACCCCGGCCTGCTCGCGGCTCACTGGCCAGAGATGCAGAGAACCGGACGTGGAAACCGTCACGTTGCCCTGTTAGCAATGACAAACAGTCTGCGTTAGCATAGCGGCTACCATCCAAAACACCTAGCAAGAGCACAGCATGACAACCAATCTGCGTTAGCATAGCGGCTACCATCCAACACAGCTAGCAAGAGCACAGCATGACAACCAATCTGCGTTAGCATAGCGGCTACCATCCAACACAGCTAGCAAGAGCACAGCATGACAACCAATCTGCGTTAGCATAGCGGCTACCATCCAACACAGCTAGCAAGAGCACAGCATGACAACCATCTGCGTTAGCATAGCGGCTACCATCCAACACAGCTAGCAAGAGCACAGCATGACAACCAATCTGCGTTAGCATAGCGGCTACCATCCAACACAGCTAGCAAGAGCACAGCATGACAACCAATCTGCGTTAGCATAGCGGCTACCATCCAACACAGCTAGCAAGAGCACAGCATGACAACCAATCTGCGTTAGCATAGCGGCTACCATCCAACACAGCTAGCAAGAGCACAGCATGACAACCATCTGCGTTAGCATAGCAGCTACCATCCAACACAGCTAGCAAGAGCACAGCATGACAACTAAGCTAATGTGTGCCGTGCATTCTGGTACAAAATGGCTGCCATGCATCACCCAGGAGGGGGCTGTACATCAGTGGATTTCCACACAATCTCTCTGAAGCACATTGAGATCATGAAAAGGACTGTATAAACCAATCAATTATTATTATTATTATTATTATTATTATTATTATTATTATTATTATTATTATGAATGTAACTTCTTTAGGTATCTCTAACACATGACCAGTGGACACTGTCTACATGGATACTAGATCCAAAGATGTAAACTTAGATTTAGGGAATCATTGAGATTGTGTTGTGTGAGCACAGGACATGGTAACAGCTTTACCTTTCTCCAGGTGTACTGGGAATTCTGGGATGCATTGGCTGCACAGGTAACTGTGACATTCTGGCCAGCAGTAACCTCAAAACTGCGGAGGGTGTCGCATTCAATTTCATCAAGATCTTGTTTTGGGGAAAAAAGCACATTTAACAGAAAACATGCCTCAGTTGCCCGTATATCCTAACTTGACAGGTGTTATTTGCAGTGTTTTGTTTTTTTTTTTTTTTACAGTGGCAAGAAAAGAGCTGATTTAAACATAGAACAGACGTGAGAACAGACGTGGTGCTATTGGGCTCCAGCTGATATACAGACACATCAGTCAGTGACAAAGGGACACTGCCTTGTAGTTTTAAAATAGTTTCTGCCATTATATTTCCAATAAATGGTTAAAAAATGCATTTCTTCAATTTTGTAGGTACGTTTTAACATATATTTGGATTAGTAATCACATAAATAGCACAAAACACAGTAGTTCCCAATCAGTGAGGATCTGAAAAGAAAGCAACTTTTAAAAATAAATTTTTATGGAAAATGTTTCTATAAATGCAATAAACCAACACAAAAGAATATTATATCACATCACAACAACATAACACCAACATCAGCTGACAGGGGACAGAATGTGATGGTGATATGAAAAGTTATGTGTCATACGGTCAGCTAATTGGTGGTCTGTGTTATACTTACAGGTGACCGTAACTTAGTTATTTGTGTCATACTCACAGTTGACTGTAACTTGGTTTGTGTCACACTCACAGTTGACTGTAACTTGGGGTCTGTGTCATACTCACAGTGGACTCTAACTTGGTGGTTTGTGTCACACTCACAGTTGACTGTAACTTGTGGTTTGTGTCATACTCACAGTTGACTGTAACTTGGTTTGTGTCACACTCACAGTTGACTGTAACTTGTGGTTTGTGTCATACTCACAGTGGACTCTAACCTGGTGGTTTGTGTCATACTCACAGTGGACTGTAACTTGTGGTTTGTGTCATACTCACAGTGGACTCTAACCTGGTGGTTTGTGTCATACTCACAGTGGACTGTAACTTGGTGGTTTGTGTCATACTCACAGTGGACTGTAACTTGGTGGTTTGTGTCATACTCACAGTGGACTGTAACTTGGTGGTTTGTGTCATACTCACAGTGGACTGTTACTTGGTGGTTTGTGTCATACTCACAGTGGACTAACTTGGTGGTTTGTGTCATACTCACAGTGGACTGTAACTTGGTTTGTGTCACACTCACAGTTGACTGTAACTTGGGGTCTGTGTCATACTCACAGTGGACTCTAACTTGGTGGTTTGTGTCACACTCACAGTTGACTGTAACTTGTGGTTTGTGTCATACTCACAGTTGACTGTAACTTGGTTTGTGTCACACTCACAGTTGACTGTAACTTGTGGTTTGTGTCATACTCACAGTGGACTCTAACCTGGTGGTTTGTGTCATACTCACAGTGGACTGTAACTTGTGGTTTGTGTCATACTCACAGTGGACTCTAACCTGGTGGTTTGTGTCATACTCACAGTGGACTGTAACTTGGTGGTTTGTGTCATACTCACAGTGGACTGTAACTTGGTGGTTTGTGTCATACTCACAGTGGACTGTAACTTGGTGGTTTGTGTCATACTCACAGTGGACTGTAACTTGGTGGTTTGTGTCATACTCACAGTGGACTAACTTGGTGGTTTGTGTCATACTCACAGTGGACTGGAACTTGGTGGTTTGTGTCACACTCACAGTTGACTGTAACTAAGTTATTTGTGTCATACTCACAGTGGACTGTAACTTGGTGTCTGTGTCATACTCACAGTGGACTGTAATGTTGACGGTGGCGCTGTAGTGATGAAAGGACAGGTCAGAGGGCTGGCAGGTGTACAGGTTGCTGTCGTCTCTTGTCACCTTGGGCAGCGTGAATTTTCCATCCTCGCTTTTTAAGATGGAGGATTTATTCTGAAAGGGATAAGACACCAGCTTTAAATGACACAGTGTTGTTTCTACACCATCAGAGTTGAATGTTGCACTTTATATTACCTCATATGCAACAGACCCGTGCTGTCAGGGGCCTAGAAGATCAAAATGGGAGGATGTGGAGGAAGAGGAGGATACAGTGAGAGATGAAGAGGGCTGACCTGGGAGGGCCAGAGGGAGTAAGAGCTGGCAGGAGGGTACTGGTGCAGAGGATGGTCACATCGTCCCCCTCTCTCACAACCCGATTTGGCCACAGCACCCTGGCAGAGACCGGCTCATCTGTCCCGGGACAGTTAGAAAACATACCGATCACGCACATGCATTTACACTCGTGCACTTACACATTTACACACTGGCATTTACACACATGCTCACTCGTGCACTTACACATTTACACACTGGCATTTACACACATGCTCACTTGTGCACTTACACATTTACACACTGGCATTTACACACATGCTCACTCGTGCACTTACACATTTACACACTGGCATTTATATACATGCTCACTTGTGCACTTACACATTTACACACTGGCATTTACACACATGCTCACTCGTGCACTTACACATTTACACACTGGCATTTATACACATGCTCACTCGTGCACTTACACATTTACACACTGGCATTTACACACATGCTCACTCGTGCACTTACACATTTACACACTGGCATTTACACACATGCAGTGGTGTAGGTTTCGTCTGAACATGGGGGGGACACATTAAGCGGGGGGTCAAACACTTAATTTCCTGCATTCTGGTGAATTTTAAAATGTCTTTATTTATGTAAATGGAAAAAACAAAATTTTGTTTTTATTGGGGGGGACAAATGCACGTGTTCTAAATATTGAGGGGGACGTATCCCCTGCATCCCCCCCAAAATCCACACCTATGCACACATGCATTTGCACACATTTACACACATGCATTTACACACATTTACTCACACGCATTTACACACATGCATTTACACACATTTACTCACATGCATTTACACACATTTACGCACGTGCATTTGCCCACATTTACGCACGTGCATTTGCCCACATTTACACACATGCATTTAAATGTGCATTTACACATGCATTTACACACATTTGCACACATGCATTTAAATGTACATTTACACACATTTGCACACATTTACGTTCTCTGGACAGATGCTGAGACCGGCGGGGAACTCAAGCTCTGGGCACATTGGAGAGACGCTGAGACTCGTACCTGTGACCGCCAGGTTCGTCTTGGCTTTGACCGTCCCGTGGGGGAAAGTGGTGAGCTCGCAAACGTAAATCCCGCTGTCCCACACGCTCACTTCCGAGAGCTCCAGGACGGACCCCTTCAGGTCACTCCCGGACTTCTCCATACTCACGGAGACGTTTGTCCAGTAGTAGTTACGGAAATTCCGTACATGGGGTTGCAGATGGCGATTTTCACTTCCGTGCGTCCCTCCATCTTCTTCCACTCGATCTGCAGGATGTTGAGGTTGGGCTCTGTATCCAGCAGGCAGGGCAGGGTGACCCGCTGGCCCACGGTTGTGTTGATCGAATATGAGCGATCCAACATCCCAAAATGACCTGACAGGAATACCGTAAAAACCTGAGCACAGTCGACAAGGCCACGGACGTTTTTTTATTCATTACATTACATCACAGGCATTTAGCAGACGCTCTTATCCAGAGCGACTTACACAACTTTTTGCATTTACATTGCATCCATTTATACAGCTGGATATATACTGAAGCAACGCAGGTTAAGTATCTTGCTCAAGGGTACAACGGCAGTGCCCTACCTAGGAATCGAACCTGCGACCTTTAGGTTACAAGACCAACTCCTTACCCATTATACTACACTGCCACCCGAATGGCAGGCGCACGTAAAGACACAAGGAACGTCTACCCTGACCACCATCATATTTTCAAACAGGGAAATGGAGGTTCTCTTTCCATCTCTCTCTTTCTTTCTGAATCTGAGGTAAAAAATAAAAAGCAAGCACAATCCTGTAGTTCACCAGGACCAGGGCTGGGGACACCTGTCCTAACCACACGTTACTATTTTAACAATCAGCGATTTGCGTGATTAGTCTGTCTGTGTCTGTCTGCCTCCTTCTCCCTCCCTCATTTACTGCTGATGTCAGGTTTAAACTGTAGTCCCCCACCAGAACCAGGCTTTCATGTAAACCAAGGATGAGGTCAAATGAATTTAAGTACGAGTTTGACTGCCGTATCACATAGGCTCCCCCCCCCTCCCTGCCAGAAGTGAAAAATGCAGGCTCAGAAAGTAAACTCTCCCTGGTATTGTGGTCCAAACACCTGGATCTTCTGATTGGCGCAAGTCTTCAGCCAGGAGGCAGAACTAATCGGTGGTAATCAGCTTTCTTGGGAGTTCTTGGGTTTTTGAAGAAAAACATGGCAGGTCTTTTACTTTCTGACCCCTGAACTTTCCACCTCTGCTCCCTACATACCTATATGTACATATTTATGAGAAATGGCAACAAAAAATATATATATATATATATATATATATGTATTTCACGCAGAACTCATCCACTGACATACATGCATATTTTAAAAGATGAGGAGGAAATGCTGTCAGGCTCGGCCAGCGCTGCGCATGCTTGGAGTGGGTATTGGCGGTTGAACGCGCGAGCCTGGGCACTCCTGCACTTAGCGGGTGACTTACCTTGGGTGAAGGCCGTGAACAGCAAGAGGCCGATGGCGGTAACGCTCCCGTCCGAAGCCATGTCTGGGGCTGTCTCCTCTCCCCGGGGGGCCACGAAAGATTGAGACAGAGACAGAGAGAGAGAGAGAGAGAGAGAGAGCGAGGGAGACAGCGAGAGTGTCTGCCACAGGAAGTCACTGTTTCGTTTCTCTGCAGCTAGAACAGGAGAGAAAAAAACCGCAGCGAGCAGAGCTTCACCTGCGGAGAGACACCCGCACGCTGGCTTTGGCTGTTTCCAGGCAACCCATCTTCATTTCCCGCCTTGAGCGGGCCAATGGGGTCAGGCCTGGCTGCGGTGACGGCTCTTCAGCGACAAGGTGTGCGTGACACGTTCCCTCTGATCATTTTTTTACCTTTTTCTCGTTAAAAAAAAAGGACAAATCTCCTGTGAATAAAGTGGAGATAAAAGTGAGCATTTCCATCAGACCTATCGAGTTGTGTATTTTTATTATTTGGAAATAAAGATAAACTAATGAATATGGGAAGACTTATCCAGACATATCCTGTACTGCAGCATTGGTTTCTGAGTGGAAGGTGGTTTCTCTTTTCCCCCACCAATTGCCCCTGGCTCAATTAGCTTAGCCGCGGTATGACTACTTCTCTTGTTGATTCGACTACAGTTGAAGATGAAAAAAGGGACATGTGAACAGGCTTTTGCTGTCGTTCGACATCTTCATGAAATGTAGTTAAAATGTAAGAATACATAAAGGAGAGGACTTGGAGCGGAGACGCTCAGATCAGACCCTGGTGACCGGCGGTGCTGCTGCTGTTCCTCCTCCTCCTCTAACGGGGGGACTGATTTACACCTGGGGCACCGGGTGAGTGGGACGGTGGGACCTCTGACCAACCACTGACCGTCAGGCAAAAACGAAAACCAACAGTGCTACTGTCCCTGTGGGCCTGAGCCCTGCTTCGCAAAGCAGGATTACGGAGTTTTAGCTGGATAACTGCGCTGAGTAAAACCCGGAGCACTCCCAAATCTGGAACATGGACTGAAGTGGAATGAGCTGTTCAGGGTTTCACTCAGCGCAGTTATCCCCCCCCCCCCCCAGGTTTGAGTATCCCTGTCCTACGAGCCATGATCGAATGTCACTTCTGTGTCAGACATCCATTATCTGCAACTGGGGGTGGGTGGTTCCTCCCCTTCCGCCACACTGCTTATTCAACACCGCCCCCTGGTGGTGGGTTGAGTGCCCTACATCAGCCGCTGGTCATATTTTGAGGCCCACTGAAGAGTCACCTCTTTAACCCATTAATGCCCAGATTTTTGCCAGAGATTTCTTACATATAATCATTTGCACACCCTTCCATTTTTTTTTTCAATTTTTAATTGTATTTTTCAAGTAATGATGGTTGTTTTTAAAGCATCTATAGTCTTCCAGACAATATTCACAGATGGAAAAAGAGTGGTGGAGACCTCGGCAACTTTAGTTGCCCGTGGGCTTGAATGGGTTAAGTTATTTCAAATTAAATTAATGTCTAAAACATTTAAGATACAGCCTTCATCGCTTGAATGGTGTCTGGTGACAAGCTTTATACAGAAACCCAAAACATCGCCATAGTTCTACAAGTAGTCAATAGTCATTCAGAAAGTTACAGCCAATCAATGCTTCTGTTTTCACAGACCATTTAAAAAGAACTTTTTTTTTTAAACTTCCCACTTTCAACATGAGTGTATTTCACTTTTACACTGATTTGAAAGAGATGTGCACAGATCAGCTTATGATATGAATGCCCTCTGATCATGTGATTCGGCTTTCATGTGCACACCATCTGAATTCTCAAGAAATCCATAGACCAGTGGCAACCAGTTGTGTTCCTGGAGATCTACCATCCTGCAGGTTTTCACTCCAACCCTAATTTGGCACAGATGATTCTACTAATTAGCAGCTGAACAAGACCTCCAGCTGTTGAATGAGATGTGCTTTGTTAGGGTTGGAGTGAAAACCTACAGGACGGTAGATCTTCAGGAACAGGGTTGGTTACCACAGCCATGGACAAAGCAGGCCATTCACTACATTAGTAGGTCCAAGCACACAGGGCAGAGGACTGTAGAAGCAAGAGCCACTTTGGACAGGAATATTAGTGTGACACAGCAGTGTTTTTACACTAAACTGTAGTTTAGTGCAGTGACTTTACTTTAAAGGCACGCTAAAAAACAAACAAAACCAGAACAGGATAAAAAACCTACAATCAAATACATCTTTGAGGACAAACATTGACATGAAACAGTCTTACTTAATATTTGTTCATTTCTTAATTTTTATTAAAATATCTCTGTACCACAATGCTGCAGGGGGAAGATGTTTTAAACATAATACAGAAAGCTTTAAAGTCATCTTCCTAAATGTGCTGCCAAATGAAAGATAAAATAATAAAAAAATCATTTAAAACATACATCGTAAAATAATTTCATACGGCCCCAACTGAACAAAGTTTGAAATGTCGCAGTGAATATGACACAGATAGGGGGCGCTCTTTGCTTTGGTGGTCAGTGCAAACCACACTCCTGAACTCCAGGGTGCACAGGTCCAGTTCTGGCTGAAATTTCTAGAGCCGTGTACACAGTGTTCACACCCATACTGGACTAAAGCACAACTGCTTTCACCAAGAATGGCACATGTGCAGTTGTACCTGTGGTTTGTGATTTACTCACAAATATCAGCTAAAATTTAAATATAATAGTTCAGCTGATTAAATACAGTGATGAGAAGAAAAAGTGGCACTCTCTTTCTAGTTCTATTGTTATAAATATTAGGACAT
>CM045891.1:54573122-54623122 GCA_025169545.1 Anguilla japonica
GAACAACACCAAACCCCCACCCCCCCTCGCCTTCCACAGTTCCGCACCGCCCACACGCACCTCTCTGCACGGTTATGTTGAACTCCATCTGGCGCTGGAGACCTGTGGCGTTGACCACAACGGTCAACACGTACACCCCGGCCTGCTCGCGGCTCACTGGCCAGAGATGCACTTACACATTTACACACATGCAGTGGCGTAGGTTTTGTCTGAACATGGGGGGGACACATTAAGCGGGGGGTCTGGCGCCCCCCCCCCCCCCCAGGAAATTTTGAGCGTCAAACACTTAATTTCTTGCATTCTGGTGAATTTTATGCACCAATTTGTGCCTTTACTGCATAAATTTATGGTGGAAATGTCTTTATTTATGTAAAGGAAAACACAACATTTTGTTTTCATTGGGGGGGACAAATGCACGTGTTCTAAATATTGAGGGGGACGTATCCCCTGCATCCCCCCCAAAATCCACACCTATGCACACATGCATTTGCACACATTTACACACATACATTTACACACATTTACTCACACGCATTTACACACATGCATTTACACACATTTACGCACGTGCATTTGCTCACATTTACACGCATGCATTTAAATGTGCATTTACACACATTTACTCACATGCAATTGCACACATTTACGTTCTCTGGACAGACGCTGAGACCGGCGGGGAACTCAAGCTCTGGGCACATTGGAGAGACGCTGAGACTCGTACCTGTGACCATCAGGTTCGTCTTGGCGTTGACCGTCCCGTGGGGGAAGGCGGTGAGCTCGCAAACGTAAATCCCACTGTCCCACACGCTCACTTCCTGGAGCTCCAGGACGGACCCCTTCAGGACCCTCCCGGACATCTCCATACTCACGGAGACGTTTGTCCAGTAGCGGTACGGCGATCCGAACGCGGGGTTGCAGATGGCAATCTTCACTTCCGTGCGTCCCTCCATCTTCTTCCACTCGATCTGCAGGATGTTGAGGTTGGGCTCTGTATCCAGCAGGCAGGACAGGTTGACCCGCTGGCCCACGGTTGTGTTGATCGAATATGAGCGATCCAACGTCCCAAAATGACCTGACAGGAATACCGAAAAACCTGAGCACAGTCGACAAGGCCAAGGACGTTTTTTTATTCATTACATTACATCACAGGCATTTAGCAGACGCTCTTATCCAGAGCGACTTACACAACTTTTTGCATTTACATTGCATCCATTTATAGAGCTGAATATATACTGAAGGTTAAGTATCTTGCTCAAGGGTACAACGGCAGTGCCCTACCTAGGAATCGAACCTGCAACCTTTAGGTTACAAGCCGAGCTCCTTACCTATTATACTACACTGCCGCCCGAATGGCAGGCGCACGTAAAGACACAAGGAACGTCTACCCTGACCACCATCGTATTTTCAAACAGGGAAATGAAGGTTCTCTCTCCATCTCTCTCTTTCTTGCTGAATCTGAGGTAAAAACTAAAAAGCAAGCACAATCCTGTAGTTCACCAGGACCAGGGCTGGGGACACCTGTCCTAACCACACATTACTATTTTAACAATTAGCGATTTGCGTGATTAGTCTGTCTGTGTCTGTCTGCCTCCTTCTCCCTCCCTCATTTACTGCTGATGTCAGGTTTAAACTGTAGTCCCCCACCAGAACCAGGCTTTCATGTAAACCAAGGATGAGGTCAAATGAATTTAAGTACGAGTTTGACTGCCGTATCACATAGGCTCCCCCCCTCTCCCTGCCAGAAGTGTAAAATGCAGGCTCAGAAAGTAAAAGCTCTCCCTGGTATTGTGGTCCAAACACCTGGATCTTCTGATTGGCGCAAGTCTTCAGCCAGGAGGCAGAACTAATCGGTGGTAATCAGCTTTCTTGGGAGTTCTTGGGTTTTTGAAGAAAAACATGGCGGGTCTTTTACTTTCTGACCCCTGAACTTTCCACCTCTGCTCCCTACATACCTATATATACATATATATGAGAAATGGCAACAAAAAAAAAAATATATATATATATGTATTTCACGCAGAACTCATCCACTGACATACATCCATATTTTAAAAGATGAGGAGGAAATGCTGTCAGTCTCGGCCAGCGCTGCGCATGCTTGGAGCGGGTATTCACGGCTGATCGCGCGAGCCTGGGCACTCCTGCACTTAGCGGGTGACTTACCTTGGGTGAAGGCGGTGAACAGCAAGAGGCCGATGGCGGTAACGCTCCCGTCCGAAGCCATGTCTGGGGCTGTCTCCTCTCCCCCGGGGGGCCACGAAAGATTGAGACAGAGACAGAGACAGAGAGAGAGAGAGAGAGCGAGGGAGACAGCGAGAGTGTCTGCCACAGGAAGTCACTGTTTCGTTTCTCTGCAGCTAGAACAGGAGAGAAAAAAACTGCAGCGAGCAGAGCTTCACCTGCGGAGAGACACCCGCACGCTGGCTTTGGCTGTTTCCAGGCAACGCATCTTCATTTCCCGCCTTGAGTGGGCCAATGGGGTCGGGCCTGGCTGCGGTGACGGCTCTTCAGCGACAAGGTGTGCGTGACACGTTCCCTCTGATCATTTTTTACCTTTTTCTCCTTTAAAAAAAAGGACAAATCTCCTGTGAATAAAGTGGAGATAAAAGTGAGCATTTCCATCAGAGATATTTGCTATCGAGTTGTGCATTTTTATTATTTGGAAATAAAGATAAACTAATGAATATGGGAAGACTTATCCAGACATATCCTGTACTGCAGCATTGGTTTCTGAGTGGAAGGTGGTTTCTCTTTTCCCCCACCAATTGCCCCTGGCTCAATTAGCTTAGCCGCGGTATGACTACTTCTCTTGTTGATTCGACTACAGTAAGATGAAAAAAGGGACATGTGAACAGCCTTTTGCTGTCACTCGGCATCTTCATGAAATGTAGTTAAAATGTAAGAATACATAAAGGAGAGGACTTGGAGCGGAGACGCTCAGATCAGACCCTGGTGACCGGCGGTGCTGCTGCTGTTCCTCCTCCTCCTCTAACGGGGGGACTGATTTACACCTGGGGCACCAGGTGAGTGGGACGGTGGGACCTCTGACCAACTACTGACCGTCAGGCAAAAACGAAAACCAACAGTGCTGCTGTCCCTGTGGGCCTGAGCCCTGCTTCACAAAGCAGGATTACGGAGTTTTAGCTGGATAAATGTGCTGAGTAAAACCCGGAGCACTCCCAAATCTGGAACATGGACTGAAGTGGAATGAGCTGTTCAGGGTTTCACTCAGCGCAGTTATCCCCGCTTTCCTGAAATGCCCACCCCCCCCCCCCCCCAGGTTTGAGTATCCCTGTCCTACGAGCCATGATCGAATGTCACTTCTGTGTCAGACATCCATTATCTGCAACTGGGGGTGGGTGGTTCCTCCCCTTCTGCCACACTGCTTATTCAACACCGCCCCCTGGTGGTGGGTTGAGTGCCCTACATCAGCCGCTGGTCATATTTTGAGGCCCACTGAAGAGTCACCTCTTTAACCCATTAATGCCCAGATTTTTGCCAGAGATTTCTTACATATAATCATTTGCACACCCTTCCATATGAACGTTTTGCTTTTTTTTCAATTTTTAATTGTATTTTTCAAGTAATGATGGTTGTTTTTAAAGCATCTATAGTCTTCCAGACAATATTCACAGATGGAAAAAGAGTGGTGGAGACCTCGGCAACTTTAGTTGCCCGTGGGCTTGAATGGGTTAAGTTATTTCAAATTAAATTAATGTCTAAAACATTTAAGATACAGCCTTCATCGCTTGAATGGTGTCTGGTGACAAGCTTTATACAGAAACCCAAAACATCGCCATAGTTCTACAAGTAGTCAATAGTCATTCAGAAAGTTACAGCCAATCAATGCTTCTGTTTTCACAGACCATTTAAAAAGAACTTTTTTTTTTAAACTTCCCACTTTCAACATGAGTGTATTTCACTTTTACACTGATTTGAAAGAGATGTGCACAGATCAGCTTATGATATGAATGCCCTCTGATCATGTGATTCGGCTTTCATGTGCACACCATCTGAATTCTCAAGAAATCCATAGACCAGTGGCAACCAGTTGTGTTCCTGGAGATCTACCATCCTGCAGGTTTTCACTCCAACCCTAATTTGGCACAGATGATTCTACTAATTAGCAGCTGAACAAGACCTCCAGCTGTTGAATGAGATGTGCTTTGTTAGGGTTGGAGTGAAACCCTACAGGATGGTAGATCTCCAGGAGCAGGGTTGGGCAGCCCTGCTCTAGCTGGTGAGTGAGGTGTGCTTTGTTAGGGTTGGAGTGAAACCCTACAGGATGGTAGATCTCCAGAAGCAGGGTTGGGCAGCCCTGCTCTAGCTGTTGAATGAGGTGTGCTTTGTTAGGGTTGTAGTGAAAACCTACAGGACGGTAGATCTTCAGGGTTGGTTACCACAGCCATGGACAAAGCAGGCCATTCACTACATTAGTAGGTCCAAGCACACAGGGCAGAGGACTGTAGAAGCATGAGCCACTTTGGACAGGAATATTAGTGTGACACAGCAGTGTTTTTACACTAAACTGTAGTTTAGTGCAGTGACTTTACTTTAAAGGCACGCTAAAAAATAAAAAAACAGAACAGAATAAAAAGCCTATAATCAAATACATCTTTGAGGACAAACATTGACATGAAACAGTCTTACTTAATATTTGTTCATTTCTTAATTTTTATTAAAATATCTCTGTACCACAATGCTGCAGGGGGAAGATGTTTTAAACATAATACAGAAAGCTTTAAAATCATCTTCCTAAATGTGCTGCCAAATGAAAGATAAAATAATAAAAAAATCATTTAAAACATATATCGTAAAATAATTTCATACGGCCCCAACTGAACAAAGTTTGAAATGTGGCAGTGAATATGCCACAGATAGGGGGCGCTCTTTGCTTTGGTGGTCAGTGCAAACCACACTCCTGAACTCCGGGGTGCACATGTCCAGTTCTGGCTGAAATTTCTAGAGCCGTGTACACAGTGTTCACACCCATACTGGACTAAATCACAACTGCTTTCACCAAGAATGGCACATGTGCAGTTGTACCTGTGGTTTGTGATTTACTCACAAATATCAGCTAAAATTTAAATATAATAGTTCGGCTGATTAAATACAGTGATGAGAAGAAAAAGTGGCACTCTATTTCTAGTTCTATTGTTCTAAATATTAGGACATGATTGCCTGACTTTTTGACATCACCGCATTTAAACAGGTCCCCATGGAATGAGAGAAGGACCACGTACTTCGTCTCATCACTGCACTTAAGGGCAGCGAGTCTGGGACAGAATCCCGGAACGGATCTGACCTGGTGTTGCACCACGTTTGATCTAAACTACTGGGCCAGAAAGACAGAGGACCAAGAGCAGGTGTGTGGCCAGGAGGAGAGTGAACTCCGACCCGGAAGTGACCCGTGGGGTCGCCCCCCCGCGCAAGGCTT
Source organism: Anguilla japonica (assembly GCA_025169545.1). NCBI lineage: Eukaryota > Metazoa > Chordata > Actinopteri > Anguilliformes > Anguillidae > Anguilla > Anguilla japonica. The sequence goes on from CM045891.1 coordinate 54,578,560, forward strand.
GGCCGGAGGAAACACGCAGCTGGACGGTGGCGTTGGCGGCGGCGTCGTACGGGCCACGTGGCGTCCACTCCGGCTGGCACAGGTACGTCCCACTGTCGTCTTTGGTCACCTGCTGCAACGTGAACTTACCGTCAGCACCCAGCTTGAGGGTCTCCTTCTGGAATGGAGAGAGATCACACACGGTCATGGTGCGTGTGTGAGAGTGTGTGTGTGTGTGTGTGTGTGTGTGTGCGTGCGCGTGTGTGTGCATGTGTGTGTGTGTGTGTGTGCGCGTGCGTGTGTGTGTGTGGGTGTGTATATGTTTGTGTGCGTGCGTGCGCATGCGTGCGTGTGCGTGCGTGTGTGTGTGCGTGCATGCGTGCGCGCGTGTGTGGGTGTGTGTGTGTTTGTGTGCGTGTGTGTGCATGTGTGCGTGTGTGTCTGCGTGTGCGTGCGTGCGTGCGTGTGCGCGTGAATGTGCGCGTGTGCTTGTGTGTGTGCGTGTGCACGTGTGTGTGCGTGTGCACGTGTGTGTGTGGGTGTGTGTGTGTGTATGAGTGCAATACACTGAAGTGTCCTTTTTTTTTTTACATACAAGAGCCAAAAGCTAACTGCATATATCTGCGCAGAGCACGCCTTCTTTTCTTCACGGTTCGGACATATTTGGTTTGGTTTTTATGGGGGCGTGGTCAATACATGATCGGTGGTGAGGTGTGTGTGTTGGGGGGATGGGGGGGGTCTCACTCTGGGTGTCCAGACAGTGTACTGGTCTGCAGGTGGGATGCTGGCACAGAGGAAGGACACGTCTTCTCCCTCTCTCACTTCCTCATTTTGTGACATCACCTTTAAGGACAACTGGACTGGATGGATGGAGAAAACGTGCCTTGTTGACATGTAAGCGAATAGCAGCGCACAGTTATATAGCACACACCCCCAGTCACAGATTGTAGAGGCGACATAGCTCAGGAAGTAAGAGCGGCTGTCTGGCAGTCGGCGGGTTGCCGGTTCGATCCCCCACCCTGGGCGTATCGAAGTGTCCCCTGAGCAAGACACCTAACCCCTAATTGCTCCCAATGAGCTGATTGGTACCTTGCATGGCAGCCTTTCACTGTTGGTGTGTGAGTGTGAGTGTGAGTGTGTGTGTGAATGGGTGAATGAGAGGCATCAATTGTAAAGGGCTATATAAATGCAGTCCATTTACCATTTAGAGGAAAGCAGCGGAAAGAGGCGAAGTTTACATCAGAGTTAGAAACGGGCGGCGGAAGGGACATCGACAGGTAGGCTATAACGTAAATGTGCGAAACAGACCTTCACACCAAACTGTTGTATCCTCGCTTTTCTCTTGGCTGACCTCGTTCCAAGCTGTGCACGAATACTTAGCGCCGTGAGCGGGTTTTCCAGGCACCGTTAGCATTTTTTTCAACTCCCCCTCAGACGTATTGCCGTTGAGAGTCCAGTTAACCTTCGACTCCGCGCCGTTGCAGGTGAGAGTGACGGCGTCCTTGCTGCAGGTGTACGTCACATAAGGCCTGGACACGGGCTCTAGAAAAATGAAAAAAATAAAATTAAATTAAATAAAGTACATTCTGAAATAAAGCGTGGAAGACAATGAGTAGAACAGTGGCAGACCGTAGAGCACAAGCAGTTGATGTGGCTCTCATGCAGCACAGCACCACAGCTTCCGAAACCACTGCGCATAGCCTAATTATTATGCGGTTTTAGCGATACTAATGGTTACATAGTTCATGTAAGGTTTGTCACAACGTTGCAGCAACATTGTGGGTCAGCTGGGATGACGGCTGCTTGTGGGGAAAGCTGGCACTCCTGCTCTGAGCCACGTGACCCTCTAAGGTCACAAGTACGTGATCAGAATGTTATCAAGTGAACGTTCTAATGCTGATGTCACAATCGCTGCTGGTGACTGAAAGCAGTGGAGTTCTAGAACACTGACTTGGAATGTTTTTTGACAAAAAAAAAAAAAAAACAACATTCCAAAGAACCTACTCTTCAGGGTTACTAAACATGGGGACCAGAACCCTGTTGATCTCTCCGTGTTGGCCTTTGCTTACCGATCACACACAGATTTTTCCTTGCTTGTCCGCATAGCTTTCCATCAGTGTCATAGAGCTCGGCTGTGTACACTCCTGATCTGGGCACCTGTAGATCCACAAGCTTTAGAGATCCGTCCCCTGTCACATCTGAAGGTTTGCCAAAAGAGACACTTTGCTTTTTCTTCCTGAAAATTTCGCTTGAATTTAACTTCCAGGACAAGCTGTACTCTTCACAGTCCTTGCGTTGGAGGGAAAACGTCACGAAATCCCCCACAGCCTTGTACACGCAGGGGCCCCCGTTACCTGGCAACACCGGAAAACAAAGAGGGGGGGAAAAAAATGCTCAAGTATTTGGACAATGTGCACAAACTGTCCGTTTTTTTTTTTGTAATCTTTTTTTACACTTTTGAGAAATAGAAAATTCCAGAAGGGCGGGCTTGAGAGAAAGGGGGTCTGCCTGGGGGGGGTCTGCCTGGGGGGGGTCTGCCTGGGAGGGGTCTGCCTGGGAGGGGTCTGCCTGGGGGGGGTCTGCCTGGGAGGGGTCTGCCTGGGGGGGGTCTGCCTGGGGGGGGGGGGGTCTGCCTGGGGGGGGTCTGCCTGGGGGGGGTCTGCCTGGGGGGGGTCTGCCTGGGGAGGGGTCTGCCTGGGGGGGTCTGCCTGGGAGGGGTCTGCCTGGGGGGGGTCTGCCTGGCAGGGGTCTGCCTGGGGGGGGTCTGCCTGGGGGGGGGGGGGGGTCTGCCTGGGGGTCGATAAACCGGGCAAAGGAATCCATTGGACCGGAACAACGCGGAGTATTATCCCTGTGGTACCTCTGAGGGTTCTGTTCAGTTCACTTTCACTTCCTTTTCCATTTCAGGAAATGACCAAAACCAACTTAAACTCAGTTCATCAGCTGAAGTGAACACCCGCAGGCAACTTCCCGAGTGGCCTGAATAGAAATTAAACTCCTGACGCAACATCCTGTCACTTTTAAAACATCTCTACTTCTTTTACACAAAATTTACTCAAAAAGCAATTAATCACCTGGGAATCGAGCGTAGCTCCAACATTCGATCTAGCGTGTCTTGCACACTAACTCGGAGGCACACAGAACAACACCAAACCCCCACCCCCCCTCGCCTTCCACAGTTCCGCACTGCCCACACACACCTCTCTGCACGGTTATGTTAAACTCCGCCTGGCGCTGGAGACCTGTGGCGTTGTCACTCTTAAAATATCTCTACTTCTTTTGCACAAAATGGCGAGTGAACTTGACATGTTCAGTAACATTGCATCAACTTATATTTACATTTTGCATATGATCCTAATATCACAAATAAGATTCATAACCCCATAACCTACAGGCACAGGCAACTGATGATTGTGAGATTTTCAGCAAACTGTACATTTTAATAGTGAAACTCATTTTAAATGTGCTTCTCCGGTTGACATTTTGAGGAATTGTTGTGGCTGTCTTATCATCATTCAGTTGCTTCCTGCTTCAGAGACAATGTAAAATCGAACTGCAAAAGCTCAGATAAATTTTATCTATGCGTTTCGCTGACGCTCTTATCCTGACTGACCTATATTGACAGTTGCAGCTACATCTCCTTCCTGTGCCTTGACTTGAAAACTTTGCAGATTCTGCACAGTTGCTTTTGCACAGCAACTTTTTTTCCGTGTTAAACAAGAAAAAGAAAAGGTCATACGAGTTCAATAGAGATCAAGTGAACTCTGTAAGAATAAAATGCACTCTCTCCAAAGTTATTCATCACCGTATATATTTACTGTGTGAAGGCGCTATACTAAATACATTTGATATTTTGAGTTCAGCAGTACATCGATGAACTTAAGGTTCACAGCCAACTATTTGCAGTGATTAACTTCACACCAAATTCACATCGAATGTTAATCTTGTGATTAAAATGTACAGTAAAGTGTGCAGTAAAATATTCTGTGTTAAACTGCGAGAGTCTGTTTTTCATCTCTCTCGGACAGAAATACTGTTAAATAAACACGGAGCATTCTGCAGTGCTGGCGTCGTTACTTTGAAAAGACAATGCCAATAATTTAAATATGTTCATGCTCCCTTTGAAAAGTCACAATTGAATCAGCAGCAAATTAAACATATTCATACATTCAACCAAAAAATAAAAAAATAAAAAATAAATGAATAATAATCCAGACGAAAGTGAATTTGGGTTGATGGAGCCAAACTCATCAGCAAACTTGAGTTGTGTTATTCTCCTTGCTTATTTCTGTAGTCTGTAAGGTGGAATTCACACCGAATTTGACATGCTCAGCGTCACCAATCCTAAATAAGGTCCTAACTGTGGGTAAAACAGGCCTGAGTGGCAGAGAACTCCCACAAAAAACAAAACAAGAATTAAAAAAAAAAAAAAAAAACCCCAAGCCAAGGACCAGAGGAGCCCTGTCCTTCCAGAAGGTGACTCACCTTGGGCGAGAACAAATGGGAGCAGGAGAACCACAGCCACCATCTTCATCAAAGTCCCCATCTTTGAGTTTGAGTATCTGCGGGGGTGTGCAGGGAGGGTGTGCATATAGTGCAGTGCACTAACACACCCCCCCCTCCTTCACCACCCCACCCCACCCCACCCCAAACCTGCCCCACCTCTCCGCTATATATAACGGAAAGCAGGTCTAGAAGCCACAATCGCACACGAACCCTTCTTAAGAAACACTTCTGCTTTTCTGCGATCGGCTCTTTCTCATTTCGCACTGCGACGCAGAACGCTGCGTCCGCTTCCTTCTCCTCTTCCCTCAACATGCGAAGGACGCCGGCACGCGCTCACCTTGACGGAATAATTCACCTGCTGGTTACCTGCGTAACCAGGCAAGCTACGCGGCGCTCCTGCGTGAGAGCCAGCGCAGCAGCCGGCCTACATAAAGCAGACCTGGGTCAAATGCATATTTGTTTTGGCTTCAAATATTTTCCACACTTTACTGAGCTTGTCTGGTGTACTGGAACCTACGACATTCTCTCAAAAAAAAGTGCAAACCCCACCTTTTGGTCCTATTGGCAGGCTCGGTTACACCAGCCCAAGATCAACAGAAAGAAAAGTATTTGAATCCAAATACGGATTTGACCCAGGTCTGGTATAAGGCCAGGAGAGCTCAGCTATGACAGGTTTGAGTACTGCATCAGTGTCAGGTGGCATATGGAAAATGTGTCTTTGTGCAGACTTTGACTGCAGTCGTTCAGTCCCTTGCTGTGATTCGCTGTATGAATATACGAGGAAGCAGCTCCGTTTATATGAAATATGCATAATGATTTGCAAAAAAAATAAATAAATTGCCTTGCATGTGCTTGCTGGTTGTGTCTAGCTGTAACACACTGATGCCTCAAAGCAGGGATCTCACATTCACGCTGTGTCTGCTGGATTTTGACGAGTTCCTGTATTTAAGTGCTTAATTTAAGGATTAGGGTCACGTGTGAAAAATTTTCTTGAGTCAGAACTCAAAAAAAATTGCACGTAACCCTAATCCTCTTCCGTACAAACTAAACCAAAATGAAATGAAAACTTTTCTGCGGTGTTTTTTTCTCCGGAGGTCTCGCCACGTATTCTCGCATTCTGACGCCTACGGTGGAAAGAAGCTCACCAGCCTTACGCGGATTACTTAACGCGACCCAGCTGCGTGTTCAACTTCCCACTTAACCAGTAGGCGTGGCTCCAGTCTGCCCCAAGACCGAGCGCTGCCGCAAACGCATTTTATTGATTCAAATGTAGCCGCCTTCTCGTATTTGCTCAACAGAAATAAACGCTGCTGAAGCCACGCGTTGCTGGAACTTCGGTTGCATTCTGTTGAACAAATGAACCAGCAAAGACAGCGCGCGTGCTTATTCTTTTGCAAGCTGATACCGCACGTTTATCACATACGGATCCGCGGGTCATTTTAACGTCCCCTTGTTGACTTAAACAGCGCACGGAAAATGTCAGGCTCGTTCGGACCGCTCTGAGAAGAGCCTGGCCCACAGGAAGTGGCGGTTTAAGAGCCTTGATGTGGGGGTGGGGGGGGGGGGGGGGGTATCGCCGCAGTGTTGATGCTCATCTGCTCACGTTCATCAACCACACACAACTGAAGCTGTGGCGTTCAGCACTTCGCGCGCGCGAGTCGAAGGACAGTTTTTGTGGCTGTGAATGTGTTCACCAGAGGTGCTACATCCGCCAGACACTTTGCAAAGAAAATGCATATACTGAGTGCACACACACACACGCGTTTGTATTGCTATACTTGTGTGGACTTGCCATTGACTTACATTCATTCCGTAACCTCTAACCCTAACCCTAACCCCAAACACTGCCGGCCTAACCTTAACCCTGACCTTAACCTAATTGTAACCCTAACTCTAACCCTAAGTCCTAACCCTAAAACAGCCTCTTGAACTTGTGGGGACCAGCAAAAGGTCCCCACCTTGCGTAATTTTCCTCATCTTTCTATGCTTGTGGGGACATTTTGTTCTGACAAAAATAGTAATACATGCCCACACACACAAACACACACGCACACACACACATACACACATGCATAGACACATGCACATTCACAAACAAGGCGCACAGACGCACAAGGACAGACACACACAGAAGTAAACACACAGGCACACACCAATGCGTGTACACACACATGTACAGATGCACACACACACACACACACAGACGCACACACACATACTTACACACATACTTACACGCAGACGCACACACATACTGAAAGTGAAACTGGTTTATTGTGTTAAGGGTAGTGGTGACATGTCTTGTAAAAGGTCAGAGAGCTGTTTCTGGGCCACACACTCCACAACATGTATTTGAAGAAATTAAAACCACCTGCACTTTGTAATCAGTCTGAATGTTTTTTTTATGATCAATAATTTCATGTTACAGTTAATGAAGTCTTTCAGATTTTACATTTCTCTGTATTGTAAATAATCTTTTTTTTTTAAAATCATCTGAAAACGGTCTCTCTTCTCGCTGCGAGACTTCTCTGATATTTGTCATAGTCATTAGAAAACTAGTCATTTACCTTAAAAGATTCAGAGGTCAAATTCAAAGTTCAGAGGTCAACTCTTAATGGAAATCTGCTGCAGGGGGAAAGGGTGCCTGTCTGTTTTACTGAGCCAGTTAATAAAGTTTTTTTTTTTAATCACACCTTTGTGTATGTTCAGGTACTTCCATTTCACCGTGCTCCAGGAGGACACAGCCTGGCAGTTTGACACCAGTGCCTTCTGAAGTGGAAACTGTGTTATACGGAAACTGTGGTATACAAAAACCGACAATTCACACAGAGCCCCAGAGCACAAAATATCGCACGCATCTGAAATCCGTTTCGCTTTGTGAACACAGGCCCATCGGCGGTATCTCAGCATTTAGAATTTGTAAAAAAAAAAAAAAAAAAAAAAAATTTTTTTTACAGAAAAGAAATTCTGTAGTAGACTGAAAAATCTTTTTAATACCTGAGAAATCAGCCTGAGCAGCCGAAGTTACGAGGATAACGGGTTAGGCATGTGTGCCATCTAGTGGTCGTGGCGGTAATTGCACCAAAATGTGTATGACGTAATGACATTCTGGGAAGAAAATAAATCGAGTTGGTCAGAGTTGTGTAAGTAATAGCAAGGGGAACTGGGCTTGTAATGTAGAGGTTGCAGGTTTAAATCTCAGACAGGGCACTTCAGTGAATAACTCAGGGCCAGCTCCCTGTTCTGTGTTCCCTGTGCAAAATTCATTGTGCCACACCCAGGAAGAAGTGAGGAAAGCAAGGGAGAGACAGAAAAGGCTGAATAATGAAAGGAGAGAAAGAGGGAGGAGTTTTTATACCCTGAGAAACTCGGCGAGTGTCTGACTCGGAAGTTGAAAACCATCGAGGAAGAGGAAGCGTTTACGTAAGGCACAAAAACACAAACACAAGCAACTCCGACCTCCACACGGCACAAGCTTTTCAAGCAACATCTACCCGAGATGTCCTCAAAATTCTTTTTTTTTTTTTACTCTCACAAAAAAAAAAAAACGTTTAAAATCAAAATGGCCGCTTTCAATTCAAATCCTGTGGAAAATTTCCCTGGGTTTATATGAGCCTTATCAGACGCGGGGCAGAAGCCGTTTCGCGGTCCGTCTGTGTGACTGCGTTGCGTTTAACCAGAAACACACAGGCCGGGCTGGACTGGAGGAGTGTGGGGAGGGGGGTGAGGAGGAGAAAGACGATGAAGAAGACATGGGCAAGGTTCCATCCCTCTCCACGAACACGCAATCGCAGCTGCTGTCCCAAACAGGGGTCACGTGACCAAAGCGGGACGTGAATACGAGGTTTTCGGCAGGACCTCTCTGCGGGCTGGGGTGGGGGGGGGGGGGGGGGCACACAGGTGGGATCAATTTGTTCTGGGGGGGGGGGGGGGGGGGGATGGGTGTAGAGAATCACTGATGTCGTTTTAATGTCCTCATGTAAACCGTCATAGTGTGTGTGTGTGTGTGTGTGTGTGTGTGAGTGAGTGTGTGCGTGTGTATGCTGAGGTGGCAATGGTAGTTTTCTTCTCAGCCTTCTACAGACTGGTTAACCTCACGTAATCAAAATAAATGAGCTCAGAAGCGGCAATGAGACATTCCAACACAAACGGCGGATCAGAACCACATCACCCAGACCCCCCCTGTGTGCAGTTCCCCTGTGATGAGCTGCAGAGGGCTGGGGGGGCCGAGAGGCGGGGGGGGGGGAGGGGGGTGTGATTGGCTCAGGGCCAGTGTCAGTGTAAGATGTCTGAAGTATCATTGCCCTAAGGTGGGGGAAGGTGGAGGAAACATCTTTGCCCTAATATGACCTCTGTAAACACTAGCTCTCCGGGTGCAGACAATGCCATTTCAACAGAGCCTAGAGCGTTTCTGAAATACACTCAAACAGAAATCAAGAACAAAGGTAGAGGTCAGAAGCAATTATCAATAATTTCCTCAAAACTGTCTGATGAAACAGCCCCTGAGCTAAGTCAAATTTCTATATTTTTGTTAAGGAGAATGCAAATTCCAGTTACCAAAGTACAGGATGGTAAAGGGAGGGGAAAAGACCAGGCAGGTGGTGCAATAATTCCCCCATTGTGTCCTTGAACAGTCCCATTAAGGTGACCTGCAACCGTGCCTGCAGTACCGCTTTGCACCAGCGGAAGCAGTATTGCACCAATCATAAATAAAAAAAGTCAGACTGCCTTCTTTTTTTCCTTAGGTGCCAGAATAGGCAGTCCCCCCCCCCCCCCCCCCCCCCAGGGGAAGTGTACAGCAAGGGCACGCACTCACGTCCGATTGGCTCACCTTCCGCTCTCCGATTGGTCCAGTCCACGGCCGGCCTCAAGGTGCCTTTCCCTTCCAGGAAGAGGAGGATGCTGGGAAGGAAAAGGGCCTTTCTTTCTCTGAGCCAGACTCCCTAATGAACACAGGGTGACCTGTCACTCAAACTCACAATAATCCAGCGTTTTTTACAAATATGTGAATTTTTAAGATGGAATCTACAATACCTAATGCTTCAAATAACTCTATTATACTATATGATCTTATCTGTCCTGTTGAGTTATGGCTTCAGGTAAATGGCATGATTGTCTCTTTCTTATCTTTTAATGCTTTTTTCATGTGCAGTGAATGTGTGGTTCACAAGCTCTTAGTACAGACTGGCATTTCATTCATAATTCTGATAGATTCTTTTCCAGTTCAGCTGGTCTGACTTTCAACTGGCAACCACACTCTCCAGCGAACAAAAACTCTGATTGGCTACTTCTCCCACAGTGAGCCAGTCAGAGTGCTCCACTGTGATTCGGTCCCAAGACCCTGTGTGTCACATGACCTGAAGTCCTACAGAGCAAAGCCGTCCAATGGGATGCCTGGAATTCTGGCTGCATACTGGCTCTACTCCTGTGGAGCTTCAGTCGGATTCCATATCAGTCACAGGCTTCAACACTGACCCCTGAACACAGCGTTAGTGAGGAGGAAGATTAACACAGTGTTAGTGTGCATGAGCACACACACACATACACACACACATAGACACACACACATAGATACACGCACAATCACATGCATGCGCACATAAAGGCATGCATGCACACATACTGTACCCATACAATCACACACACACACACACACACACACACACACACACACACACACACACACACACTCACACACACACACACACACACACACACACACACACACACACACACACACACACACACGCACACACACACACACTCACACACACACTCACACACGCACACACACACACGCACACACACACTCACACACACACACACACACACACACACACACACACACACACACACACACACACACACACACACACACACACACACACTCACACTCACACGTACACTCACACACACTCACACACACACACACACTACTCAGAAGCCTTTAACCTGGTGTGCCAGCGCTCCAGTGTGCAGACGCAGCGGGGAGCGTCTCCCAGCCCAGTAACGTCTAGACGTCCGCTAACAAAGACGAATGTGTCCCGTCGCTGAACCGCTGCGAAGCTCCCCCCCCCCCCCCCTCGTCCCCGCGCGGAGCGAGGCTCGGCCTCAGCACGCAGCCTGGAGCTCGTAAATTACCATTACGCTTCAGTTCAGGAGGAGCGCTGCAGCTGCAGCTGGAGCTGGGGCTGGGGCTGGGGCTGGAGCTGGGGCTGGGGCTGGAGCTGGAGCTGGAGCTGGGGCTGGAGCTGGAGCTGGGGCTGGAGCTGGAGCTGGGGCTGGGGCTGGGGCTGGGGCTGGGGCTGGAGCTGGAGCTGGGCTGGGGCTGGAGCTGGGGCTGGGGCTGGGGCTGGGCTGGGCTGGAGCTGGAGCTGGGGCTGGAGCTGCAGCTGCAGCTGGAGCTGGAGCTGGAGCTGGAGCTGGGGCTGGGGCTGGAGCTGGGGGTGGAGCTGGAGCTGGAGCTGGGGCTGGGGCTGGGGCTGGGCTGGGGCTGGAGCTGGAGCTGGGCTGGAGCTGGGCTGGAGCTGGGGCTGGAGCTGGGGCTGGGGCTGGGGCTGGGGCTGGGGCTGGGGCTGGAGCTGGGGCTGGAGCTGGGGCTGGAGCTGGGGCTGGGGCTGGGGCTGGGGCAGGGGCTGGAGCTGGGGCTGGAGCTGGAGCGGGCTGTTCTGACAGAGCAAGGGTCACAGTCAGGAGCCTCTGTGAGGAAATGCAGTGGAGCGGGCTGTTCTGACAGGGCGAGGGTCACAGTCAGGAGCCTCTGTGAGGAAATGCAGTGGAGTGGGCTGTTCTGACAGAGCAAGGGTCACAGTCAGGAGCCTCTGTGAGGAAATGCAGTGGAGCGGGCTGTTCTGACAGAGCAAGGGTCACAGTCAGGAGCCTCTGTGAGGAAATGCAGTGGAGCGGGCTGTTCTGACAGGGCGAGGGTCACAGTCAGGAGCCTCTGTGAGGAAATGCAGTGGAGCGGGCTGTTCTGACAGAGCAAGGGTCACAGTCAGGAGCCTCTGTGAGGAAATGCAGTGGATAAGGCCCCAGGGCTCCTTATGTTCCTGTAAACAACCTGCCTGTCCTTCACACAAACAGCCCTGCTTCACACGGGGACACGGACTGTGCATGTCCCTGTGCATGCACGCACACACACACACACACACACAACCATGACCCATGAACCAGTATAGCTAACAATATCAAATAGATTCATTGTATGTAACATTTTGACATGTAGGTTGTACAATGCAAACTCTAATAAGCTGGCAGTCTCTACACTGTACATGTTACTCAGTGAAAAGGTATAGACTGTGACAGGTTATTGGACAAGCATTTTCTTTAATATCTAAACAAATTAATTTAATCATGTAATAAGTCTTTTGCAAAAAAAAAAATTAAGAAATTCCCAATACAAGCAAATTTTACCATGGAAACCTGATGTGCCATATGCAACTGATTTGGGCCCTAGTTCACCAGGGATTAAAAAAATATATGAAATTTAAGTAAAATATTTGGACAGTACTTGTTCTGATTACATTGGCTCTGTGTTTGGGGTCTCAGACACAGTTCACTGTGGGGTGGATTTCCACTGAACCAAAACGTCCTGATGAAGAGGTCCAGGTTCTCTCCCTCTCTGTCTTTCTTTCCCTCTCTCTCTCTCTCCTCTGTCAGTCAGACCGCTCCTCTGTGACCGGGGGATTCAGTGTCAATAACACCGAGACAGCAGATCAGCCGTAAGAGAGAGGAAGGGAGGAAGAGAGAGAGAGAGAGAGAGAGAGAGAGAAAACAAACAGACAGGGAGAGAGAATCGGGCCGAGTTTCCCAAAATCAGTAATTATCAAGGCGGTGATTAGAGGTTAGGATGGGTGTCTCCAGCCCTGGTCCTACAGAGCTACAAGGTTCTGCTTGTTTTTATTATTCATCTCGAGAGGTGAGCCTTCAGCGTTATGAGCTCCAGAGAAACCCCAAGCAAGCCCTGCACCTCTCCGGGCCCAGGATCGGGGGGGCCCGACGGGACTCCGTTGGGTCACCTCGGGTTCGGATGTAGCTGAAGGGGGGGGGGGTACCCCAAGGGGTGCCAGCCTGCAGGAGATGGGGCTCCACGGCCAGCAGCCGGAATCCTAAAACAGGAACAGATCGTGGGAATAACGGGACATCTGACCTTTGAACCCCGTCAAAGACTTTCCACCGCTGTTCTTTTGTTCTTTCCGTCCTCTCTGCCTCTGAACTACAGGAGATCCTGGTGATAAACTACAGTTCCCAACTGCATTTGATGCCCAATTCTACCCCCCCACCCCCCCCCCCTCCGCCCCACTGCCCCTAGAATCTTCAAAAGACACATCACATTGAGAAAGTAACAGCTTCATCAACAGGGAGGACATGGAGATGAACATCTGGAAGGTGTAGAGCAAGGCTGCCCAACCCTGTTCCTGGAGATCTACCATCCTGCAGGTTTACACTTAACTCCAGGACTGGAGTTAAACCTGCCAACACTGCGGCCCTCCAGGACCGGAGTTAAACCTGCCGACACTGCGGCCCTCCAGGACCGGAGTTAAACCTGCCGACACTGCGGCCCTCCAGGACCGGAGTTAAACCTGCAGACACTGCGGCCCTCCAGGACCAGAGTTAAACCTGCCGACACTGCGGCCCTCCAGGACTGGAGTTTGACACCCCTGGTTGAGTGAATCCTATGTGGGCTGAACGGTTTGTCTTCATCAACAGATATTTCTTATATGTCACGGGAGCCTGTCTGGGCCACACTCCGCAGGGTACACTTTTAAGCGCCGTGAAACCCGGATCATTTAATAATCTCTCGCCTCCATCCCTCCGGAAGCCTGGTGCACAGATCAAGGCCGCTTTAATTTCCCTTTGATTAATCTGACTCATACCCAGCAGCCCCGTTCTGCCCAGTGCGGTGAGCAAACTGAACAGGGCTCCAGCATTTTACACTCAGCCTTACCAGAGGATCGCCTACAGTCCTGCTTTGTTTCGGACTAAAAACCTAAGGGGTTTGGCCTAAAGGGTTCCCTTTGGCCATGCACCAAACTTCCAAAAAACTGCGACCGATCTTGTAAATAACCAAGATTAAATAGACTCAAATGAAAAATGCTACACATAACGCTAATGCTAATAACGTGCTAACAAACCAATGGTCAGTCACTGACGACCAATCTCGGCCTGAGATTGAAGCCAACTCAATCTGACTGGCCAATAATGTAACAGGTAGAAAGTATTATAACCAATCGGATTGCAGGAAAGTACTTGCAGAAAAGAAATGTTACATCCCCCCTTTTCCAGAGTTTTCTCTAGATCAGGCACTGGCGACTCCGTTCCCGGAGGGCTGGTGTGAATGCGAGTTTTTATTTCCATGAGTCGCTGAACCGCGACGGAGAAAATGGGCTTTAAATGACCCGCTTTCATTAGTGGGGAAATGTGAGAAATGAGCCTCAATGGAGGGGGGGGGGGGCGGTATCCAGGGCAACTGCAGAGGACAGAGTGTGTGTGTGTGTGTGTATGTGTGCGTGCGTGTGCGTGCTTGCTTGCGTGTGTGCACACCGTCAGAAGGAGCCAGCGCAGCTGCACAAACCCGTCTGGATCTCATGCTGACGGAGGAGAAATGTGAGGACAGCCCGAGTCTGTAAATGTGCGGTGTCCGGATGATTAATATTTATCACCGAAGGGTCAGCGATACACGTATGAAACAAAGCAGAGCCCCCCACCCCACCACGACCCCCTCCAACCCCCCCAAGCCTCCACGCTGACCCGCCAGAGTCTCCACGTCCACCCCCCCCCCCCACGAATGGCACGCTGCACCATTCGTGGTCCCGTGGACCCGTCCAGGAACGGGACAGACTTCGCTCGGGGAACCTGGGGGCCCGTCAACAGCCCCCACAGGGGGACCTTCTCACGAACATTTTCCCGTGAAAATATTTGCGCATTATTTCATATTTGGCAGAAGCTGTGCTAGCAATGAGTCATCTGCAGAAAGCATGCACATTTTTTTTTATAGCAAAACAAACTATCGCACGTAAAAAATTTAAGACCTCATAAACCTGACCAGGCTGTTCACAACCTTACAGCACTATGAGCCTGACCAGGCTGAGCAGCACAGCCTGCAGCACTATGAGCCTGACCAGGCTGCTCATAACCTTACAGCACTATGAGCCTGACCAGGCTGATCTCATAACAGGCCTAACCTTACAGCACTATGAGCCTGAGCTCATAACCTTACAGCCTATGAGCTCATATAACTCATGAACCTTAAGCACTATGTGAGGCTGACAGCACTATGAGCCTGACCTGCTCATAACCTTACAGCACTATGTGCAGGCTGCTCATAACCTTACAGCACCTGACCAGGCTGCTCATAACCTTACAGCACTATGAGCCTGACCAGGCTGCTCATAACCTTACAGCACTATGAGCCTGACCAGGCTGCTCATAACCTTACAGCACTATGAGCCTGACCAGGCTGACCAGGCTGCTCATAACCTTACAGCACATATGCTCATAGCCTTACACTAGCACTATGAGCCTGCTCACAACCTTACAGCTCATGAGCACTATGAGCCTGACCAGGCTGCTCATAACCTTACAGCACTATGAGCCTGACCAGGCTGCTCATAACCTTACAGCACTATGAGCCTGAGCATGTCAAGTTCACATATAACTTCCAGATAATTTGCTTTGCTAATGTGGTAATGGTCAGTTACCTCTTCTGATGAAGCACAACCTCCTTTAATTGGGGCTCCAATCGGAGGCAGAGATTCAATCCAAGGTAACCAATGAACAATGACAGTGGTTCTGAAAAAAAAGTGCATATCTGATTGGTTCTGGGACGTTTCAGACAGTATGATGTCATAGGTCATGGCTCCTACACATCTCCTAGGGGACCACTAGTTGAATCCAGGTATTCAACGTGTTCCGCCTCAAGCACACCTGTGTGAGCACAAATCAAGCCCTTGATTCGTTGTTTCAGGTGTGCGTGAGACAGACACTGGCCTATGACACAATAATGGCTGAAACTCCCCAGAACCAATCAGATATGCAGATGTGTCTTTAAGTTTCCTTTCCAGGAACTACATATAGATCATCTGGGGCTGGAGGCTACACACCAGCCAACACTGCACAGGTGCAGACTCGGGATTCCAAGTTCTCTTGGATGGTTTCACCCAAAAAGAGGACAGAACTAAAGCACTCAAAGATGGCTCCTATCCTCTCTCTCTCTCTCCCCCTGTAAAGGCTGAGGGAACATGTAAAAATGTGCAATGATGTGAATGGCTGATTCAGCCCGTCTATGTCCATTGTGTATGATATGATTTATATATTTCTTTAAGGTGATTAATTTGTATTTTTCTCCTTTTTTCTGATCATGTAAAACACTTCTGGCTGGATGAGTTATTTGAATCGTGCCACATAAAATAAATATCTTCATTGCTGTTTTTTCGTATTTACTTGAATTTTAATTTTGCAGGTCTAGACGCGAAGTGCCGTGTTAGACAGTGTGAGTGTGTTTATTGGATCTGATACAAAATTTATACAAGCCACTAAGCAGCTGTGAAGCTGTTTACTGAAATTCATATTTCTGGAAAAGTGGATTATGTCAGTATTAATACTGCAGTTAAATTAAATGCAATGCAAACAGACTTGCATGAGAAATATGATTATTACTGTGAAACCTGCCAATGCTTTTTTCCATCCTGAACATAATTCATACCAAGAGGGCAATAAAATAAAATAAAAACACAAACCTGGAACAAAACTAACAGGTAATAAATAATGATTTAAAACAGGGCATGCTGGGAGATGCAGTGCTGTCATTGAGGGGATTGCAGTGCGTTTGTAGGCAGAAGGTTAATAACACATACCGTACTTCCTGGATTCGTTTTCTTGGGCCGGTTTGGCAGTCTGGGTGTTCAGTGATGCAGAAAAATGATCTGCCAGAGAGGCTGAGGATGTTTATAATTCAAACCGAAAGCACCCCACCACTTCAGACATCATATTTTAAACATAATTTGCACTGTTACATTTTCCTGTCGTTATTTTAAACTAACAAAAAATAAAGTCTTTGAAAACGGTTTCATGAGCTCACTGGTGGCAAAGCTTATCCTCAATGAAGCGTGTTCTTCAATGACTGTGTTTATCTCCACACTGCTGCTCTAACCACTGCTGCTCTGACCACTGCTCCACCTGCTGCTCTAACCACTGCTCCAGCTGCTGTTCTGACCACTGCTCCACACTGCTGCTCTGACCACTGCTCCACACTGCTGCTCTGATCACTGCTCCATACTGCTGCTCTGACCACTGCTTCACACTGCTGCTCTAACCACTGCTCCAGCTGCTGCTCTGACCACTGCTCCATACTGCTGCTCTGACCACTGCTCCACACTGCTGCTCTGATCACTGCTCCATACTGCTGCTCTGATCACTGCTCCATACTGCTGCTCTGACCACTGCTTCACACTGCTGCTCTGACCACTGCTCCACCTGCTGCTCTGACCACTGCTCCACACTGCTGCTCTGACTGCTGCTCCACACTGCTGCTCTGACTGCTGCTTCACACTGCTGCTCTGACCACTGCTCCACACTGCTGCTCTGACCACTGCTCCACACTGCTGCTCTGTACTGTGATGTAGCACGGACCCTCCTGTAGTTAAGAAGCAAAGAGGACAGGAGGAACACAGAAGCTGAGTATCTGGTAAGGGTAAGATCAGCATCTTCACGCCGCTGTAATCTGTATCTGCTTTCACTGAAGCCTGACCTTTAACCCTCGACCCACATAAAGCAGTTGACCTCGTGCTCGGGTCACCTGTCAGGGGAGCGGGGGGGGGCTCTCACCTTACAGTCACCTGAGCCAGGTGCAACCTCGCGGAACGATCAGTCAGCGCGTTCTGTGCTCCTGATCATCCGAGGCCCAATCTCCATGAGACGGACCTTACAGGAGAGAGCGTGTGCACACCGCCCCTAGCGTGCTGAAAGAAACGTTTTTTTTTCCCCCCAAAACACACTTTAAAAAAATCTTTATTATTAACAAGAAGTAGCGAGGTTGCCTTGGTTACGGGGTCCCTCATCCCAGCTAAACAAATGCACACAAAAATGTACAAAAATAAAGAAATGAGCCTAAAAATACAGTATAAAAGCTTCTAACACCTAAGGAAAAAATATATATATAAATTATTAGCATGGCACGTAAACAAAGGAAAAAATAATCCAAACTGATTCGTGCAAACAACGACAAAAAAAATCATTTACAATAACAACTCGCATCACAGACAAAACATGAATTTGTATTTCAGTGGGTCAGAAAAATGACAATATACTCAGTTTGTCTGACCAGAATTCAAAATGCAACTCTTAAGCGCATTCCTCCATTTACAAACGCTTCGTCCGCCTCCGCCCGCGTGGGAGGCAGTTCCACTCAGACTCAGCCAATTCTGCAAATGACTGGAAATCAAATTAAACCGAAAAATGTATTTTCATGGAAACATATGCCTGGCAAAAAAAGAAAAATTACAAATAAGAAAATACAGTAAAAAAAAAAAAAAGGAACTAGAGATATGTATTCTGATAGAATAAAATAAATCAGTTGGAAGAATAAAAGTGCTATGCTAAGCATTCAGTTCTTCTTATTCTGCACTTGAAAAATTCCCTTGACGTGTTCTATGAAAATATTTCAGCTAAATGAGTGAATTTCTGTTCACTTGAAAAGGAAATTCACCCCGACCCCTGGTCGCCATGGAGAGGAGGACGTCACATGACTCGAGGGGTTCTGGAACTTTCTGTGCTGTTTTTATACATATTTACGTTTGTATTTGCCTGTCCAGAACCTTCGGCAACACATTTATTCAACTAAAATTCTATAAATCCAGACAAAGGAGAACAGCTTCGCCAGTGTATGTGCAGATTTTATGCGACCCATTCAAACACTTTTTTGCGAAAACCCGACGTAGTTCGGTGTTAGCGACAGGCCGGGACTGAGGGGGGTGAATTTCCCTGGGGGCTGTGATCTGTCTAATTTATGAACAGCGGGGGGGTTTGCTGTTCCTCTGATCAGTGTTCCGGAACCTCTCATCCAGGCATAATGAGATGCAATATTAAAAACAGCACTGGCCTGGGAGACCGTTGCACTAGTACCAGAGTCATGAATGTTTGTTTCGGGAGGAAGGAGAAGGAGTGCCTGTCCTGGAAGAACAGCAGTCAGAGCAGGACTGCTTCTGAGGCATCGGTCAGTGCCCCCCCCCCCCCCCCCGACTAGCATTTAATTTACCCCCCTCCCCAGAGGGCAGGAAAGAAAATGGAGTCCAAGAAGAACAGTAAACATGAAAACTCCGCAGCCTCTGCAAAGTGGAATAAATAGTCAGTTTTGGGGTGGCTGATAAAAACCCTTTTTTCTGGTGGTGGGGGGTGATGGTGGTGAAGGGCATGGTGGTGGGGGGTGATGGGGGTGAGGGGGATGGGGGGGATGGGGGGTGGGAGGGTGGATTCTGTGAACCCTACATTGTCCATTTAGATGATGGACCCCTTTTTTTGCTTCAGTGCACTTTGTTATCGGTCTGGTCAGAGGCACCACAAGAGTCTAAGCTTAAATGTAGAAACATTTTTTTTACTTTATAGATCGGTGACATCGCAATTCTTCATTTTTGGGTGGTTTTGAGATGTGACTGTGCAGAGTCAGACAGTTGTTCCATTAGTTCGGTGCAAGCTATTTTGCGGCTATTATTTATCTGTGTAATTAACTGCGAAATTAACAGAACTGTTATTCACAGGTGGCGTTAAGACATTGGGGCTCTGTTATATGCAGTCATGATCACATTAAGAGTAGAAGTGTCCTGAACTCTTTATACCAGTTCTTAAAAGCACCTGTCCCAATCCCTCTCTTTGCTCTTGAGATTAGTCTGAAGATACCGTGGTCTCCAGGGTAACGGTGGGAAGAGAAAGGCATGCAGTGCTCACAGCGATTGGTGTACTCAGATACTGTGATCTCCATGGTAACGGCAGGGGGTTGATCTCACACAGTGTTTGTAGTGACTGGTGTACTCAGATACTGTGATCTCCACGGTAACAGCAGGGAGTTGATTGATCTCACACTGTTCCTGGCGACTGATGTACTCAGATGCTGTGGTCTCCGTGGTAACAGTGGGGAGGGAGCAGATCACACATAGTGCTCGCGGTGATTGATGAAGACGCGGTCCGCCCCCTTGTGGTGGCAGACCCAGCTGTGATAGGACAGCGGCTCGTGGGCGGGGTTTCGGGGGTCCCTGTGAGGCACCCCCCTCACGGGCGCTCTGTTGGACACCTCAACCCGCCTGTCCACCCGGCGGACCTTCAAAAGAGGAAATACAATCATTCACTGCACATGTACAGGAAGTGATGACATTCAGTTATAGTGCACATATACAGGAAGTGATAACATTCAGTAATAGTGCACATATACAGGAAGTGATGACATTCAGTTATAGTGCACATATACAGGAAGTGAGGACATTCAGTTATAGTGCACATATACAGGAAGTGAGGACATTCAGCAATAGTGCACGTATACAGGAAGCAAGGACATTCAGTAATAATGCACATATACAGGAAGTGATGACATTCAGTTATAGTGCACATATACAGGAAGTGATAACATTCAGTAATAGTGCACATATACAGGAAGTGATGACATTCAGTTAGTGCACATATACAGGAAGTGATGACATTCAGTTATAGTGCACATATACAGGAAGTGAGGACATTCAGTAATAATGCACATAGACAGGAAGTGAGGGCTTATTCAGTAACAGTGAAAACACAGGAAGTGATGACATATTCATATTCCATAGACAGGAAGTGAGGACATATTCCATACCAGTGCACGTATACAGGAAGTGAAGTCACGTTCAGTAATAGCGGACATATTAAAGCCCAGGTATTCTAAATACAATTTTATTAACACTGCATGTAATTGGATGCAGTTAAAGTGCATAAATTCAGGAAATTATGAAGCATTTGGGACACAGAATTCCAGCTACATTAAACAATATTTATTTATTTTTCCTTATATCAGGTCTCAGAGTTGTTAATACTGGTTTCTCTTGGTTCATATCAACATGGCTCACATAAGCGGCACCATACTAGGGGTCAGGAACGACCCCCATCAGAAATGAATCATTAATGAGTCTAATAATTAAAAACCCTTCTGTAACGAGGCTGTCCCTGTTCCCCCTTGCCCTCTCCAGAAAGGAGAGCCTCCTCACTGTTCCATCGTTCGCTTGAATAATGACCCACAATGCATCACTGTCCGTGCGCTCCTTTGCATTTTTCCCCTGTCTAATGGGAATGTCCTTCTCGTAGCACGCTAATGGGAATTAGCATGCTACGAGATGCTAATGGGAATTTCCTTCTCTCTTAGCGCTCGCTAAGGCTAAGTGTATGCAGGGAGGCTGAGGAGTGCTGCTAATTAGAGTGAGCTGACAGCCCCTCCACGGAGGGGGAGAGAGAGAGAGAGAGGGACAGAGAGAGAGGAGAGAGAGAGAGAGAGAGTGAGAGAGAGAGAGAGAGAGAGAGAGAGAGAGAGAGGGGGAGAGAGAGAGAGAGAGAGGAGAGAGAGAGAGAGAGAGGGAGAGAGAGAGAGAGAGAGAGAGAGAGGAGAGAGAGAGAGAGAGAGAGAGAGAGAGGGGGACAGAGAGAGAGCCAGAGAGGGGGACAGAGAGACAGAGCGAGAGAGGGGGAGAGAGAGAGTGAGAGAGGGGGAGAGAGCGAGAGAGAGCGAGAGAGGGGGAGAGAGAGACAGAGCGAGAGAGGGGGAGAGAGAGAGAGAGAAAGCAAGAGACCGTGAAAGGAGAGGGAGAGTGAGTGTGAAGAAACGAGAAGGAGTGAGGAAGGAAGGGAGAAACAGAGGTATAGAGAGACCAAAGGACTGGAGGAATAGAGAGAGAGAAGAAAAAGAGGAGGAGAATTATGTCATCAATTCGCACTAGCAGTCATCACATCATGTGATTTAATGTAGTATAATGGGTAAATGGGTTTGATTCCCATGCAGAACACTGCCGTTGTGCCCTTGAGCACAATGTACTTAATCTGCATTGCTTCAGTATGTATCCAGCTGTATAAATAGATGCAATGTATCTGCTGTGTAAAAAGTTGTGCAACTTGCTTACACAACTTTTTGCCTGTAATGTAATGCTTTGGAATAAAGTTTTGGAAAACCTTTCCCTCTTGGGCAACAGAATAACTTTAAAAATATGTATATAATTTATTAGAAGTTCTTATCCAGAGCAGCGAACATAATTTCCCATACATTCCGTTCAGACAGGTGGGATTCTTAAGGCACAGAGAAAGAACCCGACTGGGATTTTTAAGACCAGTCCCAAAAAAACCATCGCCTGAAAAAGGGAAAGAGAGAAACACGCGTGCGGGAGGGAGAGCCGCGTGAGCGCTAGAGCTCACCTGGGGTACCTGGTGCGTCACCAGCGCGTGACTGACAGGCAGGGGGGCGGCTGGTCGTCTCTCAGCGTAGGGCGGGGGGGGCTTGTGCGTCGGAGGAAGATCGATCCTGCGGTGGAAACAAACGGATGGATCGTAAACGTGAAAAAATTAGAATTATGTTAATGAGCAGAACAGATTTCCACATCCTGTGGCGGAGGCCCATCGACGGATTCACGTCCAGGCTGGACACAGTGCTCGTTTCATCCAGAGGTCTGTACCCCTGATCATGAAGAGCCACAGGGTTTCCTGCTTTTTTGTTTTAACCTTAAAATCAGCAATCAGTTCTGCCCCAATAAACCAGGTGTGGTGAGCTAACTGTGTAATCACGTGACTCAATCAACCAATGAAGTTCAGAGGATCAGCAAAAACCAGCAGACCCTGGGGCCCTCCAGGACCAGGGTTGGGGATCCCAGCAGACCCTGGGGCTCTCCAGGACCAGGGTTGGGGATCCCAGCAGACCCTGTGGCTCTCCAGGACCAGGGTTGGGGATCCCAGCAGACCCTGGGGCTCTCCAGGACCAGGGTTGGGGATCCCAGCAGACCCTGTGGCTCTCCAGGACCAGGGCTGGGGACCCTAGCAGACCCTGTGGCTCTCCAGGACCAGGGTTGGGGATCCCAGCAGACCCTGTGGCTCTCCAGGACCAGGGTTGGGGATCCCAGCAGACCCTGGGGCTCTCCAGGACCAGGGTTGGGGATCCCAGCAGACCCTGGGGCTCTCCAGGACCAGGGTTGGGGATCCCAGCAGACCCTGTGGCTCTCCAGGACCAGGGCTGGGGACCCCTAGCAGACCCTGTGGCTCTCCAGGACCAGGGTTGGGGATCCCAGCAGACCCTGGGGCTCTCCAGGACCAGGGTTGGGGATCCCAGCAGACCCTGGGGCTCTCCAGGACCAGGGTTGGAGACTCCTGGCTCCAGATCAGAAATAGCCGAGCACTAGAACATCTAATTTAATTAATTGAGCTCCTGATTGATGGCCACAAGCTGGGCATCATTTGAATGAGGAGTCATAGCACTGGAACAGAACAAAAGCCTGAACCCACACTGACCTGCCTCTGATAAGGCTGGGTACCCTGGCTTTACACCGCAGGTAAATGAGGAGCATATATCATTTATCATATCACCTTAAAGTCTAATGTTCTCTTCATAATCAGAGCACGCTCTGAAAAAGCAGTCATCGTTCAGGTAATCAGAAAGGACTTTCAGACACTATTCGGAATGGAAAGACAAAATAAGCTTCAGCAGAGATTTAATTTGTCCAAAGCTGCCAGGTGTTGAATGAATGCGGTGGATCAAATCAGATCGACTCGACTCTCTGCTGCCACCTAAAGGCCGGATCAGAGAAGCTGTCTGAGAAATTCTTGCATCATTTCTTCTGAGCCATTGATTTTATTAACGGGCCTGAAGGTTCAGAGTCATACGGACACCTTATTGGGTCAAACAGCATTTTAACTGCATTAATCACAGATCTGTACTGGTGTGCACACACACACACTCACTCACACATGCACACACACACACACACATACACTCACACATGCACACACACACACACGCACAAACATGCACACACACACACACACACACAAACACACACACACGCTCTCTCTCTCTCTCACACACACACACACACACACACACACTCTCTCTCTCTCTCACACACACACACACACACACACACACTCTGTCTCTCTCACACACATACACACACACACACACACACACACACTCGCGCGCGCGCTTCACAGTATCGGATTTGTTGCCTGTCTGCCACAGGCCATGACGAGCGAGCTCCAGTAAAACACTACGGTGAGAATTCTGCCGTTAAGAGGCTCCCAGCCTCACTGCGGCCCGAAACAAAAAGGGCTCAGTTTACCCCAGTCACCCCGCGAGTCCCCTAAATATCACCAACAACCCCCAACACGAGCCCCCCCCCACCCCCCACCCCCCGCACCTGCAATGGCAGCCAACCGGGGAGCTTATCAAACAGACAGAACTCTGTTGCGTTCTGAAGCGTCCATCGTCCGAACAGAAAGTTCCGTTTTCTCGCTCTAACGTGTGGGAGCCGGTGAAATTAGTCGTGACTGATGGATTGGGAGGAAGGGGGCTTTTAAATCAGAGCACTCTCCCAGTTACCTTCCATCTCACCACCCCCCCCCCCCCCCCCCCCCCCCCCAAAAGTAAATGTTCCCACATTTGTTACATTTCAAACATTTTTTACAAATATATAAATCAATACATGAAGCCTGACTGATGTGAAAACAATAAGCAGACATTTCAGGTCAGGGTGAAGCAGAGAGCTGGGTCAGCAGTACTGGGCCCGGTTCTGAAACAAGGACGATACAGAGGTTCTGGAAAAAGGTTCAAAGTAGGGCAACCAAACTGATTCATCCCGTTCGATGCCACCATCTTCTGCTTAAGGAGACACTCATTGTTTTAAATTAATTCCACCATGAACCCTGAACACATTCTCATGCATTATGAAAGGACCGGCTCCTGCGGATGAGAGACAGGGTGAGAGATGGGGCGCTAATGCATTGTGACGTTCTGGTACCGGAGGAGCTGCTGACACAAAGTTCAGAGGACATACGACATTAAACATTCACGAGGCCCCCCAACGCTGGCATCTGGAAAAAGACTGCCTGCTTTCCGTTTCTGACGGTTAAAAAAAAACACACCACCAGACCACGAACACGGGGGCGACAGCTTTGTCGAGACGGGCCAGTGTGGGCACAGGTCTCTGTTCCAGCCCAATACT
Source organism: Anguilla japonica (assembly GCA_025169545.1). Classification (NCBI taxonomy): domain Eukaryota; kingdom Metazoa; phylum Chordata; class Actinopteri; order Anguilliformes; family Anguillidae; genus Anguilla; species Anguilla japonica. The sequence goes on from CM045891.1 coordinate 54,603,252, forward strand.
GAAAGACCTGATTCAACTGGTCAAGGTTGTGATAGAGGACTGCAACTGAACTCCTGTTTCTAAACAGCTGGCGGCCCTCCTGGTCCCAGAGAGCTGACCAGCTCAGACCACAGAAACCAGGTAAATTGAGGTAACTGTGTAATCAAACTGCCTTAACTGATAAACTGCCAGCCCTGCATCTCTCCAGGACGGGGGGCTGCAGAAGCTCTGCTAAAGACATTAGGGGGAAAACGGAGAGCCGAAATGAGCTGGCTGACTCGTTCAGGTCACGACGAGCAGGACCTGAAGCCGAAGACCCCCCCCCCCCCCCCCCCCCAACGGGCTCGGGACGAGCTCTGTGCTGGGGGAGCACCGGCATCGCGGCGAGGCGCTAACAGCAGCCCAGCTGCGTAAATCAAGCGCACGCTCCGGTCGAGCGCACGCTCCGTCGCGCTCGGCCGCAGAGAGGGAACCATAAACAACGGAATGGAATGTTCTGGAACCCTCTCCCGACGAACACCTGAGAATTCTCCTCGACTCGACACCGAGGCCACAGCCGAAAACAAGGCTGTAACCCTCCAGGTGGCTAATATGGCGGGACACCTCTCTTCACCCCATATTTGCGTGTGTGGAGATTCAAAAAATTTATTTTTATTGGTTTACTTTTTTTGTCTGGTGACTGCTTTGCTTCACCCAGTCTGATAGTGGATCATAAAGAGAGTTGCACGTACTGTCACCACACAGTAAACAGCTTGGTGATCTCACTTTAAAGTTATTTATCTAAATAAAGAAATGTCCTCTATTGCTAAAATGCAAGATCTGAGTCCATTTCTGTGAAAAAATGACACAACACTATTGTGCGCTTTCTTGCATCCATGTTCCCATAGCGTGAGTGGGTATTTCAGTGAGAGCATGACCGGACTGGACACACAATAACCTCCCTTCCCCAACTGTCACTACAATATGACACATCACATCAGGACAAACGGCTATAAGAAAAATACTGTGGCCAAAAAAAATAAAAAATTATTATAATAAAACGATTTTTTAAAAACCCAACAAGAGCTTTCAGGGTCAGATCTAATGTCACCAAAATGGCATGTCAGTAAATTAACTAGTGAGTCATCCAATTGCATTGTCGGTTAGTACAAGAAGGCCGGAAAACAAAAGTTTCATATTCCACTGATTCATAGCGCATTAAAATAACACGCCAATGCACAAAACTATCTTGGTTCCGAGCCAGGATTGAATTGACCTTCATTTGGGAACAGGACGCCTATTCGGCGTTCAATTACAATTGAGATTAGCATCTCAATTTCCTTGATAACATCGATCTCTCTCTAAAAGGGAAACGATCGGCTGTTAAACAAATCTTTACTAACGGATGAGTAGATGCGCAAAGATGGAACGAATGCGATTCGTCATAATTGCCATCGCCCCTGACAACGACGGCACCGCCCACTGACAAGGTCATACAATTACAGCTGAAAATACAGCAGACATTTTTTAAGAATGACTCCGTGTCGAAATGAAGAGCTCGCGACAGGAGGCGCGCACGTGTGTCTCGCCACTCTCTCAGTCGTGAAGAGAGTCTCAAAAGTTACAGCGGGTAAAGGCGAAGAAAACAGGTGATGTCATCATTCCTGGTTTTACACCGGAACATTAAAAAAAAAAGTCCCTCCGCAGTCAAGAAATATCACTTTCCATATTCCAGTAATTCCACATTAATTACACAGTAGGGGGAAAAAGATAAACGCAACCATATGTTGATTCTTTTTTTTTTTATATTTCGTTAAGTGGTAAGTCTGGTAATTTTAAACTTCAGGGGCCTCAGCGTCCTTCAGAAAAAAAAAATCAAAAGAAGCAGAGAGAGGAGACCTGGGCAGGATTTAATTCTTCCGCCAATTCAAATGAGTCATTAATCCTTCACGCAGCGGAAGGAACAGTTGGCTGATGACCACAAACCTGCTCATTTACACCTGTGGAGAAATCAGCATGGTGTAAAAAAAAAAAAAAAAAAAAAAAAAATAAAAAAAAAAAACGGGCTATGGTGTGGTCGTCCACAGGGAAGATGCTCATTTGGAACGGTGTGAGGAGCACAACCATAGAGTTCTTCTAAGATCAAAACTGACCCTAGATCAGCTCACTGGTAGCGCAGTTTGAGGCGGCATCGCGCGCGTGCTGCGGCAGGCGCACAGAGAAGCAGGCCGAGCGGCACTCACACTTTGTCGGAGTACGTGGGCGGCTGGGACCTGCAGGCCAGGAGGGTGACGATGGTGAAGACCGTGATGAGGAAGAGGCCGAGGATGGCCCCGATGACCGCTCCCGCCACCGCCACCAGGGATGCCCGCTGCCTCTGGGACAGGTCTGTGTGGCACAGCACAGTGTGGTGAGGTTATGGCACAGCACAGCACAGTGTGGGGAGGATACGGCACAGTTTGGTGAGGTTCTGATACAGTACAGCACAGCACAGCACAGTGTGGGGAGGATATGGCACAGCACAGCACAGTGTGGGGAGGATACGGCACAGTACAGCACAGTGTGGGGAGGATATGGCACAGTTTGGTGAGGTTCTGATACAGTACAGCACAGCACAGTGTGGGGAGGATATGGCACAGTTTGGTGAGGTTCTGATACAGTACAGCACAGTACAGCACAGTGTGGGGAGGATATGGCACAGCACAACACAGTTTGGTCAGGGAAACACACAACCCCATTCAGCAGGGTGAAGTCACAACTCAATGAGAGCCCAGCACAGTCAGACCTGAGTCAAACATGCATGTGAAATTAACTCTTCACATGCCAGTACAATCTGAGAACACCCAGTGGACCACTGAGAATTTTCAACACTAAACAACCAAACCATGCAGTTTTACTGAAAGGATTACTGTTTTCTAACTACTGGTGATGCAGCCATGCAGCACACACCCACACAGCACACACCCATGCAGCACATACATGCAGCACCTCCATGCAGCACACAGTCGTGCAGCACAGCATGGAAACAGACTCAGAGGCACCAATGTGCACACCAAGGGAACAGATACAGACCAAAGGACAAACCTGCAATTATATGAATACAGAATCATAAATCATCCATCAGTTAAAAGCAAATACTGTTCTGGGGAAAAAATAACATGGTGAAATATTAAATGTGTCCTGTCAAAAATATATGAATCTTAGCTCTTATACTTTTTAATAGATATGATATTTTTAAACCACAGCTTTCAATTTATGTGTACAATTACATGTGAATGTAGGGGTGGGCTGGCTTATTTTTACAGTTATGGAAAAAATTTCTCCCTTGTATAAAAGAGCGATATTCAGCTATAACACACCCGCCCACCCCCACAGCAACTGGAATAAATCCAACAAAAGCTTCCACTGTCGGAAGAAAGTGCATTTATTCCGAACCCGATCAGCCGCAGCATGGGGCCGCCGTTAGCCCGGCGCTAAGTCCCCGTTAGCCTGGCGCTAAGTCCCCGTTAACCCGGCGCCAAGTCCCCGTTAGCCTGGCGCTAAGTCCCCGTTAGCCGGCGCTAAGTCCCCCGTTAGCCCGGCGCCAAGTAGCCCGGCGCCAAGTCCCCGTTAGCCCGGCGCTAAGTCCCCCATTAGCTCGGCGCTAAGTCCCCGTTAGCTCAGCGCTAAGTCTCCCGTTAGCCCGGCGCTAAGTCCCCTGTTAGCCCGGCGCTAAGTCCCCTGTTAGCCCTGGGCCTAATGCCCCTGTTAGCCTGGCGCTAAGTCCCCGTTAGCCCGGCGCTAGCCCGGCGCTAAGTCTCCTGTTAGCCCGGCGCTAAGTCCCCCGTTAGCCCGGCACTAAGTCCCCCGTTAGCCCGGCGCTAAGTCCCCCGTTAGCCCGGCACTAAGTCCCCCGTTAGCCCGGCACTAAGTCCCCGTAATTAGGCTTCACGCTGCTCACCGCTCACAACGCCGACGTGCTTTTTCTCAGACTTGTTTCCTCACGACTCGTCAGGGTTTGGAATCGTCCCCCCCCCCCCCCCTCGCCGTGCTCCTGCGCTGTTGCGTAACGGAGGTTTTAGCGAGCAAGCGAGCAAGCGAGAACGAGCGAGAGCGAGCGAGCGAGCGAACGGGCTGTTTACTCTTTGCTCGTTCAATCACACGCTCGTTAGCCGTCGCGGGGGGGGGGGGGGGGGGCGGGCTCCAGCGGAGGGATTACCGTCAATTAATTAAGATTAATTAGCACGGTGGACTGGCCGCAGGGATCACACGCGCCGCGGCGAGAGAGCGCTATCGGCCAGGAACAGGAACAGGAAACGCTCCGTCCCGCAGACCGAGCAGGTGCGCTTATCAGACAGGGGTGGAAGCGCGGGGGGGGGGGGGGGGGAACATGAACGTGAAGTCGAACCAAAACCATGTAGAGAGAGTTTGTGATGAAGACCATTTGGGATGAGGAGCTGGGGGAGGGGGTGGGGGGGGAGGCATGTCACTGCCTGAGGTGTTTGACAGCAGTGAGATTTTTTTTTTGAGGGGTGGGGGGGTTGAGGTTCCTGCAAAACACCCCATAGAGAGAGCTGCCCTGTCACTCCTGCTCGTCACAGACACAAGGGAATTCTGGGATTGATGTGACCCCACAACCACAACAGCCCTCCACACCCCCCCCTCCCCCCCCATTTAAATCAAACCCTTCAAACGAAAACACCACAAAAGCCCCAGACACCCAAAGGCAAAAAAACAAAAAACAAAAAAAAAAAAAAAAAAAAACACACAAACGACACAATAAAAGCAGAACAATACAATGGAGCCCCTTTACATCGAGTTATTCACACAAAAACATCCCGGGGCGCTGTAAGGCCAGCGTTAAAATTGAGCGCAGAGTTCCGTCTGAGTTTGTCCTTTGCCAAAACCAGCCGGGCCTCGACCTCACAGAACACGCCCTCTCCAGCTCCCCGGGCCGCGGCGACAGACCAGGGGCCTGGAAGCAAATCTGGAACCGCAGCGTCGGGGGACAAACAGTAACCACAGTCCCGGAGAAAATCCTCCCATTGTCCCATCTCTCTCGCTTACAGGAGACACGACCGGATTTAAAAAAACAAAAAATCAAAAAAAACAAAACGGGCCTCTTCCACTCGCTCCGCTGGCGCCTCTTGTCCCTACAGGCGCTTAAAGGAGAAAAACAAAAACTGCTGTTCGTCTTTGTTTTCGCGGTTTCTGGCCGCGTTGCGCGCTTGTCGTTGTCAGCCTTCGACGGGGACCGAGGATCAGGAATGACTCGTTTCATTCGTCACCATTTCCTGCCCTCTCATCGGCTTCTGACTGAGGGCTGCTCCATCACGCGCAGGGCGAAAATTACAGGCACACTATGCAGGATTCTTACCTTGAAATAATATTATAAAATAACCGTGCTCAGTCATATCTACAATGCACGGGCAATCTCAGCCTTGGCACACATTTGGCAAATTAGTGCTTCCCTGCTATATAGTTCTTCCTCTAAGATGTGTTCAGGACATTTGGGGGTTGACGTTCTTTCCTGTGTCGGGAGGGGAGGGTGTGGCTACAGTTTTCAGCAGAGTGTTTGTGCTACTGTGATGGTGAAGAAGCGCAGGTACAGCAAAGCGAAACGACAAGCCGACAAAAACCAGTCAGCCTAGGAATTGCTTTTCCTCAATGGCTACAGCAACCGAAAATGGAGATATGAAAATAAAAAGCCGCTTAAAAACATATAAAACATAAAAGCCGAGGCGAGTGGGCGGGGCTGAGGACGGAGGAGGAGGATTAAGCTGTGACTGTGAACACAGGACCACAGCAATGACAAAAATCCTGCATAGTGTGCATTTAAACACACGAGTTTCAGCGAAACAGCACCAGAGAGAAAGGAGGTCAAACAGCCAGCAGGCCCATCGCTGGCATGGCATTCTGCTAGCCAATGAAGCAGCAGGCCAGACAGACACACACACACACACGCACACACACACACACACACGCACGCATGCATGCACGCACACGCATACGCACACGCACAGGCACAGGCACACACATGCGCCCACGCACACGCACACACACAGGCACACGCAGATACACATACACACACGCACACACACGCATACACACACACACACACGCAAACACACACACATACACACACAGGATAAACAGGCCAGTAATAACTCTCCCCCCCCCCATAACCCCCCCCCCCCCCATCCCCCCACCCTCTTTCATCCTCCACAGTTTTTGGCCCTTGCAGCTCCCGAGCGCTCGGGGTCAGGTGATTGGCCGGTGGGCTCTGCCAGCCAGCGCTCTTTGATTCCCTCTCCCCTGGCGCTCTGGCTGGCCCGCTTAATTGGAGGCCATGATGCCTGATCCTGTCCTGCTCCACGGGCGTCATGTGGAGGGGGGGGGCAGGGGGGGGGGGTTCTGTCAACCCCCTGAGAGAGGGAGAGCGGAGGGGTGGAGAAAGAGTGAGAGAGGCAATGATGAGAGAGAGGGGGATGAAAAATTAGATGGAGGGAATGAGAGAACTGAGAAAGAAAATGAGAATGAAGCAAGAGAAAGAACATGATAGATGCAGTGGAAGAGAGAGAGGTAGAGAGGCAGAGACAGAGAGATAGAGGGGAACAGACAGAGAGAGGCAAGACTGCAAGGTTAAGAGGTAGAGAAAGAGAGGAAAAGAGGGGTAGAAATAAAGAGAGAGCAATTTCTCCACTCAAACAGTGTAGTTCACCCCAGTGTTCTGTGCACAGAAGAGCTCACTTTGATGGATTAGGCTGAGGCTACCGGACAGGCATGGGTGAGCTGGGGGGGGGTGTCCGGATTAGGAACGTCCCGTCCGGGTGCTGACAGGCGGGGGTTGGGTCAGAAGCGACGGGGCGATTAGAGGGTTTTCGGTTTCCCTCTCTGTGCCTAATCTGGGCCTGAACACCTTCACTCTGACAGGTAGCAAAGCACCTGAGCTCAGCTTACACACCCCGCAGGTAACCAGAGACCGGGGGGGGGGGAGGGGGGGCGTGACAGGACCACTAAGTGGGGAGCACAAAGGCCCCATTTGTAAACGCCACAAAATCTCCTCTCCAGTGTGACCCGATAGGGTCTCAGACTCTCTCAGCACTCACCTGATCAGTCCAGGTACCTGGTCACACAGGTAACCTCACCTGCGCCCAAGTGCCCAAATCAGTGATCTGCAGGTGAAACAGAACTGTGTTGCACTGATACTGTTACAGTTTTAACCACTGCACTGACGATGACAATGTTACATTGACAGTGGGAAGAACTGTAACAGTGTTATGTTGATGGAGGTAGAATTGCAGCTGTGAGACAGGGTAGTGCAGAGAGGGGTAAAATCACAACCACCCCTTCCCCCCCAAACCCCCCCCAACCTACCCCCCCCCCCATCACTGCCCTCTATCTGCATTTTTGACCTTGGTGCTTACAGACACTCTCTCTCTCCCTCTCTCTCTCTCTACCCCCCTCTCCGCTTCTTTCCCGCTCCCTCCATCCCTCTCTCCCTCCCTCCCGCGAGAGAAAAGGAGCTCAGGTATTGGATGGCATCGCCGAGGGAACCAGCCATTGTCGCCGGGGCCCCCGAGAGGAGGCTGTTACCATGGAAACACCACCGTCGGCATCGTCAGCGGGTGAGAGAGGGCTGAGGTCTGAACTGATGGGGCGTGAGGGGGGGGGGGGGGGGGGGGATGAGGGCGGGGGGCACGGGGTCTGTACAAACGGGGCAGGGTGGGGGGGGGGAGGGGGGGGGCGAACCACTTACAAAGAGAGACAGGACACAGGGAACACACGGCACATTTGGACAAACCCATGGGCCCTGTGTTCAGAAAGCATCAGAGAGAGCAGGAGGGCTGTTCTCGGGTCAGTTGGGTCTTTCAGCTCATAATGGAGGATGCTGGGATACGAGCGAGGGCCCCCCCCAGCAGCAGCAGCGCTGCCCGGCTCCACATCAGAGGATCGTGGGAGGATGATGTCATACAGAGAGTCCCCAGAGAGGAGGAGGAGGAGATGAAACAGGGAGGCGGCGTCCCCACAAACCACTACAGAAACACAGAGAGGAGGGGTGTGTGTGTGTGTGTGACTGTGTGTGAGAGAGACTCTGCGTGTGTGTGTGATTCTCTGTGAGTGAGTGTGTGTGTAAGAGAGACAGTTTGTGTGTGTGTGTGTGTGAGAGACTGTGCGTGTGTGTGTGAGAGAGAGACTGTGTGTGTGTGTGTGTGAGACTGTGGGTGTGCGTGTGCGTGTGAGAGAGTGTGTCTGCACATGTGTGTGTCTGAGTGTGTGTCATTTTGTGCACAAGCATGCTGGGAGATAAGAGGGAAGAGGGATAAAGTCAGTATGGAAGAGAAAAACACTAAAAAGCATGAGTGAAAGAGTGATAGAAAGAGAAAGGGAGGAGAGAGAGAGAGAGAGAGAGAGAGAGAGAGAGAGAGAGAGAGAGAGATCTTCCCTCCTGTTACAAGGTCAAAGGGTTAAAACTCACTCCCCTCCATGCTATCAAACCTCCCAATCTCGAGGTGTTCCACAGCGTATTGACAATTTGCACACTTAGCAACTCAATTTCCTACAATTTCTGACAAAAACAGACCTAGAAATGAAATTCAGGAGAAAAAAAAACTCATTTAGCAGAAAAAGGTGCTTTATTCCAATCAAAAAGGATCTAAGAAAATACAAAAAAAATCCAATCCTTTTCTTGTTGCGGTAAATCAAAGTTTTTTCTTCAGTAAATCAATCTTTGTACATTTTACATTACAATAGCTCTTATGTACAAACACACAAACATGGAAAAATGACAAGGTTCTCTGGAGAATTCAAACAGAAACGGGGGGGAAAAAACCTTTCAGCACAGTGAGAGAGAGAGAGAGAGACAGGTAATTTCAACACCACTGTCAACTTCACCTGGCTTGGCACAAAACAAAAGCAAATTCAAAGCAAGAAAAAATAAAAATAAAAAACTCAGCCAGCATATATACAGACAAATATAATTTACTTCACCTCTCACTTTCTCCCCTATACAGTAAACCACCAATCAGCTCCAGTGACAACTAGTTGACATTTGCAGGTGTTTTGTAACTCCGATGTTACAAGTATCCACACAAGAGAAATAAAAAAAGGTGGAGCTATCGTTCTCTGACAGGCGACATGCGTTTGAACTCTGACATCATAAAAGATGAGGAGCTCTGTGACATCACAAACGATGTGGGTCACATGACAGTGATGGCAGAATGAGGCTTCCTGAGGGTAGGAATGGGCGGAGCTACATAATTCATTTGGCGATGCGCTGATTTGAACCAATCTTTGTTTTTTTCCTGTGGACAGGAAAACCCTTTTGGAGAGGTTCAAACTATGCAAGCGATCAATGTAACTGCTCATTATTGGGTTCACAAAGCCTCAGTCTCTAGCCACCCATGGTGTCGACATTTCCCTGTATAAGATCAGCTACACCAGGGCTGCCCAAACCGTGTTCCTGCAGAGCCGCCATCCCGTAGGTTTATCGTTCAGCCCTAATTTGACTTGCCTGATTCTACTAATTGGCAGCTCAGCGAGATCTCTAGCCGTTGAGTGAGGAGTGCTTTGTCAGGGTTGGAGTGAAAACCCACAGGACGGGAGATCTCCAGGAACAGGGGTCGGCCGGCCCTGAGCTAAATAGTGATGACGAATAACAAAAATACGTTCTTCCTTTTTCCCCTCCCGGGTAAGGCACCGATCTCACACCACGGACAGTGCTGCGATACTCACGATCGAAAATAAAGTTTTCTATTATTACTATTTTTCTTCTTTTAGTAGATCTATCAATTACAGTTTTGTACAGTACATTTAACTTGAAACAAAAACTTTTACAGTATTTTTACCGTTTCCTTATCGGCCAACCGAAACAGCCATCCTGCAGTATAAGGGATCATTCTCACCAGCTCAAAAACAATGCAAAGTACAGAACCACGAAACAGAGGAGACAGACCCACAGTTTCCATCTCTGACTGCAGCTCGAACCCGAGTCCCACACACAGCCCGTTCACATCAGTAACTCTGACCATTCTGTAGATGAAGACTCGCACATAAATCCATAAATAAGACAGGAATAACAGACACACAAACGACAACAAAGAAATGACAAACAGCAAAACAAAAAAATACAAAATGACAGAATCACTCTCCCAATTTGAAAGTACCAGGAAAAAAAGGCAAATCAAATGTAAACAAATCTGAAATACGCTGCTGTGTACAGGACAGAAAAAATAAAATAAAATAAAAAAACAGGGGCCGGAATGTCAAAGGACACCTCACAGTCAAGGGCCTGAACCCCAACCCAGCCGGCAAGGGCACGAGATCTGATCCAACGCCCAGAAGGAAAAGCAGGTGATATCTGATCACATGCCCAGCAGGGGGGAGCGTTTGAGGCTAGATCTGTGCCCAGCAGGGGGGAGCGTTTGAGGCTAGATCCAGCCCAGCAGGGGGGAGCGTTTGAGGCTAGATCTGTGCCCAGCAGGGGGGAGCGTTTGAGGCTAGATCCGGCCCAGCAGGAGGGGAGGATGAGGTTGGGTTGAGCCCTAACAGGGTGAAAGGGGAGGGGCTTGTTTGTAATGGGCGTGGTCAGAGCCAGGCATGGTGTGTTTGTATAACAGATGTGCAAACCGTGTGAATCTGCAAGGCTCACGGTGACGTTGGCTACAGTGCCACTCCATCTGGCCCAGAGCTAAGCGACATCACAGATGGAAGGATTTGAGTGACATCAGAGAGGGTAGAGGAGTTTGTGACATCACAGAGGGAGGAGAAGGGGGGGCATCAGCTGACAGAATGAAACTGCTCGATGTGTGTGTGTGTGTGTGTGTAAATTCATCTGCCTCTGGCTAGCACATTTGTAGTCTAAAGAGGGAGAAAAAACTCCATGTGAATCACAGAGCTGGTTAAACTACAGAAGGTGCGCGTGAGTCGTGACTCGTGACTGACTGTAGAATCCCACGGAAGCAGAGGGACAGGGGTCCCAGGGGGGGTTGGGCCTCTGTGGACCCTGAACCCTGAACAAACAGGGACGCAAACACTCAAACGCTGATGACAGAGCCAGCCTGTGACACTCTCACCGGCATCCGATAAATAAAATAAAAAAAGCTCAATACTTCACTGAGAGGTTCCAGCGCTTGGCACCGAAACGCAGCTGCTGCCGTCTCTCTCAAATTCTCTGCTGCCCCCGATCAGTCTCCCCCTCTATTGTGATGTCACTAAGTGATGTCACTGCCGTCAGGATAGCAGAGTTGGCACAGAAGGCAGCAGTTCATCTCACTACCTACAGGGGGAGCCGGTGTGATCTCCACAGGAGACAGGGGCAGACCAGGGATAACCATCACGAGTGGAAATGAGCACCGTTGTTCTATTGGTTGTGACATCACAATCGCCCTCTCAACCGCGTGGTTCCGTATCCCTGGGAGACACTAGGTCACGTGACTCGGTGTCTAATCGCGCACGATTTCTGGCTGGACTTGAACCACGCGCGGAACACTGGCAGGCATCGCATCGACGGTAACAAAACTCGTCAGCTGCAATTCATCGCTTACTAATAACAATAACAACAACTACATCAGTGGATCTGATAACCCAGTAAACACAAAACGAGTGTCCCGTTCAGAAACGTGCGCCTATTGCAACACTAAACCGCAAGAATCTCTCCACTGACCCAGGGTGACAATAACAAACATGGGTGAGACAGATGAGAGCCCAGCCAGGACAAGAGCGTGGAGCCAAACACACACACAGGCACAGGCACACACACTCACACACACACACACAGGCTCTCACACACACACACACTCACACACACTCACACTCTCAGACACTCATTACCCTCCCTGGCACAGTGAAATCAGCACAACCCCACACAGTAACTGCAGTCCAGAGGATCTCCCCCCCTCCCCCCTCCGCCCCCCAGCAGTGAGTCACTCCGGCTCGGACACGCAGTCCAGGGTCCCTCCCCACACCCCTGGCAGGTGAACGTGAGACGGCGGATTGGTTCATTAAATACGACTCCGCCTCCAAGGCTTCGTGAGAGTGAGTGCGAGTGAGAGAGAAATCAAACAGGCTTTTCTTTTCTTCCTTTTTTGGCGATTCTCCTTTAACGGGGAGCGATCTGTCCCTCCGTGTTTAATAACCGTATTATTCTTACTTATTAACATTTCCTCCCTGCGCTACACGTACCACTCCCGCCGGGAGATCACCGAGCCGTCCACGTGCGACACGAAGTCGCTGTCGGGGCTGTTGTCGTAGCAACAGTCGTCGGTGGGGGGCAGGTAGGGGGCGTGGTGGTTGTTGTACATGGGGGGGCCCCGGGCCGGGTGGTGGGGGCTGTGGTGGGGGACGTGGTTGCCGTGGTGGTGGGGGCTGTGGTGCTGGTGGTGGTGGTGGTGGTGGTTGTGGTTGCCGTGGTGATGAGGGCTGTGGTGGTTGTGGTTGCCGTGGTGATAGAGGCCGTCCCTCTGAGAGCGGCCGGGTGTCGCCCCACTCCTCGCGGTCCTTGTCGCGCACGATGACGACGTCGTCGTCGGCGGGCTTGGGCTTCACGTCCGGGTCGCCCTTCACCTCCTGGAGCTCGTAGGGGTGCTGCGGGGCGCCCCCTGGTGGCCGGGAGTCCTTCTGCATGTCGGACGGCCCCAGGTACTGCTTGGTGTAGTAGTCCCCGCGGAAGGTCTGGTGCTGCTTCCTGTAGCAGGCCCCGCCCAGGACCAGCAGCAGCAGCAGGAAGAGGGCCCCGCCCACGGCCCCGCCCACCACCGCGCCCAGGCTGCCCGCGGGCAGGGGCGCCAGCGTGGGCGAGGTGAAGGGGGAGCGCCGTTTGGTGGGCAGGTCCGTGGAGCGGGCAGCGGCCGTGGTCAGGACGGGCGCGGGGGTGGTGGGGGGCGAGGTGGTGGTGGAGGGAGGCTCTAATGGAGGGAGAGAGGGATGGAGGGACGGAGGGGGAGAAAGAGAGAGGGAGGGAGGGGTGTAGAGGAGGGACGGACAGACAGACAGACAGAAGTACAGAGTGTTCAGTACAGACATCAGCTACACAGACGGTTTCACTCATCTTCTCTAAGACTACAGGGAAGGCAGACTCAGATTAGTCTACAGGGCTCTCTCTGTTCCTCTCTCACTCCGTCTCTCTCTCTCTCGCTCTCTCTCTTTCTCTCTCACTCCGTCTCTCTCTCTCTCGCTCTCTCTCTTTCTCTCTCACTCCGTCTCTCTCTCTCGCTCTCTCTCGCTCAGTCTCTTTCTCTCTCTCTCTCTCTGTCTCTCTCTCTGTCTCTCTCAGTCTCACTATCTCTCTCACACACAAGGCAAACAACTGCCAGCTAATTGAAAAATGTAAATCTTAATGAGATTTGATTATTCAAAGGGCAAATCCTTGGTTAAGCACCACAGACACAATCAGTGTCCTTCTGTGAATAAGAAGCCCAACCACCTACTGCAGAGAGAGGAGCCTGTGGTATTACACACACACACACACACACACGTGCACACACAAACACGCACGCACACGCACAGATACAGACTGCGTACACACACACGCACACACACAAATAACAAACATGGGAGGTTTCTAACATTCTCACAACATTTCTGCAACATTGTGGCAATCCCACTAGCAGAACTCAAGACTAACAGCTAGAGCTATAGGCGTCTACACTGGATAAATACACAGGGACAGGACGCTAGGCTAAGGGGAAATGGAGGCTCTTACAATGGGAGGTTCAGAAGGGGGGAGGGGCTTCTCACAGGAAAGGGGAGTGGCTATTCTACAGAGAGGAGGTTTAGGTGGGGGAGCAGTTCTTGCTTCTTTCAGAGTTGGGAGGGGCTTCAGCTCAATGAATAGCCTCCTTCAGCTTTCAGTTTTAATCTCTGGCGATCTTCAGTTAGGAAGCCTCCCATTCCCAGCATGATCAGTCTCTCTCTGTCCACTCTGTTCCTCAGAATAGGCCTTCAGATCATCAGATAATGTGTGTGTGTGTGTGTGTGTGTGCGTGCCTGTGTGTGTGTGTGTGTGTGTGTGTGTGTTTCTCTCCTTCACCCCCCAGTGATGTGGAACTGATAAAAGCAGAGTCTCAGTTTCCAGCAGGTCCTTTTCTCTGCAGCACCAGACAGCCACAGGCAGACAGAGCAGCCCAAGGTGGACCGGGGTACACACACGCGCACACACACACACACGCACACACACTAGCGCCAGCGTCCCGGGGCTAAGGAGAGCAGAGGGAGTGATTGACACTCCGCAAACAGCACATAAAGAAACGGCCTCGATCTTTAGTGCCCTCTGGGGTCTGCCTCTCAGCCAATCAGGCGGCTGGACTGAGGAGGTGAGAACGCAGCGTACCTCAGCACCGTTAGTGCCGTTAGTGCGCCCACCTGTCAGAGGAGGAGGAGTGGGGGGGGGGGGGGGCAGCTCAAGGTCAGACAGTCAGATGTGCCCCCCCCCCCCCCCCCAGGACTGTAGGAGCTCATCCCAGGCCATTGGGGGAGAGTGGGGGGGTGTCCGGGGAACACCATGTCTGCAATTTCAGGGGGGGGGGGGGGGGGGTGCTAGGGGGACAGAATCACTAACGTATGCCCCACCATAAATTCTGTATTTGCTTTATTGAAAGGCTGGGAGTGTGTGTGTGATACCAGCTCATATTCACCACCCCCCCCCCCCCCCACAATAAAAACACAAAAACATGTGATACCCAGCAGACTGCTTTTGCGCTATTATGCGCACACGCATAACCAGCATTACGACCAGCGCACCCCTCCTGGCACAGGAAGTGCCTGTCCCACACACAGGAAGTGCCTGCCCCAGACACAGGAAGTGCCTGCCCCAGACACAGGAAGAGAAAGAGAGAGAGAGAGAGAGACTCACCTTGTATCCTGACGTCCAGGTCTCGGGAGCGCAGGCCGATGTCGTTCCCCACCTCACACCTGTACACCCCCGAATCGTTCCTCAGCAGGGGGCGCCCAAACACCAGCGTGCTGTTCACCACCTCCACCCCCTCGGGAATCTCTCCATCCAGCCTGGGAGAGAGGGAGAGAGGGAGGGAGCGGGGAGGGGAGAGGGGGAGGGAGGGAGAGAGAGGGAGAGGGAAGGAGGGAGAGAGGGAGAGCGAGACAGTTGAGTTAACCTTTATTATACAATATATGCAGCCATAACAACATTAAAGAAAACACCAAATCAAAATGAACAAAAGCAAGACACAAAAAAACTAACATAAAAAAATGAAAACAAAACGAGTCAAAACAATAGAATGCAAGCCATTACAAAATAAATATGAGAGAGTGAGAGAGAGCAAGCGAGAGAGAGTGGGAGAGGGAGAGAGAGTGGGAGAGGGAGAACGAGAGAGAGAGAGAGCAAGCCAGCGAGAGAAAGGGAGAGGGAGAGAGAGTGGGAGAGGGAGAGAGAGAGAGCGAGAGAGAGCGGGAGAGGGAGAACGAGTGAGACAGAGCGAGCCAGCGAGACAGGGGGAGAGAGCAGGTGACCCCTGAATCCTGTCACGCTCCATCCAGTGATGACATCACCGCCACATAAAACGCTTCAGCATCTCACATGTTTTTCATATTTACATCACAAAAAAATTCCTTTCGCTGTTTTTTTTAATGATTTTTTTTCTCCTCCTCCCAAAAAAAGCCTCGAGGTCAAGGCGGTGCAATTCCACGCTCTACGCGTCCAATAGAAGCCCGGCGGGACGTCTGGGAGTTTGGGGAACACGCGGTCCCCGCAGCGGAACCCGGGACGGGTTCCACGTCGCTAACCGGGGACGCTGACAGGCTGGAGCTCCGTCTGGCTAACGAGGGGAGCGTTCTGATTAACGGCCGAACCAGCACTGCTGACCCCAGCGGAGAGAGAGAGAGAGGGAGGGAGGGAGGGGGAGGGCCAGCCAGGTGTGAAGAACCCTGCAGCCAATGGCATTTGACCTTTGAGATGTCAATCAACCTGGCCAGATTATGCAGATGTGATACATATGGATAAGAGAGGGGGCACAAGAGGAAACGCGTTCTCAATGACTCATCTGCTTAAAAAAGGTCAAATAAAGAGGGGATTAGAGGAGGAGACAGGTGTGTGTGTGCTTGTCTACGTGTGTGTACGTGTATGTCTGTGTGTGTGTGTGCGTTAGCTCACCTGGTCCAGGTGAAGTATCGGGGGGGAGTGTGTGCTTGTCTATGTGTGTGTGTGTGTGTGTGTGTGTGTGTGTGTGTTAGCTCACCTGGTTCACGTGAAGTATCGGGGGGGAGTGTATGCTTGTTTATGTGTGTGTATGTGTATGTCTGTGTGTGTGTGTACGTGTTTGAGTGTGTATGTGTATGTCTGTGTGTATGTGTATGTGTTTGAGTGTGTGTGTGTGTGTGTGTGTGTGTGTGTTAGCTCACCTCGTCCAGGTGAAGTATCGGGGGGGAGTGTGTGCTTGTCTATGTGTGTGTGTGTGTGTACGTGTTTGAGTGTGTGTGTGTGTGTGTACGTGTGTGAGTGTGTGTGTGTGTGTACGTGTTTGAGTGTGTGTAGGTGTGTGTGTGTGTGTGTATGTGTTTGAGTGTGTGTGTGTGTGTGTGTGTTAGCTCACCTGGTCCAGGTGAAGTGTCGGGGGGGAGGGTATGCTTGTTTGTGTGTGTGTATGTGTATGTCTGTGTGTGTGTGTACGTGTGTGTGTGTGTGTGTGTGTGCGTGTGTTAGCTCACCTGGTCCAGGTGAAGTGTCGGGGGGGAGGGTTGGCGTCGGCTCGGCACTGGAGCTGCACGTTTTCCTGACCCACGAACCAGTCGCCATGGTAACCCTCCAGTACAATGTCTGGAGCCGCTGCAGCCAATCAGAGATGAGAGATTTGCAAACACAGACTATAAGTTACAGCTCAACACTAACACACAACACGCAGTCCAAACCTCCTGAGATTTGACACAGCTCAACACTAACACACAACACGCAGTCCAAACCTCGTGAGATCTGACACAGCTCAACACTAACACACAACACGCAGTCCAAACCTCCTGAGATCTGACACAGCTCAACACTAACACACAACACGCAGTCCAAACCTCCTGAGATCTGACACAGCTCAACACTAACACACAACACGCAGTCCAAACCTCCTGAGATCTGACACAGCTCAACACTAAACACACAACACGCAGTCCAAACCTCCTGAGATCTGACACAGCTCAACACTAACACACAACACGCAGTCCAAACCTCCTGAGATCTGACACAGCTCAACACGGACTCACACATTTCAAAGGATGCAGAAGAGTCATGATCACATTACTGCTCTAAAAATCCCCTCAACCCCCAGACTCTATATCTAGAGTACCAGGAAAGGGGAAAGCGCTTATGATACTGCTTTTCCGCTTTTACTAAGTCCTGCGCTCCGATTGGTCAGTTAACAGTTGCCCTCACCAGAGAATTCTCCCGCTTGAAACTCCGCCTCTAACTGAAGCATGAGATCAGAAGCAGCCAGAAGGAGCCACTGGCCCCTGGCTTATCATCAAAGCACATCCACAGACAAACTGATCTCAGAACAGGGTATGAATCTGGTCATAATGTTATCCTTGTCAGGCTCATAGTATAATAAGGTTAGCCTGGTCAGGTTAGGAGTACTGTAAGGTTAACCTGGTCATAGTGCTGTAAGGCTAATCTGGTTGAGGTTAAGAGATTGACCAGTGAGGTTATTCTAAATGCAAGCAGAGCAGAGCAGAGGGATGGCCATCCTCACAGTTAACCTTCTAACATTCTGAGCAAAGTCCTGCAGGATCCCTCCTGCCCCCCCCCCCCCCCCCCCCCTTCACCGCCCCCTCGCTCGCTCTCATCCTTGCCCAAGTGCGTGTCACTTCCTGCCTTCTTCCCCTAGCAGGTAGGCTTTGATCAATATTTCATACATTTTATTTTAAAAAAAGGAAAAAATCTCTTCATTAAAGGAATGAGAAATCCACATCACCACAGAGCTCAGCTCTCAAAAAAAGAAGAAGAAAAAAAAGCGGAATTAATTATTGAGGTGCTGAAATTCCGTTCTAATGGCAGGTCTATGAGATGGAGAGAGAGGGAGTGTGAGAGAGGGAGAGAGGGAGAGAGGAGGGAGGGGGAAGCACATACGTCATAGAGAGAGAGAAAGGGTTAGCAGGCTGGTTTGGGTTCTTCCTCAGATTCTGCAGAACCACCAGACACAGCAGAGAGGATGAGAGCAGTGTAACATAATAGCTAGGGAACTGGACTAATAACACAAGGGTTGCAGGTTCGATTCTCAGGTGGGGGGCATTGCTGTAGCACCCTAAACCCGGGAACACACGCTGAACTGATTGAGTAAATATCCAGCAGCGTAATTAGACACACAAATAAACGTGCAAGCTGTCCCGGTCGGCCTGGATACGAGCGTCTGATAAACGCCTGAAAGGTGAAGTAAGAAAGGCAGTAGCGGGGGCATCTGGCGAGTCCGTGACGTCTATGGTTGGACGGGCGGGAGACATGCGGAGCTCTCGGCGTACGCCGCTCTCTGACCGGAGCTGGAGTCTGTAATTATCCTGGCTTTCGCTGTCTGGATTATTAATATTCTGCTCAGATATGAAAAGCAGATGTCCTCAACAAAAATGTAAAAAAAAAAAAAAAAAAATTTAAAAACCAAAAAAACCAGCACAGCTGATGCGCAGCCAGAACAAATCACACACGAAGCTCGTAAACGTCGAGCGAGCGGTCCGTGTCGAGCCGTCCGTGCCGGGCCGTCTGTCGGGGGGGTGAGGGGGGGCGCTATACACGAGACGTCTCCAGCTGTGAGTCACTGAGAGAACGGCTCTCTCTCAGCTCCCAGAATCCCCCTCCCTTTACGAGCACCCCCAAAACCGCACGCATGCGAACAGGCTGAGCTGTATCAAACACACACACACACACTCACTCATACACACTCACACACACACACACTCACACAGTCTCACACACACACACTCACACTCACTTACACTGCACGTTGAGCAGGTATCACACACACTCACACTCTCACACACACACACACACTCACACTGCACGTTGAGCAGGTAGGGGATCCTGAAGTCGCTGTGCAGGGCCGGGTGGCGCACCACGCAGGTGAGGGCGTGTCCGTGGGCGTGGCGGCTGGGCTGCCAGGTGTAGCGCACCTGGGTGGTGGAGGTGCCGTTGGGCTCCTCCCTCACGCGGGCCTCCGAGCGTCCTGATAGGCCGGTCTCCCACAGCACCTCGGCGGCGGGCCGCGCCCTCTCTGCCGTGCAGGTGGCCACCAGCGTGGCGTTACCGCCGTCCAGCAGCGCCACGGAACCCGCCGACACGTACACCTTGGGCTCCACTGGGGGGGGGGGGGGGGGGGGGGGGGGGTTAGTTACACTGAGACACAGGAAACAGCCCAGAGCACAGATGAGTACCTCTACTGCAGCAGGGACAAACTGTGTGTGCGTGTGTGTGTGTGTGTGTGTGCGTGCCATATAGTGTTCAGTGCAGTGCTGTTACTGCCATATAGTGTTCAGTGCAGTGCTGTCACTGCCATATAGTGTTCAGTGCAGTGCTGTCAGTGCCATATAGTGTTCAGTGCAGTGCTGTTACTGCCATATAGTGTTCAGTGCAGTGCTGTCACTGCCATATAGTGTTCAGTGCAGTGCTGTTAGTGCCATATAGTGTTCAGTGCAGTGCTGTTACTGCCATATAGTGTTCAGTGCAGTGCTGTCAGTGCCATATAGTGTTTAGTGCAGTGCTGTTAGTGCCATATAGTGTTCAGTGCAGTGCTGTTAGTGCTATATAGTGTTCAGTGCTGTTAGTGCCATATAGTGTTCAGTGCAGTGCTGTTAGTGCCATATAGTGTTCAGTGCAGTGCTGTTAGTGCCATATAGTGTTCAGTGCAGTGCTGTTACTGCCATATAGTGTTCAGTGCAGTGCTGTTAGTGCCATATAGTGTTCAGTGCAGTGCTGTTAGTGCCATATAGTGTTCAGTGCTGTGCCGTTTGCC
>CM045891.1:54628122-54700622 GCA_025169545.1 Anguilla japonica
GATGGGAACAGGACGTGCGAACCCTCCCCCCGGGGCGAGCCCCCCTCTTAAAAAAACTGCTCTTATTTTAGGAGCAAATGAGGCACATAAAGCTCAGTATAAATTAATGGTTGTTTCTTCACGGCAGTACCCAGAGTGCCCTGCTTTCCTGTGACTAATCTCCTGAGACAGGGGTCTCAGACTCCGGTCCGGGACGGCTGCAGGTTTTTTACGGTTTCCAGGAGCCGACGTAGGCCTCGGCAACAAGGTGCGAGGGCCTCTAACCCATCAGTGATTTTAATTCAGCGCTGAAACCACTCTCTCTACCGCCGCACCCCACATCCTGGTCAGGAGGAAACCAGGTGAGATCAGCTTTAAAGGGGCAGTGGGGATCGTGTTCAGAGTAACAGCTTTGGGGGGGGGGGGGGGGGGGGGGGGGGGGGGGGGGGGGGGGGGGGGGGGGGGGGGGGGGGCGCTCAAAGCATGCACCCCTTTTCCTGTCGGGATGGGTTTTTGAGTTTTGGTCACTGCCCCTGTTCACACACGATTACGGAGGGCACGTTACTTCCATAAAACCTGACAGGAGCACCAGTGACCCCCCACCCCCCAGTGCAACCCCCCACCCGCCCCCCTCCCTACCCCAGCGACCCCTGACCCCAATTACAGCATCACACGTTTACGCATCATTGACTCATTATGACGCCCTGCTGGGGAGAGAGATCACATGCTCAACAGCGACCCTCCATCAAAACACACACACACATACACGCACACACGCGCGCACACACACACACACACACACACACACACACACACACACACACATTCACTCTCTCACACACTCACACACACATGCGCATACACACACACGCACACACACTCACTCTCTCACACACACACACACACGCACACACACTCACTCTCTCACACACACACACACGCATGCATGCACATGCACACACACTCACTCTCTAACACACATACACGCACACGCGCACAGACACACACACACATTCACTCTCTCTCACACACACACACACATGCACATGCACACACACATACACACACACGCGTGCATACATTCACTCTCTCACACATACACACACACACGCATGCACATGTACACACACGCATTCTCTCTCACACACATACACACGCAAACACACACACAGACAGCTTGTGCAACATTGTCAAAAGATAAAAAAGACAAAGCCGCCATGACTAACTACAATGGCACAAAACACTCAGCAAACCTGTGATATGACAAAAACCAGCAGGGCGGCGCCACTGCAGCAGAGTCAGGCCTAACTGGGGGAGGGGGGGGGGTGGGACAGAAAATGTCACACAAGGACAGAAGTGGGGGGTTAAACAAGAAATATTAAAGACTGAAAAAAGCTGGGAAAGCGGAGGAAAATATTACAAAAAGAGTAATAAACTGTGGGAAAAATCATCTCTGGTCTGGTCTGAAGTCTGTTCTGGGTTTCTCTCCCTCCTCATCACTAATGACAACAGGCTGCTGCCGGGCAACGTCATCATAAATCAAAACCCTTTGTGTTGCTCGGCAACAGAGCCCAAACATTCCGGCCGGGCTCATGCCGTGCCAGCGACCCCCCCCCCCCCCCCCCCCCCCCCCAAACATCCCCACATCCCCAAAACACCCCCCCCCCCCACAATCCCACGCCCGCACGACATCGCCGCATGAAGCTCAGACAGGGGAGCGAGAGGATCCAGGAAAGGGGGAGGAAAGGAGGAGAGGAAGAGAGGGAGGAGAACCGTAATGGAACACCCGCGGGGTGGCTGGAGCAGGCGCGTGCCGGGACACGCCCACAGGACACGCCCCCTTCTCCGGACCTGCCACGCGTGGATATTAATAACCCAACAGTGGAAATGTGCCGCGCGCGGATATTAATAACCCAACAGTGGAAATGTGCCGCGCGTGGATGTTAATAACCCAACGGTGGAAATGTGCCAGGCGTGGATGTTAATAACCCAACGGTGGAAATGTGCCGCGCGCGGATGTTAATAACCCAACGGTGGAAATGTGCCAGGCGTGGATATTAATAACCCAACGGTGGAAATGTGCCAGGCGTAGATATTAATAACCCAACGGTGGAAATGTGCCAGGCGTGGATGTTAATAACCCAATGGTGGAAATGTGCCAGGCGTGGATGTTAATAACCCAACGGTGGAAATGTGCCAGGCGTGGATATTAATAACCCAACGGTGGAAATGTGCCAGGCGTAGATATTAATAACCCAACGGTGGAAATGTGCCAGGCGTGGATATTAATAATTCGACTCGGGGGAAATACCTGCCGTGACTGCAGGCACATGCCCAGAACGGAGAGAGCAGCGGAGAGAGAGAGAGAGAGGGAGAGAGAGAGAGAGGCGTCTAAAAATAAAAATGGGCAGAAGGAGGAGGAGGAAAGGTTTGAAATCTGGCATCTGGAGCGATCAAGCGCTGTTCAAACATCAGAGGAGACAAAGCAGGAAGTGCAATCTCCAGTCCTAGTCTGGACCCTGGACCGTTACCTCAGTCATATAAGAAGTAATCATCCTGCAAACTGTGATGTTGGGTCTTCAGCTGACATTTATACTATGAACTGCATAGAGCAGGGCCTCAAACTCCAGTCCTGGAGGGCCGCAGCATCTGCAGGTTTAACTTCAGTCCTGGAGGGCCGCAGTGTCTGCAGGTTTAACTCCAGTCCTGGCGGGGGCGCTGTGACTGCCAGTTTAACTCCAGTCCTGGAGGGGGCGCTGTGGCTTAACCAGCTCAGACGCAGGAAAGGTGAGGTAACCCTGAGCAGCTGCTCTTGTTGATGGTGGAAGCGCTGAGTAACCAGCGCGTGATAAAGCAGTGAGGTCATCGCTGCCGCGGACAGGAAGTGCGACTTTCTCCGTTCCGAAGAAGCTCAGACAGAGCACCTTCCGGCACTTTCCCGACTCCGCGACCCCCACGCGAGGTTTCAGCGCAGCTGTGGCGGGACGCGGAGGGGGCTAACGGTGTGGGGGGGGGGGGGGGGGGGGGGAGGAGCCAGAGGACGAGGGAAGAGGAGGAGGACGGGGAAGTGAGAGGCAGGGCTGGAGACTGGGGTGCTGAACCCTCATCTCCACCACTCACTCCAGGACTGAAACACACTCTCAAATTACCAGCATACGAGTGTGTGTGTGTGTGTGTGTGTGTGTGTGTCTGTGTGTGTGTGTGTGTGTGTATGTGTGTATACACACATAGTAACAATTACAGTAATAATCCTAACAACAACAACACCCACAACACAACAGTCACACACAAAAACAATTGCAATAATACTAACAGTAACAGCAACACCACAGTCACACAGTGCACCTCAGATACATAACTACAAATACAATAACAGTAAAACCATCAACACCGACAGCAATAACAACTAGACTGAGTACTTTTACAGCCACTGTTTCTGCAGTAACTGACAATAACAAATCTTTAAAATGACGACATATAAACGCAATAACAGTGCCTTCCAGTGACACAGCAAAGCATAGGAGAAGGACACAAAACAATAAATCAGTGCAAGGACTGCCTCACTCTGCCAAATACACACAGATCATAAACAATAACGGGCATGGCTGCAATAATATCAATAATACACAGGCTATATTTAATAAGGGGCCAATCAAATCACTGGGAAATCAAAGAGTAGATAAAAATCACAGCTGAGGCAAACACCCACCTAGAGTGTAGGGAGGGGGGGGAGTTTGACTGGCAGCGAGGGGAATAATTGGCTGTCAGTCTTGTTTCCTAGTGACAGAATGCTTCGGGGGGGGGGGGGGGGGGGGGTAGGGGGGGGGGGGGGGGGGGGGGGGGACTCCTGACTCAAACACTGCCAGGTGCTCTGGACAGGGGCGTGACATTGGGGAAAGGGGGGGGGGAAACAGGGCGTGTGGGAGGGGGGATTCCGTGTGACAACTGCAGGTGCTGCATGCTAAAGCAGAGAACCATATAGGCACAGGCAGGCACAACAACGCCACTCGTTTCTATAGCAGGTCGCTAACGTTAACGCTAACACTGCATGCGTTACAGGAGTTGGTGAACAACCGCACCAGTTTCTATAGTAGAATGCTAACGCTAACACTGCACGCGTTAGCGGAGAGGCTAACCATCCGTATCTGTTTCTATAGTAGAATGCTAACGCTAACACTGCACGCGTTAGCGGAGAGGCTAACCATCCGTATCTGTTTCTATAGCAGAATGCTAATGCTAACAGTGCACGCGTTAGCAGAGATGCTAACCACCCGCACCAGTTTTTACAGCAGAGCGCCAAGTCTGGCCCTGCATGCGCGAGTTAGCGGGAAGGCTAACGGCACCGTAAAGACAGCACTTCTGTTTGACTGGCAGGCCCTGGCGTCAGGGGTGCTCAATGCAGAGTCACCTGCCTAAAGCTTTACTTCATCCCTCTGTTCTCTCTCTTTCCCTGTCCCAGTTTCTGCACAGGCTTCCTACCTCACACTGGTGCTCTGAGACTTCAACAGAGTGTGTGTGTGCGTCTGAGAGAGAGAGAGAAAGTGTGTGCATGTGTGCGTGAGTGTGTGTGTGTGTGCATGTGTGTGCATGTGTGCGTGAGTGTGTGTGTGCATGTGAGTGTGCATGTGTGTGTGCATGTGAGTGTGAGAGTTTGTGTGTGTGTGTGTGTGAGAGACTGTGTGTGTGTGTGTGTGTGCATGTGAGTGTGTGTGTGTGTGTATGTGAGTGTGTGTGCATGTGAGTGTGTGTGTGTGTGTGTGTGAGAGAGTGTGTGTGTGTGTGTGTGTGAGACTGTGTGTGTGTGTGTGTGTGTGTGTGTGAGAGACTGTGTGTGTGTGTGTGTGTGTGTGTGTGAGACTGTGTGTGTGTGTGAGAGACTGTGTGTGTGTGTGTGTGAGACTGTGTGTGTGTGTGTGTGTGAGAGAGACAGTGAGTGTGTGTGTGTGTGTGTGTGTGAGTGTGTGAGAGAGACAGTGTGTGTGTGTGCATGCGTATGTGTGTGTGTGTGTGTGTGTGTGTGTGTGTGGGGCTAACTGAAATAGCAGCCCTAAACACACACAGCAGGTTTAATAACAGCGGCCAGCGAGCTTCCCCCACCCAATTAAAAACTCCTAAATCTGACAGACGCTGCAGGACGGCTGACTGGAGACCCCTCAGCCTGTCCCGCTGGCAGCGCTTGTAATTTAGGGAAGCGCTTCGGGCGCGTGTGACAGCGCAGCGGTGTATGGGGGGGGGGAGGGGGGGGCACGCCGGCTGTTCCTCAGATGGGTACGGTCTGTTTCCCGCCCTGCCCCCCCCCGCGCTCGTTTGACTGGGGTAGGGTGAGCGCGCTCAGTGCGGCCTGGAGCCCAGTAAACACAGCCCTGCGGAGAGAGGGGTAACTCTGGGGCGTCCCCTTCCTTTAAAAGGTCACTCACGTGCCCCGATGCTCCGATTCTGGCAAACCACACCCCCCTCACTTCCCCAAAAAACTGCCCTGACGTGAGGCTATTTTCAGCCAGTTTTACTGAGTTCATTCATACCAAAGAAAAAGAGGAGGCGAAACAGGGGAGCCCCTTCTGCTGTACCCCAACATTCCTGCCTTTCCTGTCAACCTGGACTCTCGAAACAGGAAGTTCCATCAGACTTCCTGTGAACATCCAGCCACAAACGACCCACACCAATTTCCACTAGCACACTGTTTAAGGAGTGAGGTCACAAATACGCGATTAGAATGTTCTCAGCTGAACATTCTAAATGCTGATGTCACAATCACTGCTGGTAACTGCAAGCAACGGAGTTCTAGAACACTGACTAAGAACTCTGAAAAAACATTCCATTCTAAACAGCCTACACTTCAAAGGGTAAAATATGGCAATTCGAACCAAAACTGTTTTTGACAGCAATTAAAACTTAAAAACTAAAAAAAAAGAAGCTTTAAATACTAATTTATTTCCCTACTTTCGTTCTTGAGGAAATGTTACAGCTCCAGAGGCACGCACCGTAATGGTGGAGCTGACGTGATTATAGCTCTGGCCATCCCCTGTGATTGCAGCTCTGGCTGCCCGAGCTCCTCTGGGGTCTGATTACCGTGCTGAGCGCCCCGGCTGTGAGTCGCCGTGGCGCAGCGTCGGCTGAGCGACTGTGAGAGCGCTCACTCTCCTCCGCGCCGCTGACGTCCTCTCCAGGGGACAGGGGCTGCGGTCGGGGCCGTGTGGTTCGGATTTCACCGGCGCGGCGCGGCGCGGCTCAAACCACCGGCTGGCAGCCCCGGGGACTGACCCACAGAGGGAGACGGAACGGGCCGCGTTTCGGCCTCCAGACCAGCGCCCCCCCCCCCCCACCCCCAGTCACAGTCCCTCACACACGTTCTGCCATCTCCTACAGGTGAGTGGAAGACCTCAGAACCTACACTCACCTGTAGGGTGATATAGAGGGATCAGTGCTGGGCGAGCAGAGTACTCTTTGGCTGGACCGCAACAGCGGGGCCAGCCCTACAAACGC
Source organism: Anguilla japonica (assembly GCA_025169545.1). NCBI lineage: Eukaryota > Metazoa > Chordata > Actinopteri > Anguilliformes > Anguillidae > Anguilla > Anguilla japonica. The sequence continues at coordinate 54,634,585 of CM045891.1, forward strand.
GAACGTCTGTGACTGACTGAGTGACTGAGTGACTGAGTGACTGAGTGACTGAGTGACTGAGTGACTGAGTGACTGAGTGACTGAGTGATGAAGCTACACCACAGGTCCAGCCATATACTAGGTTTTGACCTGGTCTCGCTTTGATGGGAAAGGTGACGTCTGGTCATTTGATCCATCGGCAGCGAGCCAGCAGAAATGACGGACTGGTCTGGTGAGCTCAGAGAGAGGAAAGCAGTGACACTGAGCATTTAAATGTGACGAGCGAGGACCTAGAGAGGCACAAACACGACTGCGCCAAAAAAAAACAGCAACAAGAAAAAGGCCTCACGAAAAACACAGCTTTCAAGTGAGAAGACTTTTCTTTTTCTCCTCCTACACAGCCTTGAGTTTATTTCAGGTCTTTCACAGCTTCCATACATTCCTACAAAATAAAATATACATACAACGGGAAAGCGGAGAGAGAGATGCATTTGAACTTTGCGCTTTAAACTTCCCTCTCTTTAATATCACTGCAGCTTCAGCTGTGACTAAGAACAGCTGCCTGTTCTCACTCAGTCCCCACAAACACACTCTCTCACATACACAGGAACACACACACATTCAAACCCGCACACAACAAACACACTCTCTCACACAAACACACACACACACACATTCAAACCCGCACACAACAAACACAGTCTCTCACACAAACACACACATACACATTCAAACCTGCACACAACAAACACACACACTCACACACACACACACACACAGACTCACACACACTCACACACGCATGAGACGGATGCTGTGCTATCCTCTTAGCATCCTGACTCAAACATGCTAATTACGGAGGAGTTTGTCTCAGAGCTGCACCACCTGGCCGTTAGAGTACCCTCTCCATTTCACACCAACGTCCCCAGAGCGTCGCAGCTGACCCCTGCAGTCACACACACACACACACGCACACACACGCACACACACACACACACAGTCACACACACACACACACACACAGACACACACACACACACACACACACAGTCACACACACACACACACACACACACACACACACACACACACACACACACAGTCACACACACACACACACACACACACCACACACACACACACACACACACAGACACATACACACACACACACACACACACACACACACACACACACACACACACACACACACACACAGACACACACAGACACACAGACACACAGACACACAGACACACACACACACACACACACACACACACACACAGTCACACCTCCCAGATTAGCCCTTCACACGGCACTGTCCCCAGCCTCCGCACCTCCCGTCCCCGCACCTACCTGACCCTGCATTCACACCTGCTTAACCCCACTGTGAGTCCCCCAGCACAGGCAGCGGCTGAGAGCAGTGTCTGTGTGTGTGTGTGTGTGTGTGTGTGAGAGAGTGAGAGTGTGTATGTGTGAGAGAGTGAGTGTGTGTGTGAGTGTGTGTGAGAGACAGTGAGCGTGTGTGTGTGTGTGTGTGAGAGACAGTGAGTGTGTGTGCCTGTGAGTGTGTGTGTGTGTGTGTGTCTGAGACAGTGAGTGTGTGTGTGTGTGTGTGTGTGTGTCTGAGACAGTGAGCGTGTGTGTGTGTGTGTGTGTGTGTGTCTGAGACAGTGAGCGTGTGTGTGTGTGTGTGTCTGAGACAGTGAGTGTGTGTGTGTGTGTGTGTGTGAGTGTGTGTGTGTGTGTGTGTGTGTGAGTGTGTGTGTGTGTGTGTGTGTGTGTGTGTCTGAGACAGTGAGCGTGTGTGTGTGTGTGTGTCTGAGACAGTGAGTGTGTGTGTGTGTGTGTGTGAGTGTGTGTGTGTGAGTGTGTGTGTGTGTGTGTGAGTGTGTGTGTGTGTGTGTGTGTGTGTGTGTCTGAGACAGTGAGTGTGTGTGTGTGTGTGTGTGTGTGTGTGTGTGTGTGTGTGTGAGTGTGTGTGTGTGAGTGTGTGTGTGTGTGTGTGTGAGTGTGTGTGTGTGTGTGTGTGTGTGTGTGTCTGAGACAGTGAGTGTGTGTGTGTGTGTGTGTGTGTGTGTGTGTGTGTGTGTACAGGGTGTGCCTCAAGCCTCACCAGAAACTGAGCGAGCAGAATCTACCGTTCATAATTCTTTCACTCTTATCTCCCTCCTTCGACACTCAAATTATCCCTCCTTATGAGGACTTTCATTCCATGCTTCTCTCTCTCTCTCTTTCCACCTCTCCCCCTCACCCTCCCACTCCCCTCTCTCTCTCTCGCTCCCCCTCCTCCTCTCTTTCTCTCTCTCCTTCCTCCTCCTCCTCCTTCTCTCTCTCTCTCTCTCTGACACGTGTAACTGTCACTTCCTTCCCTAATGGCAGAAACAGGCAGAGGGAACGGAATCCCGCCATCGCTGCACTCCTCCCTCTACCTGCTGAAAAAAACCACTTCCTGTCCGTCTCAGCCAATGCTGATTTCATCCCCTACTGCAGAGCGGGGATCTAACGGGACAGGGGGGCCCCAACAGGACAGGGGGGCCCCAAATACTTCCCAGCATCTGTGGCCCCTGTCCCGCTCTGACCAGCCTGAGAACCTCAGGCCCTCCCCCGCTCGAACACGGGAGCGGATTCGAGCTGGGGAGTCTTTGGCTTTGTCTCGGGTAAACCGGGCCAGACCAGACCTGCCGGCCAGAACCAGGGTAGGAATGCCACCACTTCCTGTATCATTCTGCAACCAAATCCCCCTCTCCATCCCTCTCCTCATCCTCCTCTACCTCTACCCCACTCTTTCTGCCTCTCCTTCTGTCTCAGCCTCTTCCTCTCCTCCTAATCCCCCTTTTCCTTCTCCCTCACTCTCTCCCCCTCTCTCTGCTTCCCTCTCCCTTTCTCTGCTTCCCTCTCCCTGCCCCTGCTGTAAGGCATTATCTGGTCAGGATGAACCCCAGTCAGTCAGTCAGTCAGTGAGACAGACAGACGGCTTTATTACAGACGACGCCTCTCATTAGACAGAAAAACAACAGAAGAGACGACAGACAGGCGTCTGGTCACAACCGGAAAAAAATCCATCCTCCTGTCATTTCGTCCCAAGAAAGAACAGAAAGACGAAACACGCTCAGGACCGCCCCCCCTGCCGTGAGCTGGGGCCCCCGTCTTCCGTGGGAATGCCCCGACACCCCTTCACCTAAACGCTCTCCAACATCCTCCCTTTCCCTCTTTCCCTTTCACTCTCCCTCTCTCTGTCTCCCAAACACACAGACACCCAAACACACACACACACAGACCCATACACACACACACACAAACACACACAGACCCACACACACACACAGACCCACACACACACAGACCCATACACACACACACACACACACACACAGACACACACAGACACACACAGACCCACACACACACACACACAGACAAAGACAGAGACACATACACACACACACACACTTTCCACAGGTCCAGTACAGTGGGAAGCTAAGCCTGTTGCAGATGGCTAGCCGCATACAGAATTCTCAGACTGCGGTAGGTGAGCAACCTCTCCCAGTACAGTGTGCCTAAAAACACAGGCTGGGCGGGGCGAACTCTAGAGGGATGTGAACTGTCTGGGATATGTGGGTTTGGGGGGGGGGGGTGTGGCTTTAACCCAATATCACACGGGAGACTCCCCCCTTCTCCCCTTTCACAAAATTCCCACAAATTCTTTCCATCCGAGATCTCCGAAGCAGTTGGTATCTGCATCATTAACTCGCTGGCAAAAGCCCCCGATACAAATTCAGCACAGAGACCCGTCTCTCTCGCTCTCCCTCTCTCTCTCGCTCTCCCTCTCCCCCTCTCTCTCTCTCTCTCCCCCCCCCACCTCTTTCTCTCTTTCTCCACCTCCCCAAAGAGCGAGGGAATTTAGTTTTTCCATCCTTGAGCTACAAAAGAGGAACTTACTGAGATCAAGGGAGAGGGAGAGAGGGGGATGAGAGAGGCGCAGAAGGATGGAGAGAGCGAGGGAAAGAGGGAAAGATGTTTTATTCAGCACGGAAAAAAGCGTGCGGTGATGACTCAATCCTTGCAGAAGCTGCGGAGGGCTTTGCTAACGAGGCTCGGCTCTGACGGGTCTTAGAGCATCATGCGTCTGCCACACACTCTCACTCTCACTCTCACACACACTCTCACACACACACACACGATCCGGGGAGGAACACGCGGGCCCGGGGACCACCCTGTCGATGGTGACGCCCTCTGCTGCTCTTCATCTGAACACGGCGAAGCTCCTAACATCTTCCCCAATCACAGGGGTCTAACCCCCCCCCCCCACCCCCGGAAGCCCCGTGGGTCTGATGATGTAACACATGTGGGACGTTATTGGGGGGGGGGGGGGGGGGGGGGGTTGCATTATTAGCCCCCTTTTGATTAGCCGCTTTTAGGGTCCACATTCACATGCAGGCCTCCTTGTGACTGTAACGAAACGCAGACGTAGGGAGGGAGGGAGAGAGGAAAAGAGAGAAGAAGAGATAGAGAGAGAGGGAGTAGGAAAAAGGGAGAGAGAACAGGGAGAGAAAAAATAGGGGAGAGGGAGAGAAAGATAGAGGACAGGAGAAGGGAGAAGAAGAGGGAGTAAGAAGGAGAGACATGGAAGAGAGGAGTAGAGAAGGAGTAGAGGAGAGAGAGAGAGGAGAGAGAGGAGAGCGAGAGGAGAGAGAGAGAGAGAGAGAGAGAGAGAGAGAGAGAGAGAGAGAGAGAGAGAGAGAGAGAGCAGGAGAGAGGGGTGCTGTATGCACTCTGAGGTGCTGTGTGATCACAGCAGCACTGATGTGGAGGGACATCATTTTCGCCGCTGTTAGGCCCCTCCGATGTGCTTTTACTGCATTTCCACATTTTTAGAAAGCACTGCCACCAGGGAGCCAGAAGCAGCCACCGTGACGAGCTCTCCCTCCCTCCCTCCCTCCCTCCCTCCCTCCCTCCCCCTCTCCCTCCCTCCTTCCCTCCCTCCCTCTCCCTGTCGGTCCGTCGGTCCGAAGCGTGAGCTTTTTAAAATTCCATAACTGCAGAGATGTGCGGCAGCAGAGAGCGTCTCTAATTGCAGTGATTCACAAACGGTGCGTTTGAAAAGGGGAGGCCATTAACCCAGTCTGCTGCTGCTGCCGCCGCTGCCTCCGCCTCGCCCTCGTCTGAGTGGCTTCAGCCCGGGAGGGGGGGGCGGGGGAGCTCGGGGGGGGGGGGGGGGGGAGGGAGCTCGGGGGGGGGGGGGGGGGGGGGGCTTATCAGTCGTCACCATTCAAAACCAGAAAAGCCATCAAAAAAAAAAGAAGATAATAATGCTGGGCTGAGGGGCTGGGGGCTGGGGGCTGGGGGGGGGGGGGGGGGGGGGGGGGGTGTGGGGTCTGAGGGGCGAGGGGGGCCTGGGGGGGGCGGTGTGGGGTCTGAGGGGCTGGGGGGCTGGGTGGCGAGGGGGGGGGGGGCGGTTGTGGGGGCTGGGGGCGGGGGGGGCCCTGGGGGGGGCGGTGTGGTGTGGGGTCTGAGGGGCGGGGGGGGCCTGGGGGGGGGCGGTGTGTGGGTCTGAGGGGCGGGGGGGGCCTGGGGGGGGGAGGGTGTGTGGGGTCTGAGGGGCGGGGGGGGCCTGGGGGGGGGTGGGGGGGGTGCGGGGTGGTGTGGGGTCTGAGGGGCTGGGGGGCTGGGGGCTGGGGGGGTGTGGGGTCTGAGGGGCTGGGAGCTGGGGGCTGGGGGGCGAGGGGGGGGGGGGGGGCGGTGTGGGGTCTGAGGGGCGGGGGGGGGTGGTGTGGGGTCTGAGGGGCGGGGGGGGGGCCGGGGGGGGGTGGTGTGGGGTCTGAGGGGCTTTGGGGGGGGCTGGGGGCTGGGGGGGGGCGGTGTGGGGTCTGAGGGGCTGGGGGAGGGGCTGGGGGGGGCTGGGGGGCGAGGGGGGGGGGGGCGGTGTGGGGGGGTCTGAGGGGGCGGGGGGGGCCTGGGGGGGGGGCTGAGGGGGGTGCGGCGGGCTGAAAGGAGAGCATTACGTTAGCATTTAGCTGCTCAGCAGAGGCTGTCCTCCAGAGCGACGCGCGGCTCGCATTCTTCAGATACGATCTATTTATACAGCTGGAGATTTCGCCGGAGCGATTCAGGTTGCATACCTTGGCTCAAGGCTACAAGTGGCCGTGCCACGCATTGGGATTTGAACCTGCAACCTCTGAGGCGCAAACCCAGTTAACCCGGCGCTGCACGGCTCCTGGGGGGGGGGGGGGGGGGGGGGTCACTCGAGCATCTGAACCACGTTTCCCCCCCCCCCGGTCGCGGACGACGGCGCCGCTGCTTGCAGGACGGCGAGGGTTCGGGCGGAGACGCGCGTCCACGCGGATCCCAGCGCTGTTCAGACACGCCCGTCTCAGCCGTTTCCTGTGCGGCCCAAAACCCGGATCACGGCGAAGACGCGGCTTCACAGGCAGAGAGCTTCCGCTTTCAACACGAGAACGCACGGCCAGGCCACACCGCTCGCTCGCTCGTCTGACCGACGTCGTGAGGAAGCGTCGTTTGATGACGGGTAACGGCGTACCGAAAACGCTGCCCATCCCACGCTGCTGTCTCCAGGCAACAAGCAGAGCATCATGGGAAAGGCCCGAGAACTCACACACGAAACGAACAGCTACTTCAGAACTGCACATTCACAAGACTTGCAGCAATGTACACCAAAAAAAAACAAACTAAAAAACTGACTTCACGTTATGACCACTAATGAAGGCCTCAGTGTGCACTTGTGAGCGCGCGAGGGAGTTATTTTCGGATGCAGAGCACGGGTCTGAGCGGCCAGTTCTCCAGGTTAGGGTTCGGAGCTCAGTAACTCAGTAATGAGGTCACGACCCCCCAGCCCTGTACACTCACACCTGGGGGGTTTTTCCCCTCATTTGTAGGGGGGGTGAGGGGGATGCTCACGCTCCAGTGTCAGAGCGGAACACTGTCACACACACCCTCCAAACAACGAGGCTGTGGGAGAAGCCAGAGAGCACGGGAGCCATTACGGCTCAAAGCGGCTACGGCAAGCCTGGTGGGACAAACGTTTATTCTCACCTTTTTATTCTCACGTGTTCATTACCCAAAACCGACGACGAGTAAGTGACGACTTTCCCCAAAAGATTCAGCTGTTACCACTTTTTTCAACGCTTGTTCAAATTATGGGATGTTAACTGGAAACGGGAAAATTTGACTTAAGATGTGTCAGTTGAAATTAATGCTCCTAATCCTGAAGAAGGCTACATTTCCTTCTGAACCCACAGAAATAAAGACTTTAAAAAGGATTCGCTGCAGTGACTGGATCTGCAGGGTCTCCCTACGCCATACTTACGTTTCCTTCATCGTCTTTTGATGCTTTTCCCCACATACAGATATCTCACCCCCTGCCATGGAGACAAAGTCATTACATCCTCCCCGTGACTCCCTGCAAGGGACCCTCCATCAACCAATCCCAAGCACCGCCTCTGCGATTACGCAAGACCCAGACAGGGGGCGGGGCCAGGGGGAGGGGAGGAGCCAGGGGGGAGGAGCCATGTACAACGGAGAGCGCTTTTGGACGCTGAAAGCATTTGGTGGAAGAGCACCCGAAATAATTTCAGTAAACCCTTCTGCTAGTACACACGGTTCCTCAAAGTTCACATTTGGACAGCGGTTAAATCTGCTGACCAACCCTCGAACGCGCACGCAGGAGAGAGGAAGTGGAAGTTTCATATTTGACCAACGAGGTTAAGCCGCGGTTGCGGTTCCCTTTCATATCACTGGTTGGGTTGATGAACTGTGAAGGAGCAAACTCTCCACAGCCTCACAGCCGGAGTCAGAGAGCAGGACCTCATGCTCATGCGGGACCTCACAGACAACGGGACGGGAAAATTCGGGAGGGTTCCCCCGCCCCCCTCTGAAGCCGGTCTCTCGCGCACCTGCAGGGGAGAGAGCGGGGTTTACGCGGGGCCTTGGCTCGGCCCGGCGGGGGGAGGGGGGGGACCGGCGGGGGGGGGGGGCCAGCGGGAGCACGGTGGGATTTCCGCGTGCAGCGCCAGACAGACGCTCCCCCTCTGAAGGGGGGGAGGCTCCTCCAAACGCTCGCAGCGTCTTGGCAGTCACCCCGGCCCCCGCCCGCCAAAACTCCGCGCACGTGGAGACGCTCCCGCGGGCCCCGGCGAGGCCGCCCCGCCCCGCCCGCCCCGCGCCGGAGAGGTCACCCCGGGACGGCCCAACCGCTGACACCCGCAAAATGCTCCGGAGGGACGGAGGGTCGCAAAGGGGCGGCGGCTACATCGAGGCCACGCCCCCCCCCGAGCTGGGAGACAAATGAGGAGGAAAATAGTGTCTGTCAGCAAAGAGCACATCTGTGTGTGTGTGTGTGTCAGTGTGTGTGTGTGTGTGTGTGTGTGTGAGAGAGAGAGAGTATGTGTGTGTGTGAGTGTGTGTGTGTGAGAGAGAGAGAGAGTGTGTGTGTGTGAGAGAGAGTATGTGTGTGTGTGCATGTATGTTTTTGTCAGTATGCGTGAGAGTGTGAGTGTGAGAGTGTGTATGTGCATATGTGCGTGTGTGTGTGTGACTAGGTGTGTGTGTGTGTGTGTGTGCGTATGAGAGACTGTAAGTCTGTGTGCTTGCGTGCATGTGTGTGTGTGTGAGACAGTGTGTGTGTGTGTGTGTGTGTGTGTGTGTGTAGAATCATGTGTTACTGCAGTAAAGGCCAGCCTGTCTCAGGCACAGGAGGAACACATCCTGATGAATCCTGATTCTGTTGCTAAACGCTCCAGTCTGGAGGCTGTGGCATTCTCCCAGCATTCCCTGGGTCAAAACATTTCCGCCCTGCCCCGCCCCCTTCCTCACTCACACACAATCCACACTTCTTCTCCTCTTCCTCCGTGGCCTGATCCACGCTGCAATCGTGTCGGAGAGACAAGCATACCACCCACTGTGATTCTTCTTCTTCTTGTGTTGTGATGTGGGCATTGCTTTGGCACTTTCATAATCACGCTTTCCTTTTTTTACATATAAAGAGATGCAGATGGAACCCCTCTGGAGACGTGCAGAACTAAACAAACAAAAAGACGTCTGGACGACCCGAGGAATGTTCGCCCGAGTGTGCAGACAATCTCAGAGTTTAAATCACTGTCTCCTAAAAATGCGACCCCCCCTTTGCCCCCCCCCTCGCTCCCCCCCCCCCCCCCCCGCTCTGTTTATCTGGGCCGTGACAGTGCGCCCGCTGCAGCCTCGCAGACGACAGGCCCGAATTCCTCCAGGCGCAGCTGCACGCGTCACGCAACCCGGCGCGCTTGACCCCCTCACCCCCGCCCCCCCGGCTCGCCCCCCCGGCTCGCTCCTCCGTGACCCCCCCCCCCCCCCCCGACGGAAATAACGCCGCCTAATCGCCAACGCGACAGAAATAAACACACCCGGCTCACAGCCGCCCTTGAGCCGCAATGGCGGGCAGAGCAGACACCAGAGCGTTACTACAGCGAAAGTGTGTGCGTCAGCAGCCACCGTTGAGCCAAAATGGCAGACAGTGCAAAGCATTTCTACAGCCAGCATTGGAGTGTCAGCAGCCGGTGTTGAGCCAAAATGGCAGACGGAGCAAACACTAGAGCATTTCAACAGCCAGCATCTGTGTGTTAGCAGCCACCATTGAGCCAAAATGACAGACAGTGAGAGGCATTTCCAACAAACAGCACCTGTTCCAGGCCACCCAGTCTACGTGTACTCCAACACCACTATTACAGCTGTGAGTGCGGGCCGACCAGGGAGCCACACACACAGCCTGGGGACGGGACTCGAGCGGGCGGAGTGACCACCCGTCTCCCGCGAACGGGAGGAGGAGGAGGAGGAGAGGGAGGAGGAGAGGGAGAGCTTTCTTCTGAGTCAAAAGGGCGGAAGCAGAGAGAGACAGGAGAGGACAGAGAAGAGATTTAAGAGGGAAAAGTAACAGGAGGCGGAGATGGATGGAGGTTCATGAGACAGCGAGGGGGGAGAGAGAGAGAGAGGGAAAAGGACAGGGAGAGGAGAGGGATAGAGGAAGAATAAGAATTACAGAAAGAGAGAGAGGAAAGAAGCAGAAAGCAGGAAGAGAGTGGGAGATGGATACAGAGGAGAGTGAAAACAGTGAGGGGAAGATAGAAAGAAGGTGGAAGAGGAAAGAAAAGAAAAGGGGGATTGAGAAAGAAAGATGGAAAGAAAAGAGAGAGAGAGAGAGAGAGAGAGCTGGCAGGATCCCAGCTGCTGCTGCATATTTCAAAGAGAATGACAGGGTCACCCTCTCCCTCCCTCCCTCTCTCTCTCTCTCTCTCTCTCTCTAACTCCCACTCTCTCCACAAGAGAACAGCTAAGACCAGCAGGAAATGTCACTAGCCAGCACTGTCCCTAGGGCAGCTTAACACAGTCAACTGCACCCCACAGAGGCCATGCTGGGGCCCCCAACCCTGGTCCTGCTGGGGTCCCCAACCCTGATCCTGCTGGGGTCCCCAACCCTGGTCCTGCTGGGGTCCCCAAACGCTGGTCCTGCTGGGGTCCCCAACCCAGGTCCTGCTGGGGTCCCCAAACCCTGGTCCTGCTGGGGTCCCCAACCCTGATCCTGCTGAACCACAGGGTCTGCTGCTGGGGTCAGTTAACTGCATAATCAACCGCTTTAATTGGCTAATTCAGTGCTAACTCTTCTAGAACATTCCGCTGGTTCCCAGGGATTCCATTCTGAGCACACTGGTACCAACCAAAGCAACGCCCCCCCACATACCAACAGGACATCGGCGCATCCCCAAACGCACAAACCCCGTCACCCGCCCCCTGCTGAACCGGGCCCGGGACGGGGCGTCCCCGTACCCCTCATTAAACTCTTCCAGGGGAACACACAAGCACAAAGAGGCGTTGAGGCGCGTAGGAGCCGAGCGTGAAGAGCTCCCAAACAAACAGGCCCCCTGTCCCACGGCACTGCGGTGGGGCGGGGTCACAGGCACCGTCATACGACCTCACCCATCCTACGGTCCTCACAAGGCTGGGCCAAATCAGGGGTGGACAGGCTCATCCCAAAAAGGGCCGGCATGGGTAAAGGTTTTTGTTTTAGCCCAGCTCTACACCACCAGGTTTCAGCAAATTAACTAATTATGGTCCTCAATCAAGACCCTGAAGAGTAGAATCAGGCGTGTCAGGGCTGGGCTAGAACACAAGCCTGCACCCACATCAAACCTTTTGGTTAAGACTGAAAACCCCAATCTAAATATTCCCACACAAATGCATTAGTATAATTCCCAGCCTCTGCCATACCAAAATGCAGAAAGATAGAAATGCTGGTAATTGAACGCTTAAATAAAATGCAGTTCATTTGAAAACTTTTTCGTTTTTTTATGGTGTAACTTCCCTTAATGAGGCATGGGTCGTTACCCATCGCCTCATTTACATTCACAGTCAGTCACTGAACAAATCTTATCCAGAGCGACTCAGGAGGAAAAAGTGTGCTTTTGCGATCCTGTGGGTTGTCCTGCGGTCTGAAGAAGCAGAGCACTGAGAGGCCCGGGCCAATCGGGGGGGCGTGCGTGCGCCCCTGCGGTTATCCGGAGGAAACCCCACAGCTGGGACTGAGCGACGTCACACACGGTACGTCCAGGCCGCTCGGGGAATTTTTTCGGGGGGGGGGGGGGGGGGGGGGGTGACGCGCCGAGGAATCTCCGCAACTCCTAAATCCTGTTTTTCCATTCTTAAGAATGCCTGGATCCTGAAGGGTTTCCTCATCTCTGCTTTTTTTACACATCTGCAAATGCACTTACAGTTCAGGAGCGATTAATTTGAAAGGTAGCTGTACGTTTAGCTGGGGTTTCATGTGGGAGAGACAGACTCCTTACGGGAGTCTTAAGTGTGTGACGACCCGAGGATATAAAACTCCATTGTATTTTTCTGCCAGTTCTTTAAACAATAAAAAAAATAATAAAGCACAAAACCTTTGGCTTGTTTGAATAAGAAGTCCACCCCCTCTCCTTCAAGCCAGCCGTTCTCCCATCCTCATCCTCAGTGCCCCGAAATGAATCCCCATTTGAGAGGGGTCGGGGACCAGCTCTGGCAACCCGGCCGTGAGGATGGCGTGTGCGGAGCGCGCTCACACTGAACACGGCAGCCTGCTCCTTCCTGAATTATTAACACCGTCACTGCACGCACACTCGGGAGCACGTTACACGGTACACATACCGGCTGGGGGGGGGCAGGGGGGGGTCCCCATCCCCAGCAGCACAGCTGCACGTTCCTGAGAGCTGACCTACTTCCGCTGGTAAAGGCTGAGGCAAGGTGCCCCCCCCACACCACCTCAGAATTCACACCTGCAACCCTGCCCCCATCCCCACCCCACCCCCACCGAACCGCCAATGCCAAGGATGCCAGAATATAGTCTGAATATAAGCGCCCACATACACATGCCTGATCCTACACCACTCTCTTACCCAGTACCATAGAGAGGAGGAGCCCAGCTCACCCAGACCATAGATACACTACACTAGAGAGCCTCCAGTGCTGGCGATGTGCGTCCTCACCCAGAACTGCGTCGTATCGCCCTGACGAAGGGGTGCAGTTTAAACCAGCACTCATCCCAAAATCTAAACTCAGAGAAGGGCACAGAGGGTTTCTCCCTCCCCCTCTCTCTCTCTGCCTGTCTCTCTCTATCTCTCTCTATCTCTCTCTCTCTCTCTCTCTCTCTCTCTCACACACACACACTCTCTCTCTCTCCTCTTAATAAAGGTTTCTGATGCAGACAGCTCATGCCTTTCCCCCGGGGGGTAAATTACTCTAATGAGGGGAATCAAAGAGCAGTATGAGGGAGGGGGTCGGGGTGGGGGGGGGGGGGGGGGGGGGGTCGGGGTTATGGGAAAGCCCTGCAACACCCACAACACACAGGTACGGGAACTCTCACACACACACACACACACACTCACACACATAAGAGCCTTCCATACTTCCATGATCTCTCACTCTCCACCTCCTTCCCTTTCTGTCGCTCACTCTTCCTCCTGCTCTCTCCATCACTGTCCCTCCCTCTCTCTCTCTCTCCCTCCATCCCTCCCTCACGCTCTCTCTCTCTCTCTCCCTCCATCCCTCCCTCTCTCTCTCCCTCCCTCTGTCTGTCCCTCCCCCTTTCTCTCTCCCCCCCTCCCTCCATCTCTCTCTCCCCCTCTCTCTCTCTCTCCCTCCCTCCCTCTCTCCCCCCTCCCTCCCTCTCTCCAGTGTGTGATGTATTATTCATGGTTTCTCTGAGCGTGGGCCCTGCTTCTGCACCTCAGCCTGGGACCCATTAAAGGCCACCCAGAGCTGTTCCCTAAAAACGATCGATACCCCCACCACCCCCATCCTGTCTACTTAACACAGACCCCACTTAAAACCTCGGGGGAAAAGTTGAGCAAGCAGGGAGGGCATTTTTACACAGACCTACCTGAAGAGAAACCAAGAGGAGGTTCTCTCCCTCTGTCTCACCTTCTCTCCCTCCCTCTCTCTCAATATGGAGCTGGGAGAGGAGGTGGTTCCTGCCCCCCCCCCCCCTCCCCCATAGCAACGGAACAGTGTGCTGTATGTGATGAAAATGCCCTGTAAGCCCAGTCATTGGCTGGGGCAGGAACACCAGCGCCCCCTGCTGAGGGTTGCTGGGATACAGGTAGTCTGTAGACCTGCACACACCTGGACCCAATCATCACCCAGCAGGAGAGCTTTCATCTGGAGTTACATTTAAAACACACAAACATGCGCACACACACACACACACACACACACACACACACACACACACACAGAAGCGCACAAACGCACAGAGGCATGCGCACATACGCATACTCTCACTCACGCGTGTGTGCACACACACACTCTGGGCCAGCACGCACGCACACACACACACACACACACACACACACACACACACACACACACACAAATCCTGTCTGTACATCCTTGAGCCAGACTTAATTTCACCTGCAGCCACGAGCCACCTGATCATTTCAAAGCCGGTGTTTTAAAAGCGCCAGGGGCTTCTCTGTAGAGAGGAGAGAGAAAGTGAGCCGGGGGGGGGGGGGGGCATTTAACAGCCAGCTTGGAGAGAGAGAGGGAGAGACAGGGAGGGGGGGAGAGTGAGAGAGAGAGAGAGGGAGAGACAGGGAGGAGAGAGAGGGAGAGAAGAGACAGGCAGCGACAGGGGAGGGGGGAGAGAGAGAGAGGCAGAGAGACGGGGGGGGGGGGGGGGAGAGAGAGAGAGAGAGAGAGAGAGGAGACAGGGAGGGGGAGAGAGGAGAGAGAGAGAGGGAGCGACAGGGAGGGGGGAGAGAGAGAGAGAGAGGGAGCGACAGGGAGGGGGGAGAGAGAGGGAACATACGGCAGCACATTCACACCCTAAATTGCAGCTTAATTACACGCTTTACAGTAACGCTGTGAAGACCTGTGGCGCTGTGCTGAAGGGAAGGAAAAGTCGTGATATGCACCTCCACTCTCTAATCACCTCTCAGACAAACTACATTTCCCACAATCCCACACCACACCTCCACTCTCTAATCACCTCTCAAACTACATTTCCCACAATCCCACACCACCACTCTCTAATCACATCTCAAACTACATTTCCCACAATCCCACACCACACCTCCACTCTCTAATCACCTCTCAAACTACATTTCCCACAATCCCACACCACCACTCTCTAATCACATCTCAAACTACATTTCCCACAATCCCACACTGCACCTCCACTCTCTAATCACCTCTCAGACAAACTACATTTCCCACAATCCCACACTGCACCTCCACTAACCTCTCATACACAAACTTCATTTCCCATAGACCCCCACTGCACCACCACTCTCTAAAACACTTTATACACAAACTTAATTTCCCACAATCCCCCACAGCACTTCTACACATTTTCACAAGATGCACCAAGTTTTTCAGCTTCTACAGCAGGGAGACGGAGTCACAATTGAGAACACAGAGCAGAGTATCTGGTGTGTTTACAGGATCTGTGCTGTGATCTGAGAGCAGGCCTGAAACCACTTTTCATCTTCCATGACCCAACAAGCTCAAGTCCACATGCATGCTGCCTTCCTGCAGTCCTGGATTTTCGACTGGAATTTAAAATCGAACACAAAACAAAGACATCGTATTTGAACAAGATGTGAAACTCAGGGCACAGGGTCAGGGTTTACTGTAAGTGCAAAGGTGTGCACGAGCACCTGCAGATCGCTTGGGGAAAAGGCTGGAACAAGGTGGCTGCTGCAGATAAGCAAGCTCCCTTTTCTCAACATAATTATTTGTCTGAATATCTGGGGGCGGAATTTTTATTTATTTATTTATTTATTTGTAGGAAAAAGGTAAAAAGCAATTGTGTGACTAAGTGTTATAAGACTGGAACACACAATTTACAGCAATCAGAGCCTGACTCAGTTTAAAAACTGCTTTCCAGCAGCTTTCCTGTTCCTCCTCCTCAGGAGAGGGGGAAGATTTAAAGAGCATAGGCATTAGAAGAGAGAGAAAGAGAGAAAAGAAATAAGAGAGTAAACTAAATGAATAGTAGAGATGAGCAGGCCATACATAAAGCATCCCTGGGTTCAGTGTTATCTTCGGTGCTGGGCATACAATACCATAATTTCACAATGACAGTAACTTATAGAACTGAATTTACTTCACATAAAATCTAATAGACTGCTTGAGAGACTTGGAATGAGTTGCCAGAGTATCCTTCATTGTGTCAATAAATTGTCCAGTGTTCATATCAAGAGACCATTTCATAGATCATTCGAAAAAAACAACAATTGAGTAATCAATAAAATAACCAATAGCTGCCTGCTTTGGATTGATCACTGCCTGCTTCTGGTTTCTGCGTCAAACCAAAACCAAAATACTACTGCTACTGAGAGCCAACAAGTTGGGCTGACCAGCGGAGAACAGGAGGTGAATTTTGGGATGGGGGAGGGGAACAGAAAACTATTTTTGCGAAGCCAATGAGAACAAGGCAACATACCATGCCAGTGATTCCCACAGCTGACTAGAGAGATAAATGAACAGAATAATAAGGCTGACCCCTCTACAGGAACCAGAACCCGACTTTTAAAGACGCAGTGGCAACATCACAGGACCACAACACAAAGCAGACGTACCGGGGGTAACGCTAACCAGGAGCTGTGGCTAACCGAGTGTTATGCTAACTGGAAGTGACGCTAATCGGGTGTTGTGCTAATCAGGAGCAGCGCTAACCAGGAGTGGCGCTAACTGGCAGTTGAGGCTAATCACATTCACGCAAGCCAATCGACAACCGCGATCACAGGTCTGCACACAAAATTCTTCCAACTTCTTCCACAGACAGTGTCTGAGGCCTGTCCACTGTGTCTGCCCTCACAACTAGACACAAAAGTTTTTACTGTGAGTTTCTCAAATGCTGCAAATCGCTTCAGCAAGGACCTTGCAGCAAAAAAAGTTAGCTTAGCCGAACACAGCGCAGGGCGTCCAACAGACACGTACGGGAGCGGACTTTCAGGAGAGGCATTTCATTAGAAGAATGAATAAAATGCAGGGAATGGTGATTTAATCTTTTAGCCACTGTAATTAGAGCAATCAGTCACATTCTCACTGCAGTCTGTGCTCATTATTGTAAAGCAGGATAACAATGCAGGGGGAAAAAAAACACCATTAAGCGAATAAACACAACCAAACTAATTAACCCGAGGAGAGGGAGGGGAATGATTGATAAGAAGGGAGTAACTGCTTACTGCAGCAACGAGATAGAAAGATGAGTGGCAGAGAGGGTGATGGAGAGAGGGGGGGAGAGAGAGAGATAGAGAGAGAGGGTGATGGAGAGATAGAGAGGAGAGAGATGGAGGGGGGTGATGGAGAGGGGAGAGGGAGAGGGTGGAGGAGAGATAGAGAAGGAGAGAGATTGAGAGAGGGAGAGAAAGATAGACAGGAAGAGAGGGGAAAGAGAGTGAGTGGTGGAGAGGGGGGAGAGAGTGAGAGAGATAGAAGGGAGAAAGATGGAGAGAGGGGATGAAGGAGAGGGGGGAGAGAAAGGGTGATGAAGAGAGGAGGAGACAGAGATATAAAAAGAGAGAGGGAGAGACAGTGAGAGATGGAGTGATGGAGAGTGGGGGAGAGAGAGAGAGAGAGGAAAGATGGAGAAAGGAAGGAAGGAAGCATTGTGTATTTTCCCCAACATCTTCTCATAACCTCAGAAAGTCATAAGGTCTGAAGCAATAAAACAGTGAAATAGCATATCCTTATTCAGCAGCACACAGGGCTCAGGAAAATGTTTTTTTTTTTTTTTTTTTTTTTTTATTCAGGGAAATTTTGCTTTTCATTGCTGCTAATTAGGTTTCCTTCCACAGCTTCTCATGCTTAAATGTCCGGATCTGGGTTTTCACTGCTGTGAAAAAAAAACCTTGTGAAACTGGTTTCTGAAAGGACAGAAAAAGTAACAAATAAAAACTGCAGTAAAACCGTGTGGATTTGGGCGAGGACCCGAATATTAGCTGAAACTGAAGGCAAAGACCGCAGCAAATCAGCACAGGCATCTCTCCCTCCTCCTTTCTCTTTCTCTCTCTTTTTTCTCCTCTAATTTCTCCCTCTATCAGCACTTGGCTCCCTGGCGTTGGGAGACCATCAGAAACTCACAAAGTCTTATTTCCACCGGATCAGAAGTTTCGCTTTTCGCCCGCACGTCAGACAGGGCTGGACTCCGGAGGCAGAGTAATCCCGCCCGGATGAGAAATCAGAGCGGGATGAGAAGCAGAGCGGCGCCGCCACTGATGTGGTTTCTGCGGGCGCGACGCGCGGAGCGGGCACCGCGAACCCCGCGGCGTGCCGGGCTGGAGCCGGCAGCCCCCGCAAGGCAGAGTCAGGGCCCCACGAGCTGCACGCTAGCACACTGCTGCGTAAGAGCTTTGCTAGCGTACCGCTGCGCAAGAGCTACGCTAGCGTACTGTGGCTGTGCGAGCTACGCTAGCGTGCTGTGGCTGTGCGAGCTACGCTAGCGTACTGCTGCTGCGAGAGCTAAGCTAGCGTACTGCTGCGCAAGAGCTTTGCTAGCGTTTTTGGCTTCTAAGCTTTTCGTGTCAAAGTTACTACTTGTGTTACAAATTTACAATTTGTATGTAACAAAGAGAGACTTAACACAATCTGTGTTCCCTTCAACTATACATGGAGGTGTGTTAAAAAATATTACACATCTGTCATGCTAGAGTACTTTGGCTGTGCCATCTGCAAAGTTGGAGTTGCAAGAAAAAAAATTGAATCGGCAAAAAAAAAAAATCCGATTTAAAAAAATGCAGCCTATCAGACTGTAGGAATGTGGGGGGGAAAAAAAGACTGAAGAGAGACCGAGTGACCCGCTCACCAGAGGACACGCCCCCACCCCCCTACCCACAATGCATCACACCTCAAACCGAGCGGAGCGACCTTCCTCCTCCAGCGCTCCCCACGTTCGCTCAGCGCTCACCGAGCGCGCTCAGTTCTGCAGCAGGAAAGGGCCCGCAGCTAACGAAGCGTGCGCGCATATTTAATTATGCTAATTCATATTTGATGCCTAACTAATTAATTGCACTGGGGGGGGGGGGGGGGCTGCAAAGCCAGGGTGGTGGGGGGGCTGGTTGTGATTAGCCTCCAGCTGCGCTCGGCGCCGGGCTGAGGTTCTTTCGGGGGGGGGGGGGGGGGGGGGGGGCAGGTTTTTTGGTGTTCCCCGCAGGTCAGGAGGTACGCAGTAAAAGTGACTCACTCCTAATACCTCAGCGCTGACGCCAGCCACATGCACACGGGCCGCGCCGGTTACCATGGACACGCTGCGTCCTCCGACAGAGCTGTAAATAAAGCTTTTTTCAAATTCCGCAGTTTTCAAGCGTACGCGTCGCGGGGCTGAGGAGTCGCAGAAAGGTCGCCGCCTCGTTAAGAGGGGTTCAGGACATTTTGGGGCCCCGCTGCTGTGCCTCTGGCTGGCCGCCTCGTACCCCCCCAGCGCCCCCAAACAGGAAGTGCAAAGGTTACAGGGTCTAATCAGCTCCCCCAAATCTCCCGTTCGCTGTGCTGAGCTGTCCACACCCCTCCACACACAGGAGGAGGAGAAGGAAAAAGAAAGGAGAGAAAGAGGGGAAGAAATGAAAGTTAAAATGAGAAAAGGGTGGGGATAATTCCAGGATGGAAAAGGAAAATAAGAAAAGGAGATTGACCTTCCAGGGATTTTCCTCAGTTTACCTCTCGCACTAAGAGAAAGAGGAAGAGGAGGAGGAGGAGACAGCACAGCCCACCCCGGCCCAATAAACGAAGGCGTGGCCCACCGTGGCTCCGCCCTCAATCACGGAACACCGTTGCGTTCCGGCTCCCTCCGTTGCCACGGGAACGTGGCAGAGCCTCATTCTGAATTTCGGTCTGGCGATCCTTAAAAAACCCGTCCACCGTTTCACGTGAGCGATTCGGCTCCTCGATCGTCCCCCGTCAGAACGGGACGCCGAGCGTGCAGGAGCAGCCCATGTGACACACGAGGCTCATTCCGCTTCCTCTCCCTTCGGTTTAAACGAGCGGACGAGCGAGCGCTCAAACTAGGCCTTCGTCTCTGAACTCCCTCTCCGCCCCGCGACCCGACGCTCGGGGAAACAGCAGCGCTCGAAACCAGCCGTCATTTAAACGCCAATCAAGCCGGGAGGCGGTACGAGATTCCACACCCTTTAATCCGCAGAGCGGGCCAATCAGCAGCCTCCTCCCCCCCCCCCCGCCCCCCCCCCCCCCCCCCCCCGCCCGCCCGCCCGCCCGCCCGCCCGCACCCTAAACCATGTTAAAAATGAACATGACACCCCTGTGATAATGAGGATCCCGCGCGCGGTGGGGGGGTCACACCGGGCCGCTTGCTAATGGAACTCAGGGGTGAGTTAAGTGGAGGGCGTGGCTCACTGGCGATGACACAGACCTGCGAAACTGACCGATCGGGGGGGGGGGGGTGAAAAGGGCTCCCATTACTCAACTGTAACCCCCCCATCCCACCAAACCCACAGCAGACACCATGCCCTTCTCTGAAGCATGTTTCCCACCACCACTGTTTTTTGGGTGGATCACCACCAACTTGAGCTATGGGAGAGCAGAGGCCAGTAAATCACCCATAGCCCAATTATTGCTCTCACCCCCCCCCCCCCCCCCCCGGCCAACGCCCGTGCCCCCCTGCCCCCCCCCCCCCCCCCCCCCCCCCCAGGGATGCTGCTTTTAAAGCTGGCGGTTAAAGTCGCCACGTTATTGTTTTGTCTGTAATCCTCTTTGTGCCAAGTGTCCAATAAACCAGCAGAAGACAGGGATGCTGAGTTTCCATGGTAACCCCCGCCCCCCCCTATTACCAACCGCCCGTTAATGTTTGATATTAATTTGTGCCACAAAGTACAACTGACATGCAGGGATGTCACCGTTTGTACAAGAGCAATAAAAACCCTCCCGTTAACACAAATAAATAAGCAGGCCTTAGCCTGTAAACACAAAAAAAGCATCGGCTTCACTGGCCGGACTGGACTTTACTGACCGGGCTGGACTAGGCAGCGACCGCAGAGTTTTTTTTTTTTTTACGACGTCCCTGAATTCCTCATAAAGATAAAAAGTTTAATAAACGAGCGAGTGGCTCATCGCTCAGGAGCAGGCCTGGAGGCCTGGAGGCCGTTCAGCTCCTCGTGTCCGAGCGGCTCTGCGTGTTCCTTCCGCACCTTCTGCACCCAAACCTCCCGTTTTTATGTCTGAGAGAAACGGCCTGTTTCAGTTCCTAACTTTCTTACCTCGGCTCCTCCTCTTTGGTTCCGAGGCGTGCGTTTAAAATCTCCCTGCTGCTGCACAGTCACACGCGCGACCACTCCTCCCACAGGGACACACACGCCCGCGCCACACGCGTGTGCCACCGCACGCTCAACGTGAGGGACAGGAGGGCGCGGCCTCAGGCACAGAAACGTTTAGTGACCACAGTGTGCACCATGCAGACACACACGGACATCCTGATTGGTCACTGTCTGTGGAGACTGACAGCGCCCTCAGTCTGTGAAGGTGCTCAGGGATCCCACGTGATTGGCTGTTGCCTCGGGAAGCCAACTGGACTCTCTCTCGCGTGATTGGTTATTGTACTGCCAGGGCTCTCCTGATTGGCCAGTGACTCCGGAGATAAACTGTACCCTTGCGTGATTGGCTGTAGTCTCTGTAAAGGGACAGCGCTCCGCTGTGATTGGCTAAGGTCTCTGTGCCAGTCACTCTCCTGCCCTTGCGTCGGTCACCAAAGACTGCAGAGGCGAAGGTCAGAGCAGCTCAGAGAGAGAGGGAGAGGAACAGGGCAGCGAAGAGACAGAGTACAGCACACGGTACAGCACAGACACACCGTACAGTACAGTACAGACACACAGTGCAGTACAGTACAGACACACGGTATAGTACAGACACACAGTGCAGTACAGTACAGACACACCGTACAGTACAGTACAGTACAGACACACCGTACAGTACAGTACAGACACACCGTACAGTACAGACACACAGTGCAGTACAGACACAGTACAGACACACAGTGCAGTACAGACACATACGAGGGTGTGTACCAAAGCACGACTCGCCTCAAACACAGCAGGGCCTTAAACGTTCCCACAACGTTCCCGTAACGCTGCAGCAACCCCCCAGCTTCAGCTGGGCGAGCGGATTGAAGGATTGCCCCCCCCCCTTATCTCAGCAGGGCACATGCAGAGACCGCCCAGGGAAAGACTGATAAAGAGGAAGGAGGGATATTTCAGCAAACGACAAACGACAGCGTTCTGCAAACAGGCCGACCCCTGCTTCTCCAAGCCTGGCACAGAGACTGAGGTTACACCGGTGCGCACACACACACACACACACACACACACACGTGCAAGCATGCACGCACACGCACACACACACGCACACGCACGCACACACACACACACACACACACACACACGTGCAAGCGTGCACGCACGCACACACACACAAACTAGGCCTGAGGGTGGGTCAGTGTATGGATTAACAGTCAGCTTGCACACACACACACACACACACAGACAGGACAGCTAATAGGATTATGGGGGAACCATACTGTGGGGTGATTAGTCCACCCCATCACAGAGACAAAGAGGGGGACTCCCAAAAAACACCCCCAAAACTCTAGCCAAAGAACAGCTCAAACCCTTGCAGTGCAATAGCCAATCACACAAAAGAGCCTCCTGTTGACCTCCAGAGGCAACAGCCAATCACACAGTAGCCCTGACCACCTCCAGAGAGCAGTTAAGCATCTCCATCCAGCCTTATTTAATCCAGGAGACTGAAGGACTCCAATATTTTTTTTATTTATTTGTTGCAAACGTGAACAATAGCCAAGTCAGATAGACAGTTACATCTAGCTGTCCAATCATAAGGTTCTCTGCAGCTCAAGGGTAAGCAGGGGGCGTGGTCAGGAGTGTGATGCGTGGATTAAAAACCTGTGACGGTCGCTTAGCTTAGCGCTGGAGAGCAGAGCCGTGCAGCCTGGGGGGGGAAGGGGGAGGTGAGGATGGGGGGGGGGGGGGGACGGGGGTTGGGGTTAAACCGAACTTCAAAAGGAACGGCTCAGTGCTGCACACACTCCTGTTATCCACAGGACAACACGGCCTAATCTCTCGACACAGAGAGAGTAGGCTAGTGATGGAGATGGAGGCGGCCATTTTAAACAACAAACATTTCCCTGGCTCTCTCACACACAAAAAATTCTCCCAGACTAGACAAGAGAGATCAATATGTATGGACCACTGCCCATGTGTGTCCCCAAATTCACCAGCAGACAATACCAGTACAATCCACACAACCCAGAAACCCTGGTCGTAAATGGACACGTTTCCTTCAGCAAGTTATACATCGGAAGCCAAGTTAGAAACAGTTTCCTTTTGCCTCGCTGTGAAGAGCCTTTCAAAACAAGTGTGCTTAACAGGGCCCGTCCAGCACCGCCAAGTCCCGCCGTTAGCACAAGAGGGCGGCGATCAGTACGGCCATGTGATCGGGAGCGAGCACAAGAGGCACTCCAAACCGCCCCTCCAGGGTCACGCTGCCCCAGCCCTCTCCGTCCAGTCCCCGCGAGTGCTGTTAAACATGAGAAACTCTGCCGTGTAACATGTGCCTTATGGGGACGTACACTGCCTGTGTACACGGCCCTCTGTGTCCTGGCATCCGTTTTTTTTTTTTTCCCCCCCAGCAGGCTTGTCTTCATCCTGCAAGGCAATCATAAAATCCCAAAAAAACCGAACCAAAGCGAAGGAACAGGCCAAAGTCCCCGAAAAAGTCCCCGCCCGCTCCTCTGCAAAATCGATCCGCGCGGTCCGTGTTCGTACTGACTTTCCGCGCGTGCCCGGCATCGTCACACGGCAGCGACGCTGTAGCAGCGACGCGGCTAGCATAGTTAGCATCGCTGCTGTGCTGTCCAAATGAACGCATGTTAGCCTCGCCGGCTAACAACGAGCATACGGAGGCGCTAAATCTTATCTACAGCGCATTAGAGCGCCGAAGTTCTGTTTCCACCATCATCCTGACCGTAGTTATTTGATCTATAACCCAGTGCAGTGGGGGGGAGGGGGGGTACGGGGGTGACGGGGGGGAGGGGGGGTAGAGGTAATGATTTAAGCACCGGAAACAGGAGAAAGCAGGAGCCAGCGACGGGATTGAGTTAACCTCACATTAGTCTTCTAGAGTTTCAATTCCCCCAGCACCCATACGGGCTTTTACTGATCTCAGGAAAGAGAGGAAGAAAGATAGAGAAGAGATAGGAAGAGAACAGAAGGGAGGATGCTGAGAGACAGACAGAAAGAAAAAGAGAGTAGGGAGCAAGAGAAGTGGTAGATCGGGCAGATGTTGGGAGAGAAAGATGGAGGAGAGAGAAAAGAAAGAGAGACATCTCTTTCATGAGACATTCCTTCTTCAACCCTCCCAAAATTGAATCCCCAGGACATTCGCTGTGTGTTGCAGGGCTCAAGGTCCCAGCCAATCGCCTGCCTGATTGAGCAGATCTAGGATCTAACCGCATGCGTCAAATCCACCCCGAACAAATACAGTCGCATTTAGCACTCTACACACATTTCCCAGCGAAAAGGAATCCAAGATCCAACTGTGCAGTGGACAATACGGGTCAGTCGTTCAAAAATAAAAAAGTGGTTTGTGAATTTGTTTCTAGTCCTTTTAAAAGCATTATCCCGACAGTGCTTCTGGGGAAAAAAAAAACAATTCTCTGGCATTCTAAAGGTCTGCAAAAAAAACAACATTTAAAGCAGTTGGCTGTACTGCCTTCTCTTGTCCCCTGGTTTCTTGGACCTAAACTGGTCGCCAGTCTTACAGTGAAAGCCAAAACTAACATACCCTGCGGCTCACTAGGACCAGGGCTGGGGGGGCACAGATTTAGAACATGAGCACGAGCGCTAATCACGGAAAGATCCGGTCAGCTCACTCCGGGCACACCACAAGAGAGGTAAACAAGAGCTACAAATGAATTTAATGAACCATTTCAAAGGTCAAAGGTCGACGGATAATCCCTGACATCAAAGGGCCGAGTTCGCTAATCACTTCAAACGTGACGCTTTTAAACTTCTTAGACAACATCCCATTAAAGTGACAGTCTGTAAACAGCACAACAGTAGAGCCCTTAACACATTCAAATGAATCAATACTGAACAGGAAGCGGTGGTGCAACAGGTAGAGCTTATCGCTGTTTAACTCATCTGATATACTTGGTTAAGCAACAGGTAGAGCTTATCGTTGTTAAACTCATCTGATATCACTTGGTTAGGCAACAGGTAGAGCTAATCGTTGTAAACTCATCTGATATCACTTGGTTGGGCAAGAGGATGTCATCTTTCCCACAGGGTCCTCGTTCAAATCTGATGAACATTTTCCACGAACTTTCAACGACTCGCTTCTGGATTCATGCAGGATTCGTGAAAAACATTTTTTGGCACATTAGTCACGGCTACTTTGAGCTGCGCCGTGGCTAAAACTCCGGGATGGAAGGAAGGAAACTTGAAGCACAATAACGTCCAAATATTTTCCGTCTCCAGCGACAGAAGCCTTCCAGCAGTGGAACTGGCGCACCGATACTGCAAGACACAGCACTGAAAGTAGCCCCAGGCTAGTGAGTAAGCAGGAAATTTTTGCAAATTTTCTTTTTAATCCGTCCTATTTTCCCCTAACATTTCAGGAACAGTGGAACACTTTAGAACTTTCCAGTACTTTTCTATGATTTTCCAGGATTTAAATATTCAGAAGGACCACACACCTTCAGCATAAAGGCAAAACAGACCATCCAGCCTTCAACCTGGAAACATTCAAACGTAATCTGCACTGATGTTTTGAACAAATGTATGAACATGTTTATTCTATTAATTTTACACCTTATCCTACACCAAGCTGATGGTTCACCCATCCTCCAGGCATCCATGTGTCCTGTTACCAACACTCAAACTGGTTTCACTTCTAATGGACACAACATGTGAAAACTGCATTAGACACTCAAACCAGTTTCACATCTAAAGGACACAATGTGTGAAAACTGCCTTAGACACTCAGTTCAGTTTCATTTCTGACGGTGACAAGGTGTGAAATCTCACCAACACCCCTGACCAACAAGCGGTCATGGGACAAATTTCACTTCCTCCCTCTCATTTCCCGTTCAAACGGCGATAACAGGCACAGCACCAAAGGTCAACACACCAATTACTGCAGACCGCCATTAACCCTCTAAGGTGCGAGATCACAAATATGTGATTAGAACGTTCTCAACGGAACATTCTAACACTGATGTCACAATCACTGCTGGTAACTGAAAGCAAAATCAGTTCTAGAACACGCCTTAGAATGCTGAAAAAAAAAACATTCCAAATGAATCTACTCTTCAAAGGGTTAAGAATGTAATTGAGTGAATGGAGGTGTCCTTGGAAACAGGACTGCCACTGAGGAACATTAAACTGGAATAAATGACACAGCCGGGTGGACTGTGTGTGAAAGAGACGGTGCGACCTCTCACTGAATCTCACCGGCAGTGCTGCAAGTTCGCCGATCCCCAGTCTGAATACACACCTGCGTCACCCCATAAGCCTCAGCTGATGCATCATTAAACATGTGCAACCAAAAAAAAAAAAAAAACCTATTTAAAATGGAGCTGCAGTCCTCTGTAGAGGACAGAGTGACACGGCTAATGCTGGACCTGAGTAACGCCCTTCAGTCCAACAGCCCCTTAATCACCGAGCCCACAGGCCACGGCCGCTCAGCGCACTCCTGGCAAGGCAGGGCCTCCCAGAGGGGGAGGGATCAATTAGGCCCTGAGCCCGAGAAGCAGCAGAACCTGGCGGCTCTCCAGGACCGGGACTGGGGACCCCAACACAGCCCCACGGGGCTGCAGGAACAGGGTTGGGGACCCCAGCAGAACCCCACGGGGCTGCAGGAACAGGGTTGGGGACCCCAGCAGAACCCCACGGGGCTGCAGGAACAGGGTTGGGGACCCCAGCAGAACCTGGTAACACTCCAGGAACAGGGGAGGGGACCCCAGCAGAACCCCACAGGGCTGCAGGAACAGGGGAGGGGACCCCAACACAGCCCCACGGGGCTGCAGGAACAGGGTTGAGGACCCCAGCAGAACCCCACGGGGCTGCAAGAACAGGGGAGGGGACCCCAGCAGAACCCCACAGGGCTGCAGGAACAGGGGAGGGGACCCCAGCAGAACCTGGTAACACTCCAGGAACAGGGGAGGGGACCCCAGCAGAACCTGGTAACACTCCAGGAACAGGGGAGGGGACCCCAGCAGAACCCCACAGGGCTGCAGGAACAGGGGAGGGGACCCCAGCAGAACCCCACAGGGCTGCAGGAACAGGGGAGGGGACCCCAGCAGAACCTGGTAACACTCCAGGAACAGGGGAGGGGACCTCTACTTCAGGCATAGCGAGTGACAAACACCTGACATATATGCGCTCTGGTATAGGGAGGACACGTCCTCAGCTACAAGCCACACAAAAGCCATTTTTACTCCAAACAAAAGACAAACTCTCAGGCTAAAACACTGAAAAACCTGTCCACAGGGCATACATGTGGAAACCCTGAGGAAAATCTTTAGAGCCAAGCTACAGGAGAATCTAAGACGGTTGTTTTGTTAAAGTTTTTTGAGCCTTTATTAATATGCCACTTTCTTAGTAGAAAATATGTGTTGTGGCCATATTCCCTTCTGTTCTCTTGCCATGTCTTATCACACACGGTTGATGGACGGACGGACAGACAGACAGGCGTACGCGCAGGCAGACAGACAGACAGACAGGCAGGCAGGCAGACAGCAGGCAGGCAGGCAGGAGTAATCCCTGGGTCACATGTGGTATTTTAACTGTTTTTGTTCTGTCCTCTCACCTTTCCTGCCCACCCCTGCTGCTGCTGTCAATCACTGCTGGGTGCCAGTGACTCTGCCTCTACCTGAGGGGGGGGAGCCTTATGAACCCAAGTGACAAGAAAGGGGGAGTTTTGTGCATGTGTGTGTGAGACAGAGAGGGAGTGGGTGACTGAATGCGAAGAGCACGAGAGAGAGAATGTGTGTGTGCTTGTGTGTGTGTGCACGCATAAGCTTGTGGAAAGGGGGTAAGTCACCATGGTTACTCTCATTGGGCAGGGGATTTTTTTTTTTTGCCAACTGACCCTTTACATGAATGTGTGACTGCACCCAGAAAGTCTTTTTAAATCAGACACTATATTATCTCTGTTAAGCACTTCAGCCGAGCCGAATCACAAAAGCGCCGTTTAAATTATTCAGATGCTGATATCCGAGCAAACTTGTAATTTGTGCAAATATACGTCAATCAACATGAGTCACGAGCAACAGCCACAGCGTTGATTCGTCCTTTTTACCCTCGTGCATCTCCAGATGATGTCATTGAAAATCCAAGGTACAGTCTCGCGCATCTGCTTTGAGAAGAGCACACATCTCACGAAAGCGCAAGGGGTAAAACCCCGCCACACGCCGGTCTTCAAAACCACTTGCCTTATGGGAAGTGCAACTTCGTGCATTTTTAAAACACTTTCCGAGCGTGGCCCACAGCGCGCTCGGGGAACACGAGCAGAGCGCCGCAAAGCAAAATCACTTTCACACGCCGCATGATCGGGGCGACTACGCGGAGACGCCTTCCTGTTAACATCCCGTCGAAATTCAATAACCGCCCCCCACTCGGGACCGCTTAATCACAAAGAGAAATTGCGTTTATTTACACGTCAGACGCCGTGGCGCGGGAGGACGGAGGGACGCTTGTTTTCTTTAGCGAAAATAAAGGAAACCCGGCGTGAGAATCACGGGGAAAAGAATGAATTGACCGCGACCTTCGGAGCTCCGGGAGTTTTTTTTAGCGCCGGGGGAAGATGGAGAGCGGCGCCGGCGAGGGCAGGGTCCTTGCTCCGCTAAAGTTGGTGGTTACATTGCATCGCATTAAAACGTGGGAGCAGCTAAGACTCGGGTGTTAGGGTGGATACGAGTTGCAAGGGCATACGAAGAGGGTGAAAAATACGTCCTCATCTCGTGCACAGATCCAGAAGCCCCCCCGCCCCCGGCATCAAAAGGCTTGCAAACTGTTGTTTTCGTAGGGTGCCACATGCCCTCTGTAGCGACTATATTAAAGCGTTTTCACAACGAAGGTAGCCTACTGCTACCTCGCGCTGGCCGCCCATCCATTTTTATAAACAGCTGTCCTCCCCGCGAGAGCAACTGTTTCAACAAGGTCTTCAGACAAACATCAAAACCTCCCGAGCGCGACAGGTGCCGCCACGGTCACAAACCGGCCCGTCACACCGCGTTCCTTTCTGTCAATCATTACGTCACCGTACAAGACCTTCAATGGACATTTAAAACAACAAGGTTTTAAGTGTGCGCGTGTGGGGGAGAGGGGTGCGCCTACCTCTTGAAGTGATGATAGGCTACAGATAAATCTAATTTATTTTAAATGGTTTTATGTTTCTAATTATTAATGACCTCAAATCAGTACAAAATCATAATTTATTTGTATCGTGTCCGTCCGACAAACGTCCGATCTTCCTTGAAAACCGCTCATGTTTCGGTTAAAATCCTCGGGACCTTTCTGTAAAAGCACTTAAAAGGGAAGTCGTGTTCATAACTAATGCCTCCCGGCACGAAATTCTGAAATCACGACAGGCTTGCCCAATTCAGTCATTGGGATTTTAACCCTGAAATCATTATAGCCGCGTAGATATTTTTAGCAATGTTTAATATAAATGTGTTGGCTGTTATCCTGCCAAGATTATAAACGCTATCAAATATCAGCCGGGTTTGCGAGTAAAATTACAGAGCTTCGGCTACGCACAGCTGTTCAGGAACAGCCGCGCCAGGCAACGCACACACCCACTCCCATCAAAAAGTAATTGATTCTAATTTGAGCTATGAAAATACCATAATTGAAAAGTTGTTTTAATGGCCCAAAATGAGAAACAATTAAGCACTGACGGGACTGGGGACTGCCGCCAAAGAATGAAGCGCTAATGAAAGAGAATTACACAGAGATTAGATGTAAAACAGAGATTAGTCAAGCAATTAGGGTCGGGATGACTAGCTGTGTCTGCTTCGATTTTACCACAAAAGGCAGCTAGCGTAGCAAGTAAAATGCAAAACTGTACAACAAAAATGTTTAGTGCATTACTAAAAACATCCTGCCTTGCGGAATTCTGGACCTGTGCCACCCAGTCAATGTATGCAGTTATTTTTGGTCACCTTGAATCTTAAATCACGCTTCAAGCGGTAGCTGCTTTGCAAGTGAACCAACTCGCCTGACGACGTGAATAGACCGGGCTTTTTGTGTTTCCCGAATATCCAGCGGGTCACTGAGCTCAATAAATGCGTTGCAAAGACACGAAAAAGCGATGTCTGCCCAGCAGATTCGGACTACCGACATGAACAACTAGTGGCTGTCGACTCTTACCACTAAGTACTGCATTCTCAACAATGGCACTCTCGCGCAGTTTCTGGGCAAATGTTTCCATGGCAGCCACGGGTCACTCCAATCAACAGGATAATTCCAGCACACAAACACATACATACACAGACTTTCACATTCATAATTACACCGCATGAATCAACCTTTCATATTCGAGTCGAAAATATACCCAGTTCACACACATGCAAGTTAGTAAACACGATGTTCTCCTAAAACGTTTGAATCGTTTGGACAGTATACGAGTTCCAATTTAGCTCGCACGAAAAAAAAACTTTTGCTTTGTTTTAGCTAACTGGCTAGCCACGATGCTTCCCGGCGTACCCGTTAGATACGCATCTCCTCACAAACTGGCTAGCTACCGTTACGTTTCACACAACTCCGGTGATGTTCGCCGATCCAAGTGAACTTCTAAGAAGGTAATTTTGTCGAAGTAAAAAAAGATTGCCTACCTGTGGCGCTGAATAGCAGAAGTAGCACTGCGCCTTTCAGTCCCAGGTGAAGCGGATAATTCCCGTTGCAATGAAGTGACATTCTCTCCGCCATGATTTCAACACGCAAACTCACTGGTTTTCTCTCTAAAGTCTGGTGCCTCCTCAGCAACTACTCCATAGGGACCGAGTTGCGTTTGGGCCGTACCATTACCGGTTCAGAAACGGGGGGAGGTTGGCACACCTGACTTGTCACGCTGCTGTTACACACTCCTAAAACAATCTCAAACACTGACTCCGAGATACTCAGTCAGCCTGTAATATAAAAATGTTAAATCCACAATTACACGTAACTATCTGGGTATTAAATACTTTGCCGTCTGTTCGCCGAATAGATTAGCTACATCGATACACATTTATGATTGGTTTGTCTGGACTCGAGGACGTCAGTTACCTCAGTCCGTGCCGTGTTGTCCTCGAGGAGTCAGGAGACAATGGGGGATAATGAACGTGCATCGAACCAGTAGATTATAGCATTGGACAACAATGATTTAGGCTGTCTCATAAAATCACTTAGGTGTGCATACAACTGTTTGTTGAATTTACACTAATCAGTAACTGAAAGAAAAGATTACAACTGATAGACGTAGTATTGCACGCTATAGCCCACAGTTTGGTGGTAGGTAGTTTATAAACTTCCTGGTAGATGCAGGATAAATTGCTAGAATTTTTTCACAACTGACGTTTGATTTGTTATTTATTCTGGTAAAGTTATTTCCCTTTTTTTGTGGTTTATTTCAGAGAAAACCAAAAAGATCAATTGTTTGGATTTTTAAAAAAAAATTTTTTTTTAATTTTATTTAAATATTTTTTTTAAACCAAACTGCAAACAACAACCTCTTGGTCTCATTTCACCCCATCCAGGCTGTGTTCAGTCTCACAATGGGCAGATCACACTGTGGATTTTTTGGGATTTATTTGAGACAATAAGAGTATTCTTAGGAGACGGGTCCAGTTGCTGTAGCAGAGCAGGAGAACGCAGGAACTTTAGCCCTGGAGTCTGGGTTTACGATGTGTGAGAGGTGCAGGCTGTCTTTAACGCACGCTGGTCGTTCTGAAGGGGAGAGACGTGATGCAAGAGTGTGTTTCCTAAATTCTGGTGGAATCTGACATGGACCAGAGAAAAAGCCAGTTGTGGGTTTATAAGTGCTCTGGCAAGAATGAGCAAAAACAAACCACAACGTTTCCATCCATCCATTATTTAACCCACTTATTGAATAATGGATGGATAAGGCATATGAAACCAACTCAAATAATGTGCTAAAAGAACTTCAAATCCCAAAATGCCTCACTGCATAAAGCAAAGTGTTCACTCTGAATTTTAGAGTTATATTAATTATTTTTAAAACATACACCTAGGTTACAGTATACAGGAGAGAATAAATGTTTCTTCCTTTGATGGGACCTCAGAGATGCATCCAAAAAAGAACGTTCTTCCCGATTTGTCACTTTCGGACAAAAGGTTTCTGCGTTTCTTGATATATCACCTTGGAAGTGGCTCTTGACATGTTCTGATGTGTATAAGCGCATGGAACTCTTCAGGTTTATTTTCCTTTGACAGCCCTCGTTTAATGGGCATTTCTGGTCAAAGTAAAACATTTCACATGTTCTCAGAGACCTGTCTTGCATAATCTATCACTCAAAACCCTTCCTATTAATTTAAATTATTTTTCCCTCATTCAAGGAGATCTTTTACTATTCTCACGATCTACAGGAATTTTGAAGAGCATAAAGTTCTCTTCAGTGCCAGGGGATAAAAGCTGTCGTCCTTGAGTACATTCTGTTCGTCATCATCAAAGTACATTTCACGTGTTAAGACAGAAGCTAGCCGTACTGGTGATCCTCGGTCCTGGACCAAGTTATTTTTATTGGGTTTGCCATTAATTGCCTGTCACAGCTCTTTCTGATGACGTCAAGCAGTGACGCATTTCCTCCCCAAGTTAATGTTCACCTGGTTCCACCAGCCAACGTGCAATTTTTATTCCACCGTCGTAAAAAAGTGAGCAGTATTTCAGATAATTACCAACCCCTGATCGACCGGGCTATTCATCTTGCAGCTACAAAAAACGGATTTGTCTCCCGTTTTGCCAGTGGGACAAACGACCGTTCTGATTAAATAAAATAAGAGTAGCTCAGGCTGCCTGCCTGTAAACCAATTACAGAGGAGAGCTTTCATCACTCAAGCAAACGCGTGTTTGGCTGAATTAACCCTTGTGTGCGTTCCTTTAGCACTGCAAGCACAAACCAATTCCATGGTGACAACAACAACACCACTGCGTATCCACACACTGCTCTGCAGGGGTCCATTCTGAATGAGAGGCACGTGCATCTCTACTATCAAAACTGTGGTGTGTATCTAAAAATACCGCTGTTACTACTGCTGCTATTGTTTACTGTTACTAAAGAAAAGTGTTTGGATGTTTTCTCAAATAAATTCCCAGTTTGTAAATGCGCGAGCACGTTATCAAACTGAAGTACTCTTTATGTGACAAATTCAGTACTACAATGACTTGTCCACAGATAGCATTGTTTCATTAAGTGTCATTGAAATATTGAAATGTGAGCAGTATTTCATACAATGCTGTTTGAAATGGTGTCCACATAATTCCTTCATTTTCAACACATTTTCAGTGCAGATAAGCTGTGACCATAAACTGGCCAGTAAAAATGAAGGATATTTATTCTAACGGAAAAATCATACAAAATTATACAAAACAGTCAATCATAGTATATGTATTTCTGCCTAAAACCCAAATGTATATCAATCATAAGGCTACCAACTGTCTGTTGTGTTGTCTCCATGTTGACTGAGGGGTGTGTTACTTGGGGGTCGTTAATTTTTTTAGCCAATGTCAGCCTTAATTCCTAGTCCCACCCTGCTAATCCCCCCCCCCCCCCCCTCCCAAACACTCCTTCCAAAATCGTCTAATCCTGGCAGCCCAATCTGTGCGCCCCACACCGCTCCTGAGAGGCGGTATTGGTGCTTTAATTTGGGGCACAGCGAGCTGCAGTGAGGTAATCCCGGCTGGGCACCATAGAGAGAGCAGCCCATTCCAGCCTCCCGTGTAGGGGGGGGGGGAAATTTAGGTCAGGAGTTTTAAGTTCTGCTATTATATTTGTCTCCTAGTTTTGGCACCCCCCCCCCCCACCCCCCACCCACCCCACCAGCCCAGACTGGGGCGACGAGGCTTTGTGTGAAGTGGAGGGGGTGGGGGTGCTTTATGTGTACACCTTCTACTGCAGAAAACTTAATGCACAGACTTGCTGTTTCCCACTTCCGAAGACAGGCAGCTTCTGTTGCCAATACAGTTTTTTTTTCAACCGATTATGCAGAGAATTATGGGTAAATTAATATTTAATATTGAAGAATGATGGATTCTTGGGATCTTTTATGGTATATCAATAGTTTAACCCTTTGAAGAGTAGGTTTTTGGAATGTTTTTTTTTTCCACAAAAAAAAAAAAAAGTCTAGCTCTGAGTGTTCTAAAACTGCATTCAATTACCAGTAGTGATTGTTACATCAGGATTAGAATTTTCAGATAAGAGCATTCTAATCACACATTTGTGATCTTACACATAAAAGGGTTAATTTCATCCACCATCCATTCTACAGTGCTTTTTATAATATTGTTGCAATGCAAAAAATATTGAATTTAGATTTTTACACAAATATTTAACACTTGTGAGTGCACCGGAAAGTATTTTCTCTCAAAGGAAACACAAAGGTGGCTTGAGGACAAAATCCGATGATGCACTTGCTGATGAGCAAAGAGGTACCAAGAGCACCCAGCCAATGGCGTGATTCAGAAACCGCTGCCCTCTGCTCATTGGTCACACCTCAGACGGGCTGAGGTTCCAGAACTGCTGTTGCTGCTGGCTACTCCAATAGCGCCACCTGATTAATCCAGATACAAACACTCAGCTGGGTTTCCATGGCAGCCCCCCCCCCCAAGCACCCATTAGCTGGACCCTCTTAGCAGTGGAATGTGCTGCCAATGAGGTTTTTTTGGAACTGCATCAAAGATTTAACAGTCCCCCCCAAGCCCCCCCCCCCCGTAAACACACCGCACAGAGCAGCCCAACGTGCATCTGGAAACTTTCAATGGAGGCAACACCGCTCCACTCAGGGAAGATAAGAGTTCTTAAAAACTTCACTCCTCAGCCAACCGGCCATCCTCCAAACTCACAATCCAGCGCTTTTGTCAGCTAGCGCTCGTAGGCTAACCCTCGCATTGAGTCACTTCCTACCACACTCTTCCTTTCACCATTTAATATTTCTACTGTTCTTTTGTTTCCTCCCTCTTCTGTTTTTCTAATGGGTCTTTCTCATTCCCTGCATCTCGAGCACACCCACCACCTGTCCCTTTCTTTCAAAACGCCTCTCTGTCTTTCTTTCCACAGTTTTCGTCTCTGCATCTTGACCGCATTGCGCACTTTACACCTTCATCTACCCACAGTTCCATTCAGCATTGCCCTCGGTCTCTCCTGAGAACACAGCACCCACAGCGAGGATGATGCAGGAAGGAAGGAACATGTAGGAGAATACACCCACTGTAACTTCACCGGACTGTTATGTAAGCATTCCACATTGTCTTCTACCTGTCTGTCATCCATGTGCACAGTCAGAGAGTCAGGGCTGAGAATTCCACCAGGAAAGACAAAGATCTGAGATTTACTGTGTGTGTGCGTGAGAGAGATAGCACTAGAGACAGTATTCTTTTTTCTTTTAATGCTTGCA
This sequence comes from Anguilla japonica, assembly GCA_025169545.1. Taxonomy (NCBI): domain Eukaryota; kingdom Metazoa; phylum Chordata; class Actinopteri; order Anguilliformes; family Anguillidae; genus Anguilla; species Anguilla japonica. The sequence goes on from CM045891.1 coordinate 54,669,729, forward strand.
GGTGAAAGCTGTAATCCTTTCCTATTAAAGGAAAGATCCTTGAGATTCCTCTCGGCTATGGCTAAGGTTTGAAACATGAAACATTTTCGGGTACCAGTAGACAACAGCATTGAACTCCACCAACTGCCAGACTTCGGTTTACAGTGACGCGAAATCAACAATGTGTCACTGTGCCGCGGCTCCGCCCGCCTACCCTGACAGCCTCGTTCCGTGAGCTCATTCTCCTCCACCGAGTGGCTCTTTACAGTAAAAGCGCAGCGCCCAGCATCCTGCCGTGTCTACCCAGACAGCAAGCACCTGTCGTACCCGCCGTCGGCAACAGCTGACGCCATTACAGTGCCTCGCAAATTGGCGTTCCGGCGGTCCGCTAAGTGACGGCACCGTTCGCCTGCCATTTTGCCGTCTCTTAACAGCTGATCCGCATCTCGACTAAACCCTCGCGCGCTGTGCGCGAGCGGGCCGTCGTGGCGTTAATTACCAAAACACCTGGCGGATCAACAGCTGTGCTGACGGTGGGCCGTTAGCGTGCCACAGCGTGCTAACAGACTGGGTAACATCGTCCCATAGAGACACTGCTCCCGACAGGGCGTATGCCACAGATTGGCTACACTCCAGCCCAGAACCTGGTGTTTTATGGTTATATATTTTTTTTTTCTTATTCGTCATAACAGGCCTACTCCAAAGGCAATTCAGTATTTCCACTTAAGACCAAAAGGATTACAGGATTTCTTCACATCTCTCTCCCAATACCACTTTGTATTGCATAGCCCACTTCCTCACGAATTATATTTTTAAAGAAAATTGTCCGGCCTATTCGGAAAAAAATTAACCCTGACTGTAATTGTTGTCCATATGGTTTTAAATGGATTAGCAGCGCCACCTGCTGGTGGATTACTCAATTTGGTCCAGATTGGCCCGTTTGCACCTGGAAAGCCGGTAAGCACTGTCAGAGATCACGGTCACCTTCCTCCAATTTGTGTCCCGAACTGCGGGACAGTCATAATTAGTCATATTGCGTCTCAAGGGTATTTGAGAATTTGTTCGCCCTGGTTTCGACAAGTTGTAAAAACAAGGCATTTGTTTTGTTTGTTTTCGGGTTTTTTTTCCCAAGAGGCAGCCTATATGCTTCTAACATTCCACAAACGTTAATAGAAAGGCTAATGAAAAATATTCGTAACCTTTCCGCACAGTACGCACTCTCTACGCACCCGTCGACGAGCCAGTTGGCTATTCACAATGAACACACTAACCGGATAATAGTTTAGACAGAAATCACCGTATCTCTCTGAAATACTATTATTATTATTATTATTATTATTACTGTTATTATTCCTAGTGATTCAAAGGTGGTAGTCCTCCAAGCCAAGGGTTGGAGACCAATTCTTTATTTACGTCCAATTTTATCCCACCAAACCTTACATCAAAGGGAAAAGTAGCTCAGAAAAGCCCTGAAACCGAACTCCTTACGTAAAAGACCAACACCTTAAGTGGAAGACCCTTCATCAAGGACGACTTCGCAGTACGTGAGGCGAGAAAGCGCCATGGAGGTCGCGTATGTCTGGGCTATAGGATGCGCTGTGCAATACAAGGGCAGGCATGTCGCGTGTCAGGTGCGGTGACCTACGCCATAAGCCGGTAAATGGTGCGTGATCAGATGGATGAGCTGACGAAAAAAAAAAGGGTGGAGAAACCGAGCGGAAAGGTCACAGTGAACGGAGAGTAAGAAACGCGGGGATTCGAGAATGCGCGTGAGAGCAGTCGCGTGGGGAAGAAGTCGTTTCTCCCGAAGAAAGCATGACAAAGCTTGCTGACAAGAGTGAAATCTTGGCACGGGGCGGATGCGTGTCTTGACATGACCCACAAAATCAACTGGAACTAAAAGAAACACCGTTCTGATGCGAGCATGTCAAGCGGTTCCACAGAACCTCGTGTGTTCATTGGTAAAAAGGGGCCAAACGAGAGCGGTCGAGTGCCAGTGCTAATTGGTCATGCATAATGTCACGTGTCTCCTGGCTGGTACACAGCTAAATATTTCAAATTACTATTTCAAAAAACAAAAACGTAAAAGGCCAGTCTTTATTGGTTGTGCATTTGACTGTACAAATATAAACATTTGTTCCAACATTGAGCATTTACATACAAACTCAGGATTCTCTCTCACACACACACGCACGCACGCACACACACACACAAAGTACCTGTGCATGATAGTCTTCACTGCCTTAGACCGTCATATGTCTTAACATTTCTCTTTCACCCTTTGGCAGAAACACCCCCCCCCCCCCCCAAAAAATAACACGATAAGTTTAGAATCAGACAAAAACATGCGTGGCCCATAATTTTCCAAATTTTGCATCCAGATGCAGTTGGACATAAATTAGACAAAAACCCTGTTATGTAACCCCACAGAAATGCCCAGCAGGTGAGCGTGAGAAGTAGGTTGCCAAGTATAAGTCTCTGGAATCACCCCAGCCTGCGATCGGTGAATCCGCCCTTCCCCCCCATCGCCCCATAAAGTGAGTAAAAAAAAAAAAAAAAAAAACAGGGAGTGTTTTCAGCTGATGTTGCTGCGGTGTTGCCAAAGGCAACCAAGGGCAGTTAGGGAAGATAGAGGGATGAGTGTAGAGGGTGGAGGTGCATGAGGGTACAGGTCAGAGATATTGACACTAACCCCTGGAGACCTGCGGCTTTTCCTGGTTTTTGTTGTTACTTAGCACCAAACCGATCAATTAACCCTTTAAGAGTGCACCATCACAAATACGTGATAAGAACGTTCTTCACTGAACGTTCCAGTGCTGATGTCACAATCATTGCTGGAGAAAAAAAGCAATGGAGTTCTAGAACACTGACTTAGAATTTTGAGGGGGAAAAAAAACCCCAACTCTTCAAAGGGTTTAGGCCGCTGATTACACAGTGAAGGCATCCAGGTTCTTAGGTCTGGTTTTAAGGTGAGAAGAAAAACCGGGTAGATCCCCAGGTAGGGGGAGAGGGGTAGAAGTGGTATGCTGGGCTGGGACAGAGGGGAGTGTGTGGGCTGGGCGTACACAGGTAGAGTTAAACGTAAAGGGAATGGGTTTTTGGAGAGGAGAGGAGAGAGCGTTTCCTGGGGGGCTATCAGTGTGAGAGACACTAAGGAGGAGGAGGAGGAAGGGTGCTTCCTCAGCAGGTCAGTCCTCACGCAGGTAAGCTTCCTGGAACCTCCTCCTCCACGGCAGGTGTGGAGGCCAGTTGGGCGGCCCGCTCGGCCTTCTCCGCCCGGCTCTCCGTCAGCATCCGGTCGGCCTCCAGGGAGCGCTGTCGAGCCTCCTCCACGTGCGACTGCGCCACCTGCAGGTTGGTCCTGGCGGTGACCGAGGCCTGGTCAGCGCCTGGGCAGGGGGGTAGAGAAGCAGGGGTGGCAGAAACAGGGGGGAGGGGTGGGGTTGGCATGACCGTGTGCTGAAAGGTGACAGACTCACTGTGTCACCTTTCTGACTTCACAGGCACATTTCTTTTCTCGCTGGTTCTCTTCCTCTCTCACTCGCTGTAACCCACATACACACACGCGCGCGCGCGCACACACACACACACACACGCGCACACGTACACACGCACACACACACGCACACGCACACACACACACACACACGCACACATGCACACGCGCACACGCACACACGCACACACACGCGCACACGCGCACACGCGCACACACACACACGCGCGCGCGCACACACACGCACACGCGCACACACACGCACACACACAGGCGCACACGTACACACACACGCGAGCATCACACACACACGCACACACACACACACACGTGCACACACGCCCACACACACACCTGCATTGTACGCCGCCTCAGCCGCCAGTTCGCACAGGTTGATGGCGTTCATCCAAGTGGACTCGAAACGCTTGCATTCGTCACGCCGCTCAGCTACCTGGGGGGTGGGGGTGGAGGGAGAGAGGGAGGGCGTTCAGGGAGAGTGGAGAAGGGAGGGCAGGGACGCCGGAGACCTGGGGGGTGGGAGGGAGAGGGTGAGAGGGAGAGAGGGAGGGAGAGGGAGGAGGGAGGGAGAGGGAGCTCACACCAGGGGTTTTGGGGAACTGGTTCTCTCTCACAATTCCAAATGAAGCATTTGCATATGTTTTTAGTCAAATTGAAGGCGACGCCCACCTCGGCGCGCTGGCGAATGATGACCTGCCACACGGCCTCCTCCTCCGCGGGGTTCAGCTTGGCGACGGACGCCGCGTAGTGCTTCTGTAGCGTCACGAGCGCGTGTGCGGCCTGCAGGAGCACAAACAGGACCGCGCCCGGTCAGAGACACCTGCTGGGAATCGAACCAGCAACCTCCCGAGTCACAAGCCCAGCTGCCCCCAGCCATTACGCCACAGCGCGGGCCTGTGTAACTCATACAGCCTCCTGACGGACCGCCACAGGCCTCGTACGTCAGCCACGCAGGACGGTCCTTACCTTAACGTACTGCGTGAGGGCGTCCACGAACGCGAGGGTGGTCTGGGAGAGGAACGTGTTCGCGCTGTCCGTGACCAATGAGGACGCCCGACGCACCAGGGCCTCGTGGGACAGACCCTCCGGCTGTTTCTGGGGGACAGAAGAGTGACAAACCGTGACCCCCGATTACGTTTGGGACGGATCAATCCTGGGCTCGTCAAACAGGGTTACACCTGACTGTGAGGTGGTCAGGTGCTGGTGTCAAAATGTACGCAAAAAACTGGACATTTAAATGCAGTGCCCTCCGTGTTTGGGACTAAGATACTGCGGCCATATTTTTAAAATATTTGTTTCTTGATTTGGCTCTGTACTCCACAATTTTAGATTTGTAACCAAATAATTCACATGTAGTTACAGTTCAGATTATCAGCTTTTATTAAAGGGTATTTTTCACACATTTTGTTTTCACCATGTAGAATTACAGCACAGAGACAAATCAATAAAAAAATGTCTCACCCCAAACATTACATAGGACACTGTAATACAGCTGCTTTAGTTCTACTGAAGTCATCAATGTCCCTTTTTATGACATTACTATTTCGGTGAACCACGCCCCCCAATTCCAAGAAGTCATTATGGGTCTACTGTTAGATGTTTACTGGATATGACGAATGTAACCTCCGACTGAGCACCATCATTAAAATTTTATAGACTACAGCCAGCCAGCTTCTGAGAAAACTTACCTGCGTGAACGGAACAGCACACAGAACTCCACCCGTGCACAGAGAAATCCAGTTCTTCCTAACCGCCGCAGGAAGCCCCGCGAGGCGCTGCCGAGCGGAGCCGTTGCCGCTTCGCAGAAAGTGCGTAGTGTACCTGGGAGTGAAAAAACACGTCATACTAACCTGACAACGACACGAGCGCAGGACGAAACAAACACGGCTTTGTCACACTATCTATGCGACTCGGTTAGTAAACTCCCTCTGTCCTGGAAAGATCTTTTTTTAATTAGCAGGCTACTCACACGTATAAAACAAATCATTATAATAAAATCGAACAGACGTCGAAGCTACCAGAAACTAGCAAGCAAGCGACCTTATCATTGATCTATTTCGGCTGTCGATAGCCTACCTTGCTAGCTTGTTATTAGACTTAATTTAAAAGATGGCTACACTGAAAAATACGTTCCGGTAAATGAATTCAGTATCGGAACCACACTCAGAAAATAACGAGCAGTGACATTTTAAACGGAGAGAGTTACAAAGAATAAAAATGAATGAATATTATACCTAAACAACCCGAAAGACAACACACCCCTTCTGAACGCAGCCATATTGGAACGTAATAACAGGAAATCGGTCCGTCTGCCTAAAATCCCCCAAATCTCACGTTGGCGCAGAGCGACCTAAAAACCTAAATACTAATTTACTATTTGCAGTACTGACAAAATTTACGTGATCTGTGTTAAACATGCGCAGTTATCAATTTTTTCAGAATACTTTCTGGAAGTTAGATAGACGCTTTTGTCTACCATTCTCCAGTTAGACTGACAGGTGAAATCATGAAACGGTGTACATCTGGTTAATGAAAAACAACCATTTGAAGACAATAGAATCAAGAATTTAATGAAAATGTACTTTTTCAATTAAATTTAAAATTTTAAATAGAAAAGGTATGGCGTGTCAAACAACAAAGTTAAAGAACCTTAATTGGTTGGTTCGTTCAAATATGTACTCAAAATATGTGTTATATATATATAAAATATATCTACTCAAAATATAAATTTCAAACTAGAAAGCTATGATGTTACGGTCCTAAACTTGTTTTGACCCACTTATGATTGGCACAGAATGTGACTGCATCTCCGTTTCTGATTTGAGGGATCCACAAGCATCCCTACCGACAATTTTGAGTCGCCTTAACCATCTGCATGTGTTGGACTGTGGGATGAAACCAGAGTACCCAGAGGCATCCTACGCGGACACAGGGAGAACGCGCAAACTCCACACAGAAAGGCCCAGGCCGAGATTCGAACCCGCAACCCTCTTGCCGTACCACCCTGAGAGAGTTACTGTCAGCTGGAATCACAGTATATCATCGTGCATCAGCGACCCCTGGTGGTCGATTCTGCTCCTACAGGCCCGCACCTGAAGACTCATGTCAATGTTTCATCCCCCTTCAACTTTACAAATTTTGGCATCTCTTGCTCGTAGTTTAGTTGCGTTAAGCCTCGTTCGTTGGATTTTTATAATGTATAAAGCAGGTTAAAAAAAACTGCTTAATGAGAATAAAATATATTTTTCAATAAACAAAAACGAATTCTTTTAGCTTGTAAGTTTGTGCTCACCCCGGGCTTTAATCATGCGTGCGTCACTAGTCCAGCTCATTTGTTTAGGTGCGTTAGGCCCCCTCGAGCAGTTTCGTTGTTTAAGCGTTTTAGAGTGCCCCCAGTTTCTGTCGTTCTGTCCTGTTAGGGGCACCATAGGTTTCCCGGACCTTTTAGGCGGAGCTAGTAGCCTAGTCCGCCCAAATTCCATCTGTTTGGGAATAAAACCACTGGAAAGATCACAGAAAAAGCTGGAAATGTTTATTCGTTAGTGGTTCTTCTGACGAGGGAAGGAGATTTGATCTAAATGCAATGAGAGGCATTTTTGCTCTGCGGAAATCACACGTAGCCAGAAAACCGTTAGTTTCAGATAGACAGCTAGCAGGCTTGCGGGTCGGCCAACCCCTTTGTCACTTTTTCCAAACTCGCTGTGTCGTTTAATTTAGAAAGCAAGGCAAGGGTCCAGATTTAGATCGTGTGGTCCGGACTCCCACTGAAACTATGGCTGGCTCAGAGGTAAGACGAGATGCTGCTTTGAAGCAAGGAATTGCACGTTTATTTTACAATTTTATTTTACTAACCCAACATATGGTAGGCTAAGTTTCAGTCTCGTTCATTTTATAATGAACTCGCACGGAATTAGTGATATTTTGCTTGCGACACGTTGCCTACCGTTAGTGAGTGCATTTAAACTTGCGATTCTAGATTGTCATTCATGTATATAGAATGCTTGTTCAAACCTGTTGTCTTTCTCTAACAGGGAAACAAATTATGGGGTGGAAGGTTTGTCGGGGATACTGACCCCATTATGGAAAAGTTTAACGCTTCGATCGCTTTCGACCGAAGAATGTGGAACGCCGACATTCAAGGCAGTAAAGCTTACGTGAAGGCGCTGGAGAGAGCCGAGCTCGTCAGCGAAAGAGAGATGGAGGATATTTTGCAGGGACTCGACAAGGTGAGTGCTCTCAAAAGTAAAGACCACTATACATCGCCCGAGTTTCAATATTATGTCATTTACCGTGATTGTTCTTGCTTTCACGCGCAACGAAACTATAACCATATTTAAACTGTCATATTCTGTGAATTGTCGAATTTAGCGAAATGACCTGAAATTAGATTTTGAGTAGCTGCTGTCCCTTTAAAGTTTTTTTTTTTTTTTTTAATTCGGCATTTTCAAGGATCATGCTTACGTTGTGACAAAATGACAAAACTTTCATAGTTCAGGTAACCTATTCAATTTTCTCAGTCATATTCCGGGCCGCGTCCAAGGCGTATATAACTTGCATACCCAATAGTATGCATGTGCGCCGATTCGGACACGCCCTCACTCGTCACCGAGGGACCGCTAGAATTCCGGGAAAACGCTGGAACTGCTATGGCAGTTTCACGCGCTACTCTGAACAATGGAACATGCTCCGTCACGTGACAGCGGTGCGGGGGAGCCTGAACCCGTTGTTCTCCCTGCTGTACATTTTGTTATGTTGTGCAGATGTTGTTGCCTGTCGCAAGTTTTCTGTGATATAAATGAATAAAACTACCAGTCTTTCAATTCATGCTCCTCAATGCATTTCAAAGCAATAAATCATTCACCAGGTGCTGAACTCTGTTACTGTGGCACTACTTGCTGTCTGGATTGTTTGCGGTCAGAAATTCACTTGGTCAGTTATTTACGTCTGGCAGATGGCATCACAGCCAATCACAGTTTGCTTATGACAGGACAAAATCTGGGAGCCTCAGAGTCACAACAGCTCAGTGACCCCCCTGTGACCTGACAGAACGGTGAACGGGTTTTTGGGTTTGGTTTGGGGCGTGGCAGAAGGGTGACCGGGTTTTTGGGTTTGGGTTGGGGGGTGTGGCAGAAGGGTGACCGGGTTTCTGGGGTTTGGGGGCGTGGCAGAAGGGTGACCGGGTTTCTGGGTTTGGTTTGGGGGGGCGTGGCAGAATGGTGACCGGGTTTTTGGGTTTGGGTTGGGGGTGTGGCAGAATGGTGACCGGGTTTCTGGGTTTGGTTTGGGGTGTTTACAGGTGTCGGAGGAGTGGGCCAAGGGCACGTTTGAGGTCAAACCCGCGGATGAGGACATTCACTCAGCCAACGAGCGCAGACTGAAGGTGAGGGCCCTCACCTTCCATGTTCCAGTCCATGTTCCAGATTTGGGGGGGTTTCCAGGTCTTACTCAGAGAGGTTATCCTGCTAACTCAGTGAACCTGCTTCCTGCAACAGACCCCAGGCCTGTATGGCCAACTTTACTGTGTTCAGTCAACCACAGTCTCTGGCATACGCATGAGATATAGTTGTCCTCCATCTTGGAAGCTTTAGATGAACTTCTACATTAAACAGGCTTGAGATACAGATGTAGTTTAGTGTGAAGCTGATTGGCTCTCTCTGTCCTGGCAGGAGCTGATTGGTTCAGCCGCGGGAAAGCTGCACACAGGAAGGAGCCGGAACGACCAGGTGGGCTCGTTTACCGCTGATCTTAGTGCCAGGTTGTGCTGTTTTTGAGAGAGAGAGTAACTTTTTTGCTGTGTTTTGATTGGCTGAGCAGGTGGTGACAGACATGAGGCTTTGGATGTGTGATGCAATCTCAACCCTGAAGGATGACATCATACAGCTCATCAACACCATGGTGGAGCGTTCTGCTGTGTGAGTGTGCACACACACATACACCCATACACACACTTTCATACATACATGCACTCACACACACACACTTACACACACTCTCATACATACATGTGCTCACACACGCGCATACACACATACACACACACGCGCACATACGCCCGTACACACACTTACACACACTCTCATACATACATGCACTCACACACACACACATACATACACCCGTACACACACTCTCATACATACATGCACTCACACACACACTTACACACACTCTCATACATACATGCACTCACACACACACATACACAAACACACACACACGCACACACTCAAGAGCACATGCAGATGCACAAGCACACCACATACACACCATACACACTCATGCTTATATGTTCAAACAACCAATAAGATTAAGCATTGAGAGTTGTGAAGTGTTGGAGTTAAGTGTAAGTGAGCGTGTGTGTGTGTGTGTGTGTGTGTGTGTGTGCAGGGTGAAAGTGGGCAGGGCTTCTCTGTTCTGATGTTTAAGTGTACCGGTGTCTCACCCCCCAGGGAGATCGACGTCCTGTTTCCTGGTTACACCCACACGCAGAGGGCCCAGCCAATCAGGTGGAGCCACTGGATCCTAAGGTTGGTATTATCTGTTGATAGTTCAACCGTACTGTTAGATCTGGTGGGAGGTATAACTGCACTGTTAGATCTGGTGAGAGGTATAACTGCACGGTTAGATCTGGTGAGAGGTATAACTGCACTGTTAGATCTGGTGAGAGGTATAACTGCACTGTTAGATCTGGTGAGAGGTATAACTGCACGGTTAGATCTGGTGAGAGGTATAACTGCACTGTTAGATCTGGTGAGAGGTATAACTGCACGGTTAGATCTGGTGAGAGGTATAACTGCACGGTTAGATCTGGTGAGAGGTATAACTGCACTGTTAGATCTGGTGAGAGGTATAACTGCACGGTTAGATCTGGTGAGAGGTATAACTGCACGGTTAGATCTGGTGAGAGGTATAACTGCACTGTTAGATCTGGTGAGAGGTATAACTGCACTGTTAGATCTGGTGAGAGGTATAACTGCACTGTTAGATCTGGTGAGAGGTATAACTGCACGGTTAGATCTGGTGAGAGGTATAACTGCACTGTTAGATCTGGTGAGAGGTATAACTGCACGGTTAGATCTGGTGAGAGGTATAACTGCACGGTTAGATCTGGTGAGAGGTATATTTTCTGGTTCGTCTCAGCCACGCGGTTCCCCTGACCAGAGACACTGAGAAACTGGAGGAGCTTCGGAGACGGGTGAACGTCCTGCCCCTGGGAAGGTAGCACACCCCCCACACCCCCCCCCCCCCAAAATCATCCATCCCACCCACCCCAACCCACTCTCTCAGACTGAAGCCACACGTCCTCCGACGAGAAGCGATTTTTCGCAGCCGCAAGGCATGCTGGGATAGCTGGCGATGCGAGGCAAGCAGGCGAAGCGACAGGAAGGACGGGGAACACGGTGCGATAACCAATCAGATTAGAGTCGACGTGCGAACTGTCTCCGGTTTTTAAATTTTATTTCCCCATTCTACATAGTTATATTAAGGAGGACTTGTTAATTATTGCTGTGTGGGGATTTCCAAAATATACGATTGATCGATATACATTTAAGGGCGCTGTTTTAAATGTGGAAAACGCGCCCACAAACAGGTGGCCGACTGTTGGAGGGGAGAGCAATGGCAGGCCATCTCGTTGGAGGGTGTTGTGGCTTGAGGGTCACAGTCCGCTATAATCGGTAAATGAGTGACATGGAAATCGCTAATTATTGTGGAGATCGTTAGGCAGTATGACAGTGAGAAACTGAGTGTGGTTTATATTCACTATTGTTTTTCTTTTTCTTTTGTGTGTGTGTGCGTGTGCGTGTCCCTGTGTGTGCGTGCGTGTGCGTGCGTTATATTGCACTGCGTGCGTGTTTTTGCTTGTTCTGTCCCTGTGTGTATGCGTGTGCGTTGTGTGTGTGTGTGTGTGTGTGTGTGTGCGTGTCCCTGTGTGTGTGTGTGTGTGTGTGTGTGTGTGTGCACACGCACGTACCAGTGGAGCTATTGCTGGGACCCCATTCGGAATCGACCGCGAGTTCCTCCGTACAGGTGTGTGCTGTGATAGGGCAGAGTAGCAGCGGTGGCATGTAAAGCTGACGTGTGATTGGTGGAGAAGGCTGTGATTGACATGTGATTGGTGGAGAGGGCTGTGATTGACGCGTGATTGGTGGAGAGGGCTGTGATTGACGCATGATTGGTGGAGAAGGCTGTGATTGATGCGTGATTGGTGGAGAAGGCTGTGATTGACATGTGATTGGTGGAGAGGGCTGTGATTGACGCATGATTGGTGGAGAAGGCTGTGATTGACATGTGATTGGTGGAGAGGGCTGTGATTGACGCATGATTGGTGGAGAAGGCTGTGATTGACGTGTGATTGGTGGAGAAGGCTGTGATTGATGCGTGATTGGTGGAGGAGGCTGTGATTGACGCATGATTGGTGGAGAAGGCTGTGATTGATGCGTGATTGATGGAGAAGACTGTGATTGACATGTGATTGGTGGAGAGGGCTGTGATTGACGCATGATTGGTGGAGAAGGCTGTGATTGATGCGTGATTGGTGGAGAAGACTGTGATTGACATGTGATTGGTGGAGAGGGCTGTGATTGACGCATGATTGGTGGAGAAGGCTGTGATTGATGCGTGATTGGTGGAGAAGGCTGTGATTGACGCATGATTGGTGGAGGAGGCTGTGATTGATGCGTGATTGGTGGAGAAGGCTGTGATTGACGTGTGATTGGTGCTTTTGGATGGTAACTCCCTGTTCCTCGTGTCCTCCAGAGCTCAGTTTCGATGCGGTCAGCATAAACAGCATGGATGCAACGGGACAGAGGGACTTTGTAGGTATGTCCGCCCGGAGGGTGCTGATCTCAGTGGGCTCTTTAAATCTCCCCATACAAATTATTAGTAAAGCCATGGAGATGTGTCAGAACAAGCAGTGTGTGTGTGTGTGTGTGTGTGTGTGTGTGTGTGTGTTCCTGCAGTGGAGTTCCTGTTCTGGGGTTCTCTGTGTCTCACTCACCTCAGTCAGCAAGATGGCGGAAGACCTGCTCCTGTACAGCACCAAGGAGTTCTCCTTCGTCACGCTCTCCGACGCATACAGGTGACCCGCCCGTCCCGCCCCAAACACAGGTCACCTGACTGGCTGATGCTGTCCATTACTGTAGAGACTGTAGAGTGTTGTTGTTGGTTACGGTCGTGACTGTTGTTCTTGTTGGTTACGGTTGTAACAGTGTTGTTGGTTACGGTAGTGACTGTGTTGTTGCTGTTGGTTACAGTAGTGACTGTATTGTTGCTGTTGGTTACGGTAGTGACTGTGTTATTGGTTACGGTAGTGACTGTGTTGTTGGTTACGGTAGTGACTGTATTGTTGCTGTTGGTTACGGTAGTGACTGTTATTGGTTACGGTAGTGACTGTAGTTTGTTACAGTAGTGACTGTGTTGTTGCTGTTGGTTACGGTAGTGATTGTATTGTTGCTGTTGGTTACAGTAGTGACTGTGTTGCTGTTGGTTACGGTAGTGACTGTGTTGTTGCTGTTGGTTACGGTAGCGACTGTGTTGTTGCTGTTGGTTACGGTAGCGACTGTGTTGTTATTGGTTACAGTAGTGACTATGTTGTTGTTTTTAACAGCACCGGCAGCAGTTTGATGCCTCAGAAGAAGAACGCTGACAGTCTGGAGCTGATCCGCAGCAAAGCGGGCCGGGTGTTTGGGAGGGTAAGACGGTGTAAACTAAAACATTCTTCCTGCATTAATAGTATGTCTTTACTGTAATGACGGTTCTCTCTGTCTGTCTGATCCAGTGCGCAGGGTTTCTGATGACACTGAAAGGACTCCCCAGCACATATAACAAAGACTTACAGGTAATCTACCTGTGTGAGCTAGCTGTGCTCTGTAACTCTACCTGTGTGAGCTGTACACTGTGACTCTACCTGTGTGAGCTAGCTGTGCTTCGTAACTCTACCTGTGTGAGCTAGCTGTGCTTCGTAACTCTACCTGTGTGAGCTAGCTGTGCACTGTAACTGCCTGTGTGAGCTAGCTGTGTGCTCTAACTACCTGTGCGAGTTGTACGTTGTAACTCTACCTGTGTGCTGTGATTCTACCTGTGTGCTGTAACTCTACCTGTGCGAGTTGTACGTTGTAACTCTACCTGTGTGAGCTGTACACTGTAACTCTACCTGTGTGAGCTAGCTGTACGCTGTAACTCTACCTGTGTGAGCTGTATGCTGTAACTCTACCTGTGTGAGCTAGCTGTATGCTGTGACTACCTGTATGCTGTAACTCTACCTGTGTGAGCTGTATGCTGTGACTCTACCTGTGTGCTGTAACTCTACCTGTGTGAGCTAGCTGTACGCTGTAACTCTACCTGTGTGAGCTAGCTGTACGCTGTAACCCTACCTGTGTGAGCTAGCTGTATGCTGTGACTACCTGTATGCTGTGACTCTACCTGTGTGAGCTGTATGCTGTGACTCTACCTGTGTGAGCTAGCTGTATGCTGTGACTCTACCTGTATGCTGTAACTCTACCTGTGTGAGCTAGCTGTATGCTGTGACTCTACCTGTGTGAGCTAGCTGTACACTGTAACTCTACCTGTGTGCTGAGCTGCTCTCTTAGCAGGAGTGGCAGGGCAGTGACTCTCTCCTCTCTTGGCAGGAGGATAAGGAGGCCATGTTCGACTGCTACGACACAATGCACGCCGTCCTGCAGGTGACCACTGGGGTCATGTCCACTCTCAAGGTGAGGTGAGGGGGGGGGGGGGGGGTCGTGTACCTGGCAACCCACAGGACCCCTCCCTGAAAGAACATTGTGTGTATTTCTGCAGTGATATAAACAGTTAATCTCAACTAACAGCTGACACCACGGTGGTACTGTCAGACCCCTGCCTGACTGACATCCCACTTCCTGTTTCCTGCTTCCTGTTTCCTGTTTAGATCCACCCCAGTGCCATGCAGGCGGCTCTCAGCCCAGACATGCTGGCCACCGATCTGGCCTATTACCTTGTGCGGAAGGGGGTGAGTGTCACCTGATCTCCAGCCGTCCAATCAGAGCACTGATTCCCCAGTGTGGGCCCATCCTCACAGCTTGCATCTCCATGAAGGGCACAAGACAAAAAAAAATACTATATTACAAAAAAGACAAGGGGGGGGGGGGGGTTTGACATGTGGGTGTGGTTATTGAGTGGGAGGGGCATGTGGGTGTGGCTATTGGATGGGCGGGGCATGTGGGTGTGGTTATTGATTGGGCGGGGCAGGTGGGTGTGGTCATTGGATGGCCGGGGCAGGTGGGTGTGGTTATTGGATGGGCGGGGCATGTGGGTGTGGTTATTGGATGGGCGGGGCGGTGGGTGTGGTTATTGGATGGGCGGGGCAGGTGGGTGTGGTTATTGAGTGGGCGGGGCATGTGGGTGTGGTTATTGAGTGGGCGGGGCATGTGGGTGTGGTCTCTCGGTGCAGATTCCATTTCGGGAGGCACACAGCTGCGCTGGTAAAGCCGTGTTTCTGGCCGAATCCAAGAACGTCTCCCTGAACCAGCTGAGCCTGGAGGACCTGCACACAGCCAGGTACGGTATATACACACACACACACACACACACACACACACACACACACCTGCACACAGCCAGGTACAGTATACACACACACACACACACCTGCACACAGCCAGGTACAGTATACACACACACACACACACACACACCTACACGCAGCCAGGTACAGTATACACACACACACACACACACCTGCACACAGCCAGGTACAGTATACACACACACACCTCCACGCAGCCAGGTACAGTATACACACACACACATACACACACACACACACCTACACGCAGCCAGGTACAGTATACACACGCGCGCACACACACACACAGACACACACACACACCTGCACACACACAGACCTCCATACATACACACAGCCAGGTCTGAGTACAGCATACACACACACACACACACACACAGACACACACCTGCACACAGCCAGGTCTGAGTACAGCATACACACACACGCACAGCATGCACACACCTCCATACAGCCAGGTCTGAGTACAGTATACACACACACACACACACACACACACACGCACGTGCACACACACCTACACGCAGCCAGGTCTGAGTACAGCATACACACACACACACACACACCTCCATACAGCCAGGTCTGAGTACAGCATACACACACACACACACACACCTCCATACAGCCAGGTCTGAGTACAGCATACACACACACACACACACACACCTCCATACAGCCAGGTCTGAGTACAGCATACACACACACACACACACACACACACACACACACACACCTCCATACAGCCAGGTCTGAGTACAGCATACACACACACACACACACACACACACACACACCTCCATACAGCCAGGTCTGAGTACAGCATACACACACACACACACACACACACACACACACCTCCATACAGCCAGGTCTGAGTACAGCATACACACACACACACACACACACACACACACACACACCTCCATACAGCCAGGTCTGAGTACAGCATACACACACACACACACACTCACGCCTGCTCTCTCTCTCTCGTACCTGCAGCCTGCTGTTTGCTGATGACGTGTCTGCGGTGTGGGACTACGCCAGCAGTGTGGAGCAGTACAGCGCCCCCGGTGGCACAGCCAAGAGCAGCGTCTCTGCGCAGATCCAGCACCTTCGCAGCTGGCTCACAAAGCACAGGAAATAACCCCCCCCTCTCCCACACCCACCCCCCCCACCCCCCATTACCCTGTGCTGGACAAGATCTGGGGGGGGGCGGGGCGTTAGAATATATGCTTGGGGGGAGGGAGAGTTGGTTGGGGGTGTTTTTGATCGGTTTCTAATGATTTCATTGGCTGATCGAGGGGAAAAGATGTTTTCTCTGTGTAAAATGTGCATTGTGGTTTTCTATTAATATTTCATATTTTGGCATGTATTATTTCACGTGTGCCTTGTCTGTACCTCAGGTTTAAAGCTTTCAGCCGCTGAGATCTCAAATCATAATGAGCTCCTGTGTTACTGCAGTGCCACCTGCTGCTTCAGAGAGGGTACTGCGCTCACACTGAAACCAACCCTGAAACGGTGACTTGATTTCTTTGAAGAACAGGTCTGGCAGTGTAGTGTGTAGTGCTCGACCAATCAGAGGGGAGAGAACTCAGTTGGTGAAGACTGGTAACCTATAGGCACCTGAAAGGCCTAAAATAATTGAATACGGTGTTCCTGTGCAAGTAGACAGAGGGCGCTGTTGCAGCAGTAACATGTGGAACACTGGCTAACTTGCGACTCTCCAGAACCAGGGATGAGGACCACAGAAGATGTACACCTGGGGTGCACTCATTTTTTCAACGACGACCCAATATCAGTCCATGCTTTTGCGACTCAAGCTGATGTCATTTTCATTAATAACAATTACTTGATAATTAATGGTTAAACTGCTGACAGTAGCCATATTTTTAGTACCTAAAAGCTTGAATATAAGGAGAAAGTTACTGAAATTAGAGCGGCAGTTAACCACAGAAAGCACAGTAAAGTTAACTGAATTTAAGGCTTTATCAACGAAGTGCAAAGCTACCAGACAGAAAACCAAAGGAAACACATTTATTCTCATTAACGTCCTGTCAGTGAGGCTCTTTTTAATGGGAGGTATCAGCCACTTATCCAAGTTTCCAGTGGTACGCTTTAAACAAATTTCCAATGCTAATATTTCTGTATATTGCTAATATTTCAACACAGCCATTATTTAATAATCTTACAGATTTTTTTGATGTCAAAAGCACAAAACGACTGGACCAGCACTTTCCTGCAGTGAAAAAGTTGAGAACTCAAAATTCAAGGAAATTCTGTAAGTTTTGAGCTTAATTTAAATTTTCAAGTTATTATGCCAGCTTGATTGATTGATGTTATTTCGTTCAGAAAACTTAAAATTTAATTGTTAGAAAAACTTCAAAATTTCAGTTTTTCTAACAATTAAATGCTCATTTTCTGAAGTAATGAATGACAATTGGTATAACATGAACTCAAAATTTTAACTTTAGCTCAAAACAAAAAAAATATTTTTAAAGCATGGAATGCCACAGGAATGATGTCAACATTAAAGCATCATTTACGTGATCACAGGAAATACACTATCAAATGCAAACAATAAAAATGTGTTTTAACTTGTTTTATTTTTTCCATTCAGCATTTATTTGTACAAACACAGAATAACATTTAATGAATTCTAACACCTTTTTTCCACACAGGCCCAATTGCATTGCAGTGTTGCTGTAAGCTACTCGATAGCACAACCAAATGGACAATCCCCATGACCTAAGCACTGCTGGCCTAAATGAGAACCTGCTAACCAAGCAAGAGCGTCAAAGACAATTATTGCAAGCATTTTGGTGCAGTAGGAACTAACGTGGGTCTCCTCTCTCCCCATTGAAAATGAATGACTTCCATCGGGAGCACTGGGAGAATGCTGTGTTTGCCGTAAACCCAGGGTTACTCATAATGATTTCACAACCCAAGAGATGCACTAAATGACCAAAAGTATCTGGGTGCCCCTTGGTCTGGGGCTGTTTTTCATGGTTTGGGCTAGGCCCCTTAGTTCCAGTGAAGGCAAATCTTAATGCAATGACAGTTTAGACTATTCCTTGCTTCCAACTTTGGGGCAACAGTTTGGGGAGATGTTGGATGTCAGGTGTCCACATACATTTGGCCATATAGTGTACCTTCCATGGCCCAAACTGATCTACACAGCAGTTATCCTTAAGACTTGAAAAGTATTGAGTTTTACCCATCTGATCAAAATAATCAAAATATTTAAAAATGAATAAAAATGCATGTTCTCTCAAACTTTTAACAATCTGTCATTGAAAACAACACAGGCAGGCAATGAGCTGAAATTCAGTTCAACTAGTTGCAGAGTTCCTATAATGTTCCTTGAGGATTTTAAATTAACTGAATTTCAGTTAATTTCCTGAATTGAGAAATTCAGGATATTAACTAAATAGTCTTTCATAAATATATAAATATGTGATGTGTAAATTGGGGGTGACTGTACAAATGTTTCCCCTCCCCCCCCCCCCAACCCACAGGTGCATGTAGATGTGTGTGCGTATGTGTGTCTGAGTGTGTGCATGTAGATGTGTGTGTGCGTCTTAGTGTGTACGTGTGTGTGTGTGTGTGTGTGCACGTGAGTGTGCATTTGGGGTTCAGCTTTTAGAGCAGCCTGCGCTTCCACTCCTGACCTGAAGATGGTGCTGTTTCCTCGGGGTCAGTGAGCATTCCAGCGCAGGCCCAGCGCCGCTAGCGCGCACAGCCACACGGCGAGCGGGCTGGGCAGAACCGGGCCCGCCGCGGACCAGAGCACAGAGCGGCCGTTCAGGCGCTGCACGGGCCGAAGATGTCCGTCATGGGCTTCCCCGTCCCGAACCTCAGCTCGCGGCTCACCTTCAGCAGCTAGGGGGCGACAGAGAGGAATGGTCTCACTATTTTTTTTTTCCAAATAGCTTAGCCCAGGGATTGTCTCAAACTGCGGTCCAGGAGGGCGGGTTCAGGTTGTTTTCGTTGCTCTTCCAACAGCAGCCAGTTTCAGACCCAAGAACCCGGGCGAATCGAGTTACCTGTAGGGGACAGGGGGGAGGGGACAGGGGACGGGGGGGGCCTACCTGTCTGCGGCTGACAGGTATGGTCCTGTGGAACAGGGTCCAGACGACGATCTGCTGGCAGCCGGGCGTGGTCATGGACCCCGCGTAGCGGTAATACCCCCGCAGCTCCCCGGCGGGCGGCAGGAGGTCCCCCAGGCGCACGGCCCTGGCGGTGGAGCTGTTCCCTGCGGGGGGGTGGGGGGCAGGGCAGTGGGGAGGGGTGGGGATGGGGGGGGGGGGGACAGGTTACCTAAACGCACGGCCCTGGCCGTGGAACTGCTGATGGCAGCGAGGAGAGAGCTGGGTCTGAAAGTCTAGGGTCACCCTGCTGCTACTACAGCTGGCTGCGGTACTGTGTCACTAAATCAGCCAGCTGTACAAAACGAGCCAGCAACCCCCCCCCCCCCCCCCCCCCCGCACCCCCACCCCCGCCCCCACCCCCAAGGCATTACAAGCTTTCGCACGACTGAGCAGACAGTCCTTCAGAACTTATGTATTTATTTGGTTTTTTTTTGCACAGCAATTAGTCAAGTGGAAATAGAAATTATTTTACAGTCAGCACTCTTTAATAATAATAATAATAATAATAATAATAAATTTATTTTATATAGCGCTTTTCACAGTCTCAAAGACGCTTTACAAAAAGCACATTGGGTGGCATGCTTGTACACAGTGTACTATTACAGATACACACATGCAAACACACATACAGGTGCACAAACCCCACACGCACACACACACACACACACACACGCACGCACACACACACACACACACACACACACACACACACACACGTACACACACACACACACACACACTCTGTTCCTTATGCAACAGACCCAGGCTCTCACCAGCGTAGCGAACTCTCCCCAGGGCGTCGGCTATCACATTAAAGTGGATGTTATCCTGAGCAGATTCCTGTGAGAATAAGCACACGTTGTATTAATGAAGCAGACAACGTAAAGAGTACGTGGGGCACACTATTCGTTTTCTAATTACCGAAATATATAAAGCACTCTCACGTGTGGCATTGAGCACACACTGTCACGCAGAACCAACTGGGACAGCTTGCAGTTGTTGGATACAGTTAATCTGTACATACACTATATGACCAAAAGTATCTGGACGCCCCTTGGTCTGGGGCTGTTTTTCATGGTTTGGGCCAGGCCCCTTAGTTCCAGTGATGGTAAATCTTAATGCTGCTGCATACAATCACATTCTGGACTAATCTGTGCTTCCACAACAGTTTGGGGAAGGCCCTTTCCTGTTTTTTTTCTGGCTAAATGGAAGCAAATCCTCGCCTCGAAGCAATGCTCCAATATCTAGTACAAAGCCCAGAAGAGCGGAGGTTATAGCAGCAAAGGGTGGGCCAACTCCATATTAATGCCCATAATTTTGGATGAGATGTTGGAGGTCAGGTGTCCACATACTTTTGGCCGTGTCGTGTGTTCTCACGGAAGCAGCTCGGGCGAAATTTCGGACTCTTCCTCACCTCGAAGAGGAAGGTGAGCAGAGCGACGGCCGACGTGTCGTTTTTCGCTTCTGACAACGAGCCGTACTGCTCTTTAACGTGAACAATGTGGAGCTACAGAGAGAGGGAGAGAGAGAGAGAGGGAGAGAGGGGAGAGAGGGAGAGGGAGAGAGACGTAGGTGGAGAAAGAGATGGAGAGAGAAAGAGGAGAGAGATAGATGGAGAAACTGAGATCTTGGGATTTTTCTCCTCTTTTTTCCTCTTTATTTATTTATTTATTTATTTATTTATTTGTTTACTTTATTTAACCTTTATTTACCCAGGGTAGGTTCGCTGAGCACGCTCAGGGATGCTCTTTTGCAGGAATGCCCTGCTTCACACTCATTAACACTTACCTGTATTTGTACAGGTAGGCTGACTGAGCGCACTTGCTCATTTACAGCAACACCGTTGATCCCACCCCCACCCCCCCCCCCCCCCCCATGTAGCATAACCTGCATGTCTTTAGACTACGGGACGTAACCAGAGGAAACCCATGCAGGCACAGGGAGAACATGCAAACTCCACACAGAAAGGCCTCGACCTGGATTCAAACTCGCAGCCTTCCTGTGAGGCGACAGCACTACCCACTGTACCTCCCCCCCCCCCACCCCTGACCGTGAGACGCACCTCCATGGGGAACCTCTCTCCGTCCAGCGTGTGCTCGGACCCGGGACCAGCATCCGTGCCCCAGTGCAGGTGGAACTGCTGGGCCTTGTAGGTGCCTGTCAGGTTACCCCCCGAAACCCGCAGGGAGTGGGGCAGGGTGAAGTGTGCTGGCGGGGAGGAACAGCCACACCCTTACGCTCCAAAATTACCACACCACTAATACCCCCTTATCATCAATTACCCTCAAAATTACCACATCGCTAACTTCCCCTTAACTTCAATTACCCTCATCATGAACTTCCCCGCCCCAACGATTACCCGCCTCGTTAACCTCCCCCTTATCATTAATTACCCTTATAATGACCCTCATCATAAATTACCCTTACAAATACCTGTTCTTACAACACCTGCTAATGATTACCATTTACCATTTATCATTGTGCTCCAAGCTACTGCCAATATTACGCTATAATAAATAGCTAATAGCGTTTAGCATACTGTGCTATCCTGGCCAACTTATAAATGATATTGATGCATACAGTGCTCCTAGACACCAATACAGGCCAGCATTATAAGCACAGGTGCAGGCTCACCTGAGTGGCCCATGTTCTCCACTTCGATGTCGTGGGCGTCATGGTAACCCTCTAGGTGGAGGGGGGTCAGGGCGGGGTCGCGCCGGACCTTGCTGGTGACGATGTTGATGGGAGATTGCCTGTCCCCGCCACAGTGGGGATATAGGGCGTGCCATTCGCCAGGAGCTGAAGGGGACAGAAACAGCACTGTAGTATCGCCCAATCAGAGACTGTGCTGACCCCTCTGACATAACAGTTTTTTGTCATTTGTTTTTTAATTTTTTCAAAATTCTAAGTCAGACTGAAAACTGCAAACAGCTCTGAACTACAGAGAAATATGTAATGCAATAAACAGGATGTGAGTGTAATAAACAGGATGTGAGTGCAATAAACAGGATGTGAGTGTAATAAACAGGATGTGAGTGTAATAAACAGGATGTGTGTGCTAATAAACAGGATGTGAGTGCAATAAACAGGATGTGTGTGCTAATAAACAGGATGTGAGTGTAATAAACAGGATGTGTGTGCTAATAAACAGGATGTGAGTGCAATAAACAGGATGTGTGTGCTAATAAACAGGATGTGAGTGTAATAAACAGGATGTGTGTGCTAATAAACAGGATGTGAGTGTAATAAACAGGATGTGTGTGCTAATAAACAGGATGTGAGTGTAATAAACAGGATGTGTGTGCTAATAAACAGGATGTGAGTGTAATAAACAGGATGTGAGTGCTAATAAACAGGATGTGAGTGTAATAAACAGGATGTGGGTGCTAATAAGCAGGATGTGAGTGTAATAAACAGGATGTGAGTGTAATAAACAGGATGTGTGTGCTAATATATATATCGCAGAGGGTTACCTTTGCAGGCTTCATTGCAGGTGTACTGGCCCTGATAGCACCACTGGGCTGAAACAGAAGAGTTAAAATGGATCAGACCACAACACACAACACAACAGGTCTCTGTCTTTACCTCCACACTGGCCAAGCCTCTGTGGTGTTGTTCACTTAGAAACTTTCCACATCCCCAAGTGATTTTTTTTCAAATTAGCAACTTATTTTTTGTAACAAAGACATTTCAAAAAGAGTTATTTCCTGCATGGCATAGATTGTTAATGCATATGTTTAAAAATGTTACTATTCTTGAAATGTAAATAAAATACACATATGTAATCGCTATGAAGGGAAGTTTTTTTGTTAATACAGTGCATGAATACATGTCCAGGTGTGATACTCAAAAACTGCTTTGTGATTCATTTTGTGACTGTGCACACACAGTACGCTGATGTCATGCGATGAAGGTATTATCCCAATACAGGAACTCATTTCACCTGCAGTGGAGTGTCATCCCGTGTCACCTAGCAACAGGTCAACCAATGGCCTGCTGCCAGCCCTGAGCACGTCCAGTCACAGGCTCCAAACCCACAAACAAGCCAGTAATTACAGCTGCCACCTTACACCCAGCTGGGCTTTAGTCTGTGGTCCACATTTTTACCCTTTTTATCATTTGAGTTTTTTTTTTTCTTTGTTGTTGCCGTTTTTGGTTTTTGCTGGTCCATTAACCGCACTGACGTTTTCCTCTTCGTCAGCGAGCGTTCCACCTGACCCCCCCTCCGTCGGGGGGGGGGGGGGACCTCGTCCCTCAAGGGTGAGTGATCGTGTTTGCTAACGCGTACCCAAGGACCTGCTTATAAGTCATGTGACCTCGCCTGTCCATCTCACAGCCTCACGGAACTAAAAACCAAACCAGGTCGACGTTCTGATGCGAGAGAAGTCCGCTCAACCTCCATCTGCTTCGCTAACAGACACAACGAGCTGCTTCATTCCAACGCTTTGTGACCTCATACAAGCCATCTCAACCGCTAAATTATGACATCACAATGCCGGATAAAAGGGTAGATTCCCTGTCCGGACATGAAAGCCACGCCCTCAAAATAACATCCGTGTCACAGAGTTAGCTCTGACCAAAGGAGATCCAGGGTTGATCCCCAACCACACGAGACAAAAATCTGAATAATGTGTTCATTAACCTCCAACTGCACACATGCTGCTGAGGTTCCACACATATTCAATCAAGTTTCTGCTGGAATGAATTCAGGGTTAACCAGTAACCGAATAATGACTGTTTAATGCAGTTAATGGAGTAGTATGGACTAAACCTCTCCAATACGTGCCACACACTGGCAATCAATCAATCATTAATTTGACTTGCTTTGACTTTGTGCCTATTGCATATGGATATATAGAATTTTTCAAAATGGTATTTCCTGGAATAGTTTCCATTCACTTGACCAATACAATAATGAAAAAAATAAATGAACAACAATCGCACAATCAGAATAGCACTTCTTAATCATGGCAATTACAAAGCACATTTTCTGGACCTTGGATTCTTCTATTTCAGAGATGCACATCTCATGAAAATGAATGAAATTTATGAACAATATATCAGGCAGTATATAATAAAAGAGGTGAATACCAGCCCTTTCTAAAAATCCGACTTGAGCCAAACTACAAAATCATGCAATCAGCCCTAATATGACAGAAGTGTAAAGACAAAACAAATATATAATACAGGACTCTAAATCAGAAGTGCCAGGAAATTATCAAAATACCGACTTCCGGCCCATTAAAGTTCACTCTCTTCTCTCCTTCAATGAGGGACAGACCTTCGGAGGTAAAATGGAAGGACAGGTGTTTCCCCCTCCCATCCCTTACCCTCCCCCCCCCCCCCCACCTCCCAGTGCTGTGTTTTCTCTTTGCGGACGCTCCACTGAGAGCGATGGCGTGCGATCCGCAGGTACAGGTAAAACAGCGGCACGCAGGACACAGGTGTGTGTTTGACAACCCTGAAACGCGGTCGACCGAACCCAACTTCAACGAGGTCCGAAATTCAAAAACATAAGAAATCAGGAAAAACATTTTTTTTCTTTTTCCTTCTATTTCAGCAGGTTTTTTTTCCCCAATGTGACACTAGGACTACAGGTTGGCTTTGTTTATTTATATCTGCAGGTACATGGATGTCCTCACAATAACCCCTTAACCTCGCCAATTTACCTCACCTCTAACAAGGGGCAATTAGCAGAGAAGCGTGTGTGAGAGAGAAAAAAAAGAAAACAATTACCCCTTTAGCTCACCAATTACCTCACCTCTAACGAGGGGCAATTAGCATGGGAGCGTGAGAGGGAGAAAAAAGAAAACAATTACCCCTTTAGCTCACCAACTGCCTCACCTTTAACAAGGGGTAATTAACACAGGAGCGTGAGAGAGAGAGAGAGAGAAAAAAAAGAAAAAAGCAATCGAGAAAGAGATGAAGAGATGGATATCTGCCGTGTTCGTCCTTTTCCGATTGTCTCCTTTTAACCACAGGGGTGGCTGGGCTGCGTCTTCAGACAGGCAGATCACATCATTCAAAATGCTTTTACTCCAAAACAATTTCATGAATGTCAAAAATAAGACAAATCCTCGGGTTAAAATCTGCAAGATTATTCCCCCAAACGGGAAGGGCACACAATTGTGAAACCCTGACTTTTTTCAGACACTAAATGTGTCACAGGGATAAAATTCTGAGGCATAACAGCCAGGAGACAAAAACAGGCATGAATAACAGTCACAGAAAAAATTTAGCATTTTACAAACAGCGGTGGCCCCAGAGCCACAGGTAGCCCCTACGGTCAGAGCGCATCAGCACCAACACAGCGGGCTTAAGGACCGCGATCTGACCCAAGCGGTGTCAGCGTAGCAGTTTGAGACCACTTGGGTCCAACCGAGGTCTAAGTGGTCTGAAGGTAACAGGTAACCGTTTGCACGTGGCAGTTTGCACGAGCGCAGCAGTTCTACAATCTGGGCGTATCTATTTGAGTGTCACAGTTTTAAAGCAGAGGTTTAAAGCGTAAGCTTGAGTGTGCAACAGTTTGAGTGTAACCCGTGTGTGTGTTTGGCTGTTTGAGTGAAGCTGTTTAAATCCAGTTGTTTGACGATAGAATTCTCTTACCTGTGGTGCAGGAGAGACTCCAGAGTGCCACGGAGAGCCGGAGAGAGAAGGTCATAGCGAGACAGACAGGTGACACCTGAGCACGCTATCCCAACCGCTAACACAGTACAGGTGTGTGTCTCAGAGAAAGAGAGAGAGAGAGAATGAAAGAAAGAGGTGGAGAGAGGGAGAGGAAGGGTGGGGAGAGAGAGAGAGAGAGAGGATGAGAAAGAAAAAGGGAGAGGGAGGCAGAGGAGTGAGGGAGAAAGAGGGACATAGTGCAGGTGAGAAAGAGGGAGGGAGAGTGAGGGAGCAAGAGCAGGCAAGAGAGAGGGAGGGTGAGAGAAGGATAAAAGAGATCATAAGAGAGAAAAAGGGAGAGGGTGGGAAAGAGAGGGAGAAATAGAGAGGGGAAGGAAAAGAAAGAAAGAGAGAAAGAGGGCAAATGAGAGGGGGAGGTGAGAAGCAGGGAGGTGGGGAGAAAGCACACTTACGGGAGAAAACCAGAAAGAACAGGATGTCGGAGGAAGCAGACAGGGGGAAAAAGAGAGGGCAGGGAAGAGGTCGAGGAAAAAGGAGAGGGGAGAGAGGGGGATGGAAAAGAAGGGGGAGAGAGACAGACAGACACACCTCCCTGCTCCAAACTCTCAGGTAAGGGGACCCAGGTCCCACACCTGTATGACCCCAAAAACAACTGCTGACACCTGTGGGGAGAGGAGACAGAGACAGAGAGACAGAGAGACAGACAGAAAGATAGAGTTTACAACTGAATAAGTGGGGGATCATTTTTCTATGAGGAAATTATATGGGAGTGGTAAAATGATGTGTGTGTTTGGGGGGGGGTGATTTTATTTTGATTATTGATATAAAATTATTTTTAAAAAAGTATTATTGTGGAGTCAAATTGGCCGTGATACATGTGGTGGTGTATTGGTGGGGTGTGCATGCGTGCGTGCGTTATAATGAAAACACCAACGCTGCTATGCTGTTTGATTAATATAACTTTTATTCATGTGCACATCTGGGGTGATTCATGCACCTCATTCACCATCTCACTCGTCCACCATCTCACTCATCACCACCTCACTCATTCACCATCGCACCCATTCCATAAGTCAGTCACTCAGTCACCTGGCTTCTGAGCTAGGGCTAAACTGGCCATGGTAAAACATAAAAAACATCCAGCAGACCCTGTGGCTCCACAGGACCCAGACTGAGGGTCACTGTATTAGCAAGAGAAAGGCAGGACAACAAAATCCCACTGAAAGGCCTGGAACCTGGTTCTAAACCAGCACGGTTTGTTTTCAGTGACACCTAGTGGTCACATCAAGTACTACCACAGACAAGGACATCTTTACCTTAGTCACCTTTCTTTCTACCCAAAACTCAACTTTGTTGTGATCACAACAGTTAGGCTCAGTGAATCTCCCCTCAAGTTTAATGTTAGACATAATATCACACCAAGTTGGACCCTAAAATCTTATTTTTGTCTGAAATAAGTACAATAAATTTACCACAAAAATTGCCTCAAAGCAGTTAGTTACATTCCTAAAAGGGGACCTACATACATTTCCCCTTTCTTCATATCCAAGAAGAATTCTTTTTTTAATCCACTGATTTTATAAATTCCCCTTTTTTAGAAACACAAAACAGATTCATGAATTAAATACTTGGTTATATTTTACATGGTTCTTTCATGGAATAATCAGATTACTTTGCATTCTGTAAACGTGGAAATGGAACACGTGGTCATGTGACACAAAATATAAACACTGCAATGCAAAATACCTCGAGGTTGGACACACAGAGACAATTTATCAATGTAGCAATTTCATGATATCAGTATCGTATCAGTGCACATTTAATTTAATAAGTGCTAGTGTATATACTTAGTTAGTGTGATGTTATGCTGCTGCGAGACCACACCCGTGGAAGCACCAGGGAGTACCATGTGACTCAAAGGCACCTTGGCACGGGTCTTACACGCGGACGACACGCGTGTCCCCAACACACCCGGCATGCCTGGGTTATGCCAGGAGTCTGACCTTTGACCTCGAACCCCAGAGACAAGCGATGTTGACGTCCATGTGAGCAAGAAGATCAGGATGATGCAGAGTCCTAAACAGAGAGAGCAAGAGAGAGAGAGAGAGAGAGAGAGAGAGAGAGAGAGAGAGAGAGAGAGAGTGAGTGTTCTAGAACTCCACTGTTTTCAGTCACCAGCAGCGATTGTGACATCAGCATTTAGAATGTTCAGTTAAGAACATTCTAATCACTTATCTGTGACCTCACACCTTAAAGGGCTAAGCATTTTTTAATGTGACAGTAAAATTAGAAACAATCAACTGGAGGTGAAAGCCTTGTGAAGGCACGGTATGCGTGTCTGTGTGTCCATGCATGTGCACGTATCCAGTTTCTGGCCGCTAACCTTGAGCAGCACCACCAGCAGTGCGACCAGCAGGCCCAGAGCCGTGATGGAGGCCAGGACTGCGCAGACGCAGACGGGCCGGGGGCAGCTGCACAGGGACGCCCGCGTGAGGAGCTGGGCCCGGCGCAGGCGGGCGGGGCCCTGGGGTGGGTAGCGCACGTGGTTCAGGCCCTCCAGGGCCAGCGGCTTGACCAGACAGGACCGCAGGTGGCTCAGCTGCTCAAAGGTGTGCTTACCGTGGTAGCTGCCCATCCCGCTGTTACCTGCAGGGGGCGACATTGGGCACACACAGCCATTCACACATGGGGGAGAGTGGGAGGGGTGAGGCTTCTGGGTAACTTGCCATGGATATTAAAATAAGAATGAATATTCAAATAATCATAGATTTGATTCAACTTAGGCTGTTCCTGTAAAAATAATATCTCCCCACGAAACAGGTTTGGTTTCACTCATTTTCATGCAGGAACATGAATTACATTCAAGAGTATATTTAATTTAAATAAATTGGACAGAGGGGCGTGGCTCACCCACACCCCCGAACGGCAGGGAGGGGACGCTGTAGTGCATCAGGACGTCGTTGGCTGTGACTCCTCCGCTGGACGTCTCCGCGATCATTCGCTTTATCACCTGACAGTGGGGCACAGAGAGACCCGGTCTCGAACCCGCATCACCCAACTCAGAGTCACACACACACACACACACACACTCATATATACACTCTCTCTGTCTCACTAACACACACTGATTTACTCACTGACTCACTTGCTTACTGGCTGACTGAATCACGCACTGACTGACCGAGTCACTTGCTCACTAACCGACTCACTCACTGACTGACTGACTGACTGACTGAGTCACTTGCTCACTGACTGACTGACTCACTTGCTCACTGACTGACTGACTGACTGACTGAGTCACTTGCTCACTGACTGACTGATTCACTTGCTCACTGACCGACTCACTCGCTCACTGACCGAGTGACTGACTCACTGACTGACCGAATCACTTGCTCATTGACTGACTCACTAACTGACTCACGCTTTTTCTGGAGCTGAAGACGTACAGGCCAGCGGTTTCTCTCTGGCGTTGATGAAGCGGATCGCCTCGTCCAGCCCGCTGACCGTTACTATGGGCAACAGGGGGCCAAAGATCTCCTGCTGCATCACCTTTGGAGTCCGGCTGCACGTCCCGGAGGACCGTGGGGGGGGGGGGGGGGGGGGGGGGGGGGGGGGGGGGGGGGGGGGGGGGGGACAGAGGGATTAAGGGAGACCTGTGACAGTTTGTGACAATGTTATTAAGCACACACACACACACACACACACACTCACACATACACACATGCACACACACACTCACACATACACACACACATACACACACACACACTCACACACACACACACACACACACACACACACACACACAGACAAATATACACCTGCAAACACACATACACACACAGACAAATATACACCTGCAAACACACATGCACACACATACACACATACACACACACAAGCACAAACCCTCACATGTACATTTGCACGCACCAACAGACAGACAGACGGTCAGACAGACACACACACGGACAGACAGACAGACAGACAGACACGGACACACAGACAGACAGACAGACAGACACACACACACAGACAGACACGGACACACAGACAGACAGACAGACACACTCACACAGACAGACAGACAGACAGACACACACACACAGACAGACACACGGACACACAGACAGACAGACAGACAGACACACACACAGACAGACAGACACACGGATACACAGACAGACACAGGCAGACAGACAGACGCAAGGTCAGACAGACAGACAGACACACAGACACACAGACAGACAGACAGACAGACACACGGACAGACAGACAGACAGAGACACACAGACAGACAGACAGACAGACAGAGACACACACACAGACAGACAGACACACACACACACAGACAGACAGACACACACAGACAGACACACGGACACACAGACAGACAGACAGACAGACAGACGGTCAGACAGACACACTCACACAGACAGACAGACGCAAGTTCAGACAGACAGACAGACAGAGACACACGGACACACACACAGACAGACAGACAGACACACAGACAGACAGACACACAAACACACAGACAGACAGACAGACAGACACACAGACAGACAGACACACACCGATGTAGCACTGCGCCTCGTCGCTCTGGCCCCCCAGGGCCACCTCGCTCCCCTCCAGCAGGGCCATCACCCGCTTGAAGTGGCGCGCATTGATGATGCGTCCATAGTCCGGGGAGGTCATGGGGTCGTCGCCATAGAACTCCTGCAAACAGGAAGTGACAACACAGAGCAGGGAGCAGGGGATGAGCACAGTCAGCAAACATGGGGTTCACTTCCTCTATTCGACAGAAGGCAGCGTGAGAGAGACAGAGATCTGAAATATATGACTGACATATTTTTCATTACACACAAATGTATTCCCCGCCAACAAAGTATCTTGAATTTGAATGAAAGCGTGAACAGAGAAGATGAGCGTAAATAAAACAAAAACGGAACTTAAGAGAAACTGACACAGGGAGTGCCCAAAGAGAGAGAAAGATAATGAGAGAAAGATAGTCTTGAAAGAGAGAGAGAGAGAGAGAGATGGAGATGAGATCCTGAGGAGTG